>CAXAMN010025140.1:276646-295780 GCA_963970005.1 Durusdinium trenchii
AGAAAGTGGTACAAGACCATCATAGACCGCTGCAAAAGGGTTTTTTTGGCGAAAGTCGACGAGCCAGAACTGACGGTTCGTCGTCTAACATGGAGAAGTTTGCAAAAGCGAACTGGGCCCCAAAGAGGTGATTCATGAACCAGACGATCCGTCCTTCTTAGCATGAGCTCTCACGCAGCAGCCATGAATCCACTTTGCTCGCAGCAAGAAAAATGGCGAACGTGGCGCCTTGAAGCCCGGGGTACGAGCTTTTGTAACTCTGTAAGAACCAGACCGCTGCAGAGACGTACTTGAACTGTCCAAGCTTTGATGATTGATGTGGAGTTTTGCTACTAGTAGTGATGCCCTTGTGGTATGGCCAGGAGCTACTAGTAGCTTCTTTGCTCCGTTCGTAGTGATGCCCTTGTTACTAGTAGTGGACGATTCGTTTGCCAACCTCTGTTTTTCACCAACTCAGCAACGACCGGAAGCGGATTCTGAGCTGTGACACCGAGCGCACACTTTCCGCTCGCTTCTGCAGCACGAGTGTCGCGCGGAGGACGCACGGTCCGCTGGCGGTGGCGCCTAAGGACTTGGCCAAGGAAGTGGTGGACAAGGCGGCCTCCGTCGTCAAAGAAGCGCGAAGAACCCGGTCTGTGGCGAGTGAAAAGGGGTTCAAGGAGGACGTGATGAAAGGAAAGGAAAGGAAAGGAAAGGAAAGGAAAGGAAAGGAGGAAGTCTGCACGATCCCAGGGTCGTTCGCTTATAGAAAAGTGATTATGATCCTATGATTCCTATGACGCCTGATGGTCAGGTAGAAGTCAGTACTGTGTGAGTGTGTGGACGCGGTCGCCGTACAGGCACGACCCTTTTTCAGGTGCGTCGTTCGTGTCGGGTGCCCATGGCAACTAGAGGCCTGTCCAACTTGCAGGTTGGAAAAGAACTGGGAAAAGCTGCTGGTAGATGTTAAGGTATCACCTCAGAGTACCACCCCCACCGCTGAAATTGGATCAGATGCCCGAAAAGTGCTGAGGGAATCATAGAGGAAGGGAGAGCTCAACTGACCTCCCCCAAAGCAAAAAGTATGAAACTGGAAAACCCTTGAACAAATCAAGGAGCTTTCAGAGCCGTACAAACCACGTTCTTCATGGGTGGTGCTTTTCTAGAACCTTTAATTCAACCAAACACCGTGTAACTTGTAAAAGACCATCATCCTACAGTTCCATGCAACATCTCCCTCGTTCACGCCTGCCACGACGAGGTGCACATGAACGCGGCCAAGTTCGAAGCGCGCTGCCGGCAGCTGGGGGCCTCCACTCCAGCGACTGGGCATCGTTCGGGGCGTAGACGCGGCGTCGACGGGGTTAACGGCGCGTCTGGGCGTCGTTCGTTTCGCCCAGCAGACAGAGCAAGTTGCGACCGAGCAACATGTTTTTCTTCGGTTTTGGCACCAGTGTGTTTTTGAGAAACACGTTGTTCCTTCGATTCTGTTCGAAAGAACGCGCGGCCTGGGCATCTAGCAGAAGTGTCTTTTCAGGTGACCGAACCGGTGCCATTGCATGCGAAACACGCTTCGAAAAGTTGAAAATGCCGGATGTTCATGAAGTGCGTCATGGTCAAAAAGTATTCCTTGATGAGGGCGGATGTGTTTCTTCTTATATACGTGGAAAGACAGACACGAGTATGTGTTCGTTGGTGCCATAGTCCACTTTCTATAGTGCTTTCAGACTGGGATCTTTACAACAACAAATGCCACAGAGGGCACCCCGTTGACCCAAAGTCACTGAATTCCTGGGGTGGTTTGGTCGGCCACCCTTGTTTCGACTGTCGGTCATCTCCGTTTTTACCAGAATGCATGGAGTCAATTGGCTTATTTGGGATGTCTGCATCCAAGTGGTTGGTTCTCCAGATTCGGGATCACAACCACAATCACTTCGTTCTTCGAGTTGAAAGTTCACGAGAGGCGAAGGTTCAGAAAGATCGTGACGTCAGCCAGACTGATCCCCCGTGAGGTGGCTCTTCTGCGCCAGAGGTCCGAACGTAGGTGATAGACTTCTCAGCCAGCTAGCAAGCAGCTGGCAGCCTGCAGCTTGCGAGCGGTTGATCAAGCGAGATTCACTCATTTCAGGAGAAAGATCCACTAAATCTCATCTCATCTCGTTGACTCACTATAGATCTGATTATCCACTATTGTTGCTTCTCCTGACGGATCCTTTCTTCGTATCCATCGAGGAGAATATCACCACCAGAGTTCACCAGATCTGGATTTGTCACAACATGCACCTGTCACTTCCTTTATGTTAGTTCGTCTAGCAAGACGGTTCATAGAGCTTCATGTTAAATCCTCGAAGACGTGCATAGATTTCGGGTGGACCTGGCGGCTTTCCTCTTTCCCCCTCAGGATGGCCAGCTCTTGCCGGGCGTACCCCGCGCGGTCGCCAGCAGCTTCTCTGCCATGGCCATGCGCTTCCGCGCGCTGAGCCCCAACGCCGCGGCGGAGAACGCCGGAGCAGCGGAGAACGCCGGAGCAAATGGAGTGGACCGGGCGGTGCAGGTGGACGAGGAGGGTGAAGAGTGCCGAATTTGCACCTGGGACGGTTGAAGGAGAGGAGGACATGGTGGGATCCGTTGGTGATCCAAAAGAGGCGGAATTATTGGTGAGTTTCTCAGAGTAGGTTGGAGGCCATCGCTAGTGGGTTGGAGGTTGTCGCAAGTAGGCTATTGGAAACAAAGAGAAAAGAAAAGGAAGCAAGGTGCTCGTGGCGAGAATGGTGCTTCCTCCACAGACGATGGTGTCGAAACACTTGGTGGAACCCCTGAACTGGTGAGTCAAAAGTTGGTGGGTTTGCATGTCATTTCACTGTTCAGTGTTTCTTCCGCCGGGATGAAATTGTGGGAGATCCAAAGGAAAGATGGGGTGGAACATGGAGGGAGCACGTGTAAGGTTGGTTGGTTCTACTAATAGGCTGTTGATTGATAAACCCCTTGGCCTGAAGAGGTTCTACAATCCAAACGGGGTGTTATCAATCAAAAGTCTATATTGAGAGTGTGTTTCTTTCAGCTCAACGGTAGTGCAAGATTTCTTCCACAAAGGCGCCATGGACATACGAACAGGATCGAAGGTGTTGGCATGCTCGGCTTGTCCAGCTTCAATGTTCGATGTGTGCATCTACGTCGTTTAGCATATTGTTTTGGTCATGCAGGGCATTGTTTCTCTCTTGGCAGATGTCGCAGATTGTTACAAATATCTGGGCCATGGCTTTGTCCATTTGCCCTGCTTGCACACATGCTTGGGAAAAGACAAAAATCATCGTCGCCGTCCGCTCGACATGTTCCAACACACTGGACAGTTGAATGACTTCAATCTGCAAAGTCATCAAAAAAAGTTGTCTTCGGCAGGCACACAAACAAGGAACCCCAAAAATGGCATGAAAGCATGAGCCACTTCCACCTCGGACCGAACAGGGAGGCTTCACCCTTCCTTCGCCACCGAACACCTGGCCTCGCCTGGCCCACCGGTGCTTCGCTCGTTGAGGTGGATGTGGCCCTGAGGACGGGACGTGTGGCGAGAGCATGGAGATGTGGTGTCCCAGTGGTTGTGACTCCCGTCGTGGTTGTGGGTGCATAAGGGTGTCATGAAATGTCGGTTTGGAGGAAGGCTGGGGTACTTGACACGTCTTTTTCCGACGAATGATGCGGCATTCTACTTCTTTGGTATACAGGAGGAATCACCCACGAATGTAATGGTATTGGTCTCGGAAGTCTGGCTGTGTGCACATCACAGCAATAAACCACACTGCATTGAAGAGCAGGGCTCTTGCATGGTCATCAACAACTAAGGGAGTCCCCTTCACAATTGAAATTGGAAATCGCTGCTCCTCGAATTGAAGTGAAGCAACTGTTCCTCTCATTATCCCATACCTTCAATCTATCTATTTGGCCACCTCATTGCACCTACCGGTCCATCTACCATCTACCGGTCAGCAGACTCACCGGGTCCAAGACGGCGACTTACTGGTCCTCCATGGTGGCCGTTTGGTTCGGCTGCCAGATTTCTCAGGGTGAATGAAGAAGAAAGGTTCTGTCAATGAGAATCTGATCACAGATGGCGGAGGATAAAGCTCTTCACGTTGGTGGTGAAGAAGTCTTATGCGACACTTATTTTGGGAGGATAAGCTTATTTTGTACAAGAATCCTGCTTGTGAAGAGTACCTTTGTGTGACGTGGCGACTCTCTGTTTGTGATCAGCAGTGTTCATCATGCTGCACATGATTCAGCAAAAGATGAGCCGGGCCCACACTGACTCCTTTGCCTTGTTTCAAAATTTGTTGTCAATGCCGATATCGGCAGCCGCCAGAGGCAAGGACCTTCGCCAGGCCTGAAGCTGCCCACGTAGTGTGAGGCACGCCAGAACTTGAGTTGGAAGAGAAAATGCCTGCTGTTGAACACACAACAGGCACAATTGCCCTTTTCACTTTTGTCAGCTCGGCCATGACGTGAGCAACATAGCAGCTATATGCAGCTGTAAGCTCTATGCAACGCGTAACTCTTGCGGTTGGCCTTTATCTTCGATCATGATGTTTGACACCTCCTCAAGCCTCAAGCTACATGGAAAAGGTTGTTTCAGCCGTCTCAGCTTTTCTGTCACGTTCGCACTCGCTGTCCTGCCCTGCTCACTGTGCTTCTCTCAGGCTTCGCCTGTCCTCAAGCTTCTTCATCACTCTTTACCTGCTATCTCCTAAGCTTAGCTCCACCTCGCCCCCCTCATTCGGCCCCTGCTCCAGCTTCTCTTAGGCTCCGAGCCTACTTGCATGAGTGAGATCCGTGTCATGAAAGATCAGCAGGAGCTTCAGACGGTAGCGGGAGAGCTAGAAAGAAGTTCGACTAAGGTGTCAGAGCTTAGTGATCCTCCAAAGCTGTCAGACCTTAGTGCGCTTAGTGATCCCTGTCCACTTTCAACAAAGTTACCATTGAAGTGGAGGACGGCATTCCTGTCATTCTTGAGGGCCTCCTCGAAGACCAGGACCCTCATGCAATCTCCGGCCTGTGGCCACGACGCTTTTCGATGATCCAAAGGCTCTCATGATGTCCACCAAAGATCCCAAAGTGGCATCATGAGCCACTCATGAGCCGGAGCAGCTCTCACTACGCTGGTTGCTCACCTTACCCAGCGGTTTGGGCTAGGCGGGGTTTGAGACCCTTTGGACGAGTTGTCAGTCTACAACAGGCAAACAAGCTCAATGAAGACATCGACGTACTGACTCCAGTTTCAGCAGATGTGGAGAATGCCAAGTCGGCCTGTCCCTCAGTAAAGTCTGAAGATGCAGTCTGGATGCTCACCGTCACCTCGAACGGTGAGGCTACAAGGAACAGCGTGAGATCGGGATTTGGTGGAAAGGCAGCTCACACCGTCGATGCTTTCGTGGCCCTTCGCTGCGATGGATCAGGGCCGGCGGCTACCCGAAGCCCTACCTGCCGCTGTGAAACGCCCCGTTCCTGCGTGTGTTACGGAGCACGTAGCTCATTCAGCCTCCACACCATACCTGCCTCACCCCTGTCGGTCCCCCAAGCTGGATGTGCGGAAGCGTTCCACCGAGACAGCGTGGTTTGTTGATGACTTACAGTTACTTATACCAGGAGTCACATAGAGTTGGGTGGTTTTTAGTCTCCAGTGAGTGGATTAATGGTCACTCCGACTTCCTCCAAGTTCGGCACCCCTTTTGTGACTCCTGGTAGATACCATCTACTTTAGCTACTTTGATATGATTTGGTTCACCCAGAGACTTGGTATTTTTGGGGGTGCCCTCATGTTGAGTTGGACGCATCAGGCTGGAACCGAGTCAAGCTCCGCAGGAGGGAGAGCTTCTGCAGCCCTGTGGCACGGGCCCCCCAGTTCGGAACGGGGCAGAACAGGACAGGCCGTGGCACCACGACCAAATACCCAACAGGTGTAAAACTAGCTCAAGTATGTTCAAGTCATTTACAGTAAACAGGTGGTGGTCACAATGTGCAGGTTCCGTGAATTGCTTCAAGGTTCACTCAGTAACGACACTGATTTGATCGAACAAAGGATTTCAAAGGACCAGATCGACACTGAGGCCTGATCGGGTAGAGGGTTCACTGAGTAGGGCCAAACAAGTCGGTTCATCACTTTATCGGAGGTGTAAGCAAGTGGTCGACGCGTGTGAAAAAAATGATTCTAGAATAACACCATTAGAGGAACTCGATTGATTGATTGATTGATTGATGAATTGATTGATTGATTTGATTTGATTTGATTTGATTTGATTGATTGATTGATTGATTGATTGCGGCAGAGTCGATTGGCTTTCCCTGGCTATTTGGGAGTGTTCCTTGCGGGAGGGGTTGTCTAAAAGCATCGAAGAGATCAGATTGATCCAGGTTGATCTCAAAAAGCCAAGTTACGACCTCGCACAAGATTGCTTATTACTTGACCGGTTTCTGTTGCGCGGTCGAAAGCCATTGCCACTAGGTTGGGTCGTTCTCATGGGTTTCGCGGTTGGAAGCAAGATGAACATGGCAGAGACTAGAATCCCAAACCCAAAGAATTCATTGTGACGGAATCGGCCCATTGGCATAGTCAAGTTTGTCTTGTCTTTTCCCCAAGCAGTGTGGCAACACTAGGGGTTCTTACGGTACATGTTAAGGCCAGGTGTTTGATCGGAGGTGTTCGCATCCGCCAGCAGCTAATTCGCTGGAATTTGCAGTACATTCATTCACCTCGAGATCTTCGAAGTGCATATCGACTGCGCAGGCTCGCAGAATCTGCTGGGCGTGAGCGGGTGCTCTTCTCGACTTCGCTCCCGTTCTTGTGCCGTGCACATTTTCAGACTCAGTGGTAACTTTTCGTGGCAGGTGCAAGGGATCGGGGCGGTGACTTTTGAACATGTGGTTTGTTTTCAGAAGGCGGGGGGAGTCTCCATCATCACCACCACCATCACAACCGTCATCACCATCATCACCACCGCCACGACCACCCTCACCACCATCATCACCACCACCATCTCCACCACCATCAGCACCATCACCTGTCTAGAGCCGAAGACATCTAGATCTCCAGACCTTCTGCTTCTACACCTCTAGACCCTCGACCTTTAGCCACACTGCTTGGGAGCTTTTGCCGGGATAATGTACTTGGCAAGTTATGCTTAATCTGTTCCAATACTAGAGCCAACTGACCCGATTGTTTTGGTACCACCCGGCACCTCTGAATAGATAGGGGGCACTTATCACCTACACCAACTTGTTGCCACCTGCTCAGCGCACAGACCCCCACTTGCGTCATTTTTCTTTCGAACAGCTCATGCACGGCAAGGCTGTAGCGGCAGCATGGCATCAGTACATCGTCCGGGGTCCAAAAGTAAGACCGGATGGCTAGCAGAGGGGAGAGTGGTGAAAAATGGATCGCCAAATTTGTGTTGGGGCCACCGGGTGTATTTGGATGGACCCCCAAGCCAGATCTCGAATGTTTAAAAGTGAAAAGTAAGAGGAGAAACCAAATGGAAAACTTTCCCTAGTCCAAGACACACCTCACACGTGTTCGTTTCCTGTTGCGCGAGTCGTGGTAGCGGAAACGCCACAGGTGTTTCGGGGTCGAAAGAAGAAACATCCCAAACCATCTCTAGGCCCTATGGGTTTCCAGAGTCACGGACACGTTTGCCACTGATGCCTCCCAAACAGATTGTTTTCTTCGCTTCATGTCTTCGGACAACGTTCCGACATACGGCCAGTGAATCTAAGTGAATCGCAGAAACCGACCAATTGGACGCCCAAGTACAGAAAAAACTGTTTGGCCTTCCCGTATACACCTACGATCTAAACGAGGCAAAAGGAAAAATCCCCAAATCGGGGTGGTTCCTGGGACCAGCGATCTCCCTCTCCTTATGCCCTGCTTGGCCGACCGGGGTTCGCTGGTGGAACGCCCACAGGCGCCTGCGCGGTCGAATGGATCCGCCGGAACAACAGCCCACAGTGCCCCATTTGCGGCCAGGCGTGGGCGGGTCATCACCGGTTGCTGGGAGCTGCAGGAGATGGTTCCCAAATTCCTAGGAGGTGTAGGATGAATCGCCTCCTTCCAGTGTTCAGAGATTTGGGCAATTTCGATGGAGTTTGAAGAAAAGATTCGAGACGACTTCGTCGATGGGAATTCTTTCGGAACGAATGCTGCTTCAAAGAGCCCCAATAGTTTGTGGAATGGTAAGACTGAAAGGCTACGGACGGACAAGCACTTCACTCTAAACAGCACGTGGGACTCCCCTTTTTCCTAGATGACCCCAACGGCAAAGAATCTCCCTGACCACCCATGACCCACATGTCATATGCATGTGACCCACCTGAATGAGTAGACCACATCCCATGACCGGCGTCGAACTCACCGGATGGACCAGGCCTACTCCGACCGGTCCCTGAGGGTCTTCGGCATGGTCCGGCGCTACAAGCGCCGCTGCCCCTCGGATCCGGGTCGAAGCCACGGGAAGACCGGCCGCGAGAGTCTTCCGCCCCAGGGTGTAGCAGTTCGTGTTGAAGAAGAGTAAGGTAAAATGTGTCAAAGCCGACAAAACAGGAGAAGCCAACGATAGAAGTTTGCCTTGCGTTATCTAATTTTGGAGTGAACGCGCTCAAGTGATGCATTCGAGGATCGTCTCCAGTAAAATGAATAACGACGACACCCTCCCATGAACAAAGCTCCCTTCGGCTGACATGCTCACTGAGCGAGTTCCCTGCGGCAGACACCGAGGCATTGACATGGGGCGGTTTGCCTGTGGTCTTGGGGTGCCTTGGAGATGCAAGTTGGCCTTGGCCTGCAATGGCGCAGGTTGTTCCGGTTGTTCCGGCGCCAGAGTTCGGAGCTGTTGGTTCGCCAGGTGAGTCAAAGGGTGCAAACCATGGTTTCTGCCACCTCCAATTCGCCTCAATTAGACTGGTGGAAGGACACTGACTGGTCCTGTGGTTCGGAACAAATCCATGTTTCAAGGAACCAATCTATGAGTGGGATGGAGTGATTGTCATTGGACGGCACCTCCGCTGCGTGAAACACGCGTGAAACATGCGAGGGTCCCTGTCAGCATGGCAGTTGCTGGAGGTTTTACCCTGGCCGGAGCGAAGAGCAGGTGAGCACCGGCACTGTGCCGCCGGTTCGGTGATAGCACGGTTCGGTGATGCCCAGTGATGGCACGCCGGATATTTTTACACTTGTCTCTATACTTGTCTCTTTGCTAGTCGTCCTGCTTAGATACTCTTGGCCGAAAAATTTTGCGCTTGTCTCCCACTCCCACTTGTCTACCTGCTTGTCCCTGCTCGTCTCCCTTCTTGTTACACTTGTCTCCACTTGTCTCTGTGATTGATACAGTGGTGAGCTTTCCTTGTGGTTGCTTGTGGACGCTTCGACGTTGTGATTCATTTCACTTACCGCCGCCTTTACATAGGCATCGATGTCAGCACAGCAAAACAGCGCTTGGCAGCATTTGCTTTCGCTTTGTCGTGTTGCATACACGTTGACTTTCTTGTGCGCCTTTGTTTTCACGTGGTTGCATTCACATCTTTGTTTGTGGGAGTGGCGCCCCAGCATATTGCACATTGGTAGCGGAGCCCTGAGGGGCGGTAGGTAATTTCTGCACATTTTACCACGTCCTTTTTGGCAGAGCCATGGATGGTCTGGCCCATGGCGATGACGGCGCTGAAGCGCTGGATGTTCCTGTGGCTGATGCCACGGCGGTGGCTGCGGCGACTCCATTGCCGCAAGATGATCCCTGGCAAGGTGGTCAGGATCCATGGAGTGAAGGGCCCAATCCGGGCAAGGGACTCGGTCACGGCAAGGGCACAGAAATGGGTTCTGTGTCACAGTCCGGTAAGCCTGGTCACGGAAAGCCTGGAAAAGGGAAGAAAGGAAAAGGGAAGGGAGAGAAGGGAGCGGTCATTGTTGAAGAGCAGTCCCAACCAGAGGTAGCACCTCCATTGATCGTGACTCCCGAATCGACAGTTGGAGCAACAAGCCCATCCCTACAGCCAGCAGTACAGATGACACAGCCCATGCCCAGTATGTCGTCCATGGAGCCAGGAGCAGTGCCACCCACACCATGGGGACAGCCCACCATCTATGGCCCGCAGTTTGGATGCATGCCACATGCAACTCCACCAGGGATGGTATCCAATGGTTATGGACCAGTTCATACCATGTCACCTCATGTGACGACGACCACCCAGCAGTCAGGCATGTTCATCCCGCCAAGCCTGGGACCACACCCAGGAGCATGTATGCAGGCAGGACCAACACCACAGCCGTGGATGATGCCCAGTTTTCCAATGACATGGCCCTGTCATGGAATGAGTCCGATGAACCCCATGAGCCAACACATGAACAACATGCAACCCACAGAGGGATCTATGGGGTCATGGTCCAAGCCTTCGGTTGAACAGTCCGCCAAACCACCAAAGCCATCCAAGAAGAAGGAATCCCAGGAAGCTGATGGACCAGGTGATCCGTCAGAGCCAGAAGAACCAGATGATGCCTCTCAGCGTTCCTCGACAGCAGCGACTTCGGAGATCAAGTCCATGCTGAAGAGGCGACTTCGACAAGAAGATGGCTATAGGCCAAAGAGTTCACTGGGATCGGTGAAGGTGGAGGAGTTTTATGGAGATCGAACAAGATATCTCAAGTGGAAGCGGACTATTCAGGCACAGCAGCATCTCTACGCCCTGGAAGGGAATGAGTTGGCTATGTTGGTGTATCTCTCCACCAGAAGAGAAGCTCGTGATGTTGTTGAACAGAATCCCATTCAGTCCTACACCGAGCAGGGCGAACTTCAGCTCCTATGGAAGGTGTTGGATGAAGCATTTGGTGAGAGTGATGCCGAGCTGTTCGAACGAGTGGACAAGGAGTTGGACAGGTGCCGACGCCAACCAGGAGAGACTGTGGCCCACTACCTATCTGAGATGAAGAGATTGAGGGCCCAGTACAGTCGTGTTGACCCAGAGTCCAAGATCTCCGACATGGCTTGGGGACAGCGTTTGTTGCAGAGAGCCTCCCTATCTCGAAGAGAACGCCACGACGTGTACTATGCTGCTGGAGCTTGTTTTCAGAGCAGTGCAATAGAGAAGGCCTTGCGAGTTCGATGTGGCAGGATTCATGAAGATGAGAAAAAGGGCAATTACAAGTTCCAAGATGAGCGGACTCCTCCATACGTTCTTCTTCCAGGCCATCATCTTGCTCTCCTTCTTCTTCCATAGCAACATGGGCACCGTGCTGCTTCTTCACAATGACCTTCTTCTTGAAGTATTGTTGTCCTTTGGGCCGATATGGAGGAGGACGAGGAAGCCATGGACATCCTGTATGAGGATGAAGAACAGGCTGCAGAAGATGAGGAGGGCGAAGATGAGGAGAATGACAGCCTGGATGCAGAAGATTTGAAGGAGGTGTTTGCAGCTGGATGGAGGGCGAAGCAAAAGACAGCTGAAGTTCGGAAGAATCGTGTTTGGAAGACATCTTCAGGAGGCAATGAGAAAGGAGCAGGAAAAGGAGGACGGTCAGTGGACCTAAAGAAGAAGTCAAGTACCTGCTCTTCGTGCGGCAAAGTTGGACATTGGAAGGGCGATTCCTGTTGCCCAAGTGTCTTGAATGGTCGTGACCAACCACATGTGCCGAGCAGCAAGAAGCCAGCTCAGACAGTGCACTTCACCTTCATGACCAACAACGATGAAGAGATCCCTCCGCCAGGACATTGTCCCAATTGTCGCTGGCCTGTGCCGCTGTCTCAACGCTTTTGTCGTCAGTGTGGCCACCCACAGCTGATGGATGCAGACATGAGCCAGCACAAGCGCCTGAAGGAAGAAGTGAAGACAGAAGAGGATGAGAAGTGGGACATGGTGGACCCACCGCCTGTGACGCCTCCATTCACCTTTGAGGTGCCAAGGCAAACTGCTTTGGCGGCTGCTGCCCTGCCCCAAGGTCAGAGTTTGAAGGGGTATGGATCCGTCAAACTTCAGACCAAGGAAGTCATGGCAGCCCTGCCAAGCATGAGCAAAGAAGAGAAGAAGAAGCTTCAGAAAGCCTTGAAGGAGGATGAGGAGGAGGCAGCCTATGCAGAGCTCAAACGCATTCAGGCCAGCAAGAAGACTATTGCAGAGTACACAGATTTTGGACCAGATCATATTTGGAACTGGGAGCGAGATCCTCGCCCTCGATGGCAAGAGCAAGGAAGTCGTGCATCAGCTTCGACCCAGGGACCGATCGCACCAGCAGCACCACCGAAGAAAGATGATTCACTTCCAAAGCCATTGAGAGATCAAGAGCTGAGGACCTTCCGTCAGAACCTGTATGATCGTCAAGTCCAAGGAGGACGGCTGGTTCCATCAAAAGCTGCACCAACTCCGACAGAGAAGCAAGCCCAATGCCTCCATCCTTTCAATGAGTTGCGATGGAGTGCCAATCAGGATGGCCACTACGCCAAATGCAAGCTCTGTGACCTCAAGAGTGTCATCTACTGGTCATCAAAGCATGGGGCCCTGATGGTGGCTATGGCACATGATCGTCCAGAAGGAGTGCCTTGGCAGGCGAAGGTGTGGGTCAGAGAAGAGGACAAAGAGGTGAGACACCTACAAGAGGTCAATGAAGGAGGACCACTGCCACAGCATGTCTGCTGCCGAGTCACCAAGGACAAGAATGGCCAGGTCTTGCAGAAAGATGACTTCACAGGTGACAAGATCAAGATTCATGAGCCCCTATCACAAGGACCCATGAAGATTGTCACCGAGTTCTGGTACATTGAGCCACACCAGGTGGAAGTCTACAATGCAGTGAAGAAGAAGCTGCCCCCTCATCTGCAGACTCCAGGACTGGCAATTGCTGACTCTGGTTGCCGTAATGCAGTTGGAGGTCGTTTGTGGCATGAAGCCTTCCAAGATGGATTGAAGAAGTTGCAAGTTCCTTGGATGGAGGTGAAAGAATATGAAGTCTATCGTTTTGGAGCAGGAGCACCCGCGGTGAGCCAGAAAGCCTTCCTGTACCCTGTCCTGGTTCATGGGCAGTGGGATGTGGTCCGCATCTCAATGGTCGAAGGAGAAGCCCTCAGTTGCCCTGGCTTGATTGGACCATCAGAGTTGAGCAGGTGGGAGGCCGTTTTCAGGTTCTGCGAGAAGGAGTTGGAGCTCAATGGCGAAAGCAGGCCCATGATCCTGACCTGGACAAGGCACCCAGGTATTCAGCTGCTTGACTATGGAAGCCTATAGGCCAATGAGGCTGTACAGTTTTGGCAGTCCACGGAAGGCCAGAGAAGGAGGAAGATTTTGCTGGACAATCCGCAGTCATTGTCATTCGTTGCAGAGGTTGCGGAGGAAGAAGGAAGTCCAAGCAGAGAAAGCTCAGAGGAGGAAGGATCCACAGAAGATGCAACAGTGGAAGCCAGCTCAGAGGAGGAAGACACGCCAGGAAGACCATTCAGAGAGAGGCGAACCGAAGAGTGGTTGAGACTTCTGCAAGAAGACCTTGGCGTGAAAGTGATCGATGAAGCACAGGAGCTGGAAGATTCAGAAGAAGAGGAGGAAACGGCAAATGAAGAAGAATCATCATCATCTCATGAAGTGGGGGTGGAAGCAGTTTCAAGTGGCTCTGAAGAAGATGATGAAGCTCAAGAAGATCTGAAGGAAAGAGCCCAGGAGGTGATGAAGGAGAGTGGAAGTCGCAAGAAGAACATGAATAAGAGCCTCCGAAGAAAACTTGGACATCACGTTCATGAGATCGCCGTCTCCTTCCACCACCAAGAGAAGATCAAAGAGGAGAAGCAAGGTGTCAAGAACACCTTCATTCAGCGACATGTCCGTCCAACACGCAGCAGATGGTCGGTGCTGGAGGTCTTCACTTGGACATGTGCCATCTCTCTGGTGGCAGCAGCAAGGCATTGGCACTTCCATGAGCCCATCACATTGCCAAGGTGGGATTTGATGAAGGAAAATGACTACCAGGAAGCTCTATCTTACATCGAGAGAGTTGACCCAGACCTTCTCGTTCTTGCTTGGCCTTGTGGACCTTGGAGTCCACTGCAAAGTTTGGGCAACAGAACTCCGATGCAGAGAGCGAACCTGGTTCGGAAGCGAGAAGACAACAGAGTGCTCCTCAGGTTCGTTCGAGACGCTGCTCTAGCTCAGAGGAAGAGAGGAGGAGCCATCATGGGGGAAAATCCAAAGCCCTCATTGGCATGGAAGGAGCCGTTGATTCAAGAAGCCTTCGAAGGAACAGGAGACACCGTGTGCGACATGTGCATGTACAATCTCCGTCTTCCTCAAGGCCCCTTTCTGAGGAAGAGAACAAGGCTGCGAGGCACTGAAGAAATCACAAAAGATGCAATAAGATGTGTGATAGAAGCCACGAGCATACTCCGGTGGTAGGAGGCGCAAAGATCCAAGGAAGATGGACACCCGTGTCTGCCTTTGCTGGAGGGTACACTATGAAGTGCGCAAAGGAAGTGGTTTTGGGTGCAGAGCAGTACTTGCAAAAGAAGAGAAAGCCAGAAGTCTTTGTAGAAGGAGGAGAACTGGAAGAAGAACAGTTCATGGAAGAAGAGGAGCTGGTTGGGCAAGAAGAAATGCCAAGAGGAGGAGAGGCATGGAAGGTGGCTAAGATACATCAGCGCCTTGGACACCCAGCCAATGCCACTCTGGTTCGCATGTTGACTTTGGCAGGAGCCCCGAAAAGCACCATCAAGATCGCAGAGAACTACAAGTGCCCAGTATGCCTCAAAGTGGCACCACCAAGTCGGTATCCAAAGAGCAATCCTTCAGTGAGGACAAGAGTCTTTGGAAAGGAAGTTCACATCGACCTCAAGTACATGCATGATGCAAGCAACAAGCTGTACGTAGCATTGTCAATGGTAGACAGTGGCACCTCCTTTCATGCAGCATGTTTGCTGCAGAACCGCAAAGCAGATCATGTGGCTCGGAAGTTCTACCGACACTGGTGTTCGCTGTTCGGCACACCCGCCACCGTTCTGGTGGACCAGGGTGGAGAGTTTGATGGTGCCTTCATCGGGTGGCTGGAGATGCACGGTGTCTACTCACGAAGTTCAGGGGCAAGATCAAGTTGGCAGCATGGGTTTGCAGAGCGTCACGGAGGATTGCTCGGACATTCGTGGCACTCCCTCATATGGCAATATGGAGCAAAAGGAAAAGGGGACATGAAGGAGACCCTGGCTGCAGCCATACAAGCGAAGAACCAAACCATCACCAGAGGTGGCTTCACACCATACCAGATGGTATATGGCAGAGCCCCTATCTTTCCAGATTTGCTGGATGAAGACACCACAGGCAATTTGGCTTTGAGGGAGTCACTGAGCACCGAAGGAGAAGTTGCAAGAAGTGCAGAGATGAGGGCAGCAGCAAAGATTTCACTCCTTCGGCAAGATTGTCAAGATAAGCTGAAGAGGGCACTCCGACGTTGGCCAAGAGGAGAGATCAAAGAGTTCACGCCAGGAGAGATGGTCTTTTTCTACTCTCCTCAACCCACTGCCAGAAGATTCAAAAGAGAAGGAGGAGCATGGCGCGGCCCAGCAGTTGTCTTGATGAAAGAAAGCTCCGAACGATACTACATCAGTTGGAGGGGAAGATGCCTTTTGGTTTCGGCTTCCAACTTGAGAACATGTTCGTCGCTTGAAGGGGGCGATTTCAAAGGCCGCATGGAGGAGGTTCAGAACTTGGGAAATCAGTGGGAAGAAGACAAGGACAAGGACTATGAAGACCTTACACAAGTTCCCGTGCCTCCAGAGGAAGGAGAAAAGCAAGAAGAAGTTGGTTGGCAGCCCCAAGAAGAGGTGATAGCGCAGAAGAGAGGAGGATGGAAGAAAAGCAGAGCGAAGGAAATTGCTCAGAGCCTAAAAGGAATGAGGAAAGTTCAGAAGACGATAGCCAAGGAGAAAGCAAGAGTTCCGAAGATCAAGCTCATGGGCAAAGGAGAGAAGTCAAGTGCAGCCAAAGGCACGAAGGAGGATGAGATTGAGATAAGAATTGAGGAGGAAGAACCTGTGAAGCAGAAGATGAAGGAAATTGAAGAGCAGCTCAAGCAGGAGATAGAAAGGCAGATAGGCCGAAATGACAGTGAAGGATTCAAGAAGAGGCTGAGAGAACACCTTCAAGATGATGTTCCATGGGGCTGCAAGCAGCGAAGAATGGAAGAGCCCCTGAAAACCGGATTGACTGAAGAAGAGTTGACCCAAAGGTTCAGTCCGGAGGTCATGCATTTCAGCATGCTGAGTTTGGTTGCAGAAAGCAGCAGGGCCAATGAGTGGGCATCGCGAAAGGAGGTGGCAAAGATGGGCCAATTGCTCGACCTCCCCATCACAAGTATGAGATATCACCTGAGGCCCAGGAAACGCTTTCAGAGACCCACCAAAGAGAAGAGAGGTCGCATCACCTTGATGTTTGGAGAAGAAAGCGGCACAGCAATAGTGTGTCAGGAGGACAGTGAGGAGGTGAAGATGCGCCCCAAGAGAAAGGCTCCACATGAGTGGCGAGGAGTCACCTTCTTTGTAAAAGAAGAAGAAGTGAAAGTCAGCAAAGAAGGAAAAGTTTTGGTGGAACTTCCGCATGGCGTGTATGAAGTGGCCGTTGGCGACGTCAAAGAATGGAGGAGGCTGAGAAAGGAAGAAGAAAACCAGCAAGCTTTTCGAGAAGCTTTCTTGTTGGTCAACAAAGCCAACGGGAAGGAGCTGGACCCGCGTCATTTTGACGAACAACAGAGAGAAGCTTTCAAAGAGAGTGATCGAAAGGAATGGACTTCCTGGATTGACAATAAAGTTGTCAGGAGGCTGAGTGATGAAGAGGTCAGGGAGCTTAATCCCAATGATGTCTTTCGTGCTCCAGCCCGTCTTTTGCGGGTCAACAAAGGGGCATTACACGGCACTTTCCAGCCCAAGTCAAGGCTGATCATTCCAGGGCACCTCGATCCTCATTTGGGATCATTTAGATCCGATGCACCAACCACCACTTGGGCAGCTGTCCAGATGACCAAGATCATTGCTTTGACAAGAGGATGGGCAGCAGCCTGCTTCGACGTGAGCACAGCTTTCCTTTCTGGGAAGCAAGTTGAAAGGAAGGTGGTTATCAAAGCACCACCGGAAGGGCTTCCAAGGGTTCGAGATGAACCACCCATCAAGCCCTTTGAGTTGCTGCTTTTGTGCAAGTCAGCTTACGGGCTGTCCGAAGCCCCAAGGCTTTGGTACCTGAGAGCAAAAGAGCTCTTGGAGGAACTTGGATTTGTGGAGTTGGAGTTGTGCAGGGCCACGTTCATTATGAAGGAGAAAGATGAAGTGACTGCCATTTTGTGCCTTCACGTCGATGATGGATTTTTTGTCACCGACCCTCACAAGATGAAGAAGGCACAGGAAAGCATTAGCTCCAAGTTCAATATCAAAGAGTGGCAAAACCTGAGTGATGCTCCCATCACATTTTTGGGAGTGAGCACCTCACGGCAGGAGAACAAGTTCGTAGATGATATGACAGAGTATGTCGAGAAGATCCAACCTGCCGAGGTGACAACTGGGAAAGAAGTGGCTCTGGAAGGAGCTCAGTTGTCCGCATACCGTCGTTTGGTGATGCAGTTGAGGTGGCCTTCCCACTTGGTGATGCCAGAGTTCCTCTACAGGGTGAGCGCCCTGTCACAGAATGTGGCAAAAGCGAAGGGAAAGACCTTGTTCAGGCCAACAGTCTTTTGAGCCTGATGAAAGCAGCCGCCACCAAAGGTGAAGCCAAGAACGTGTTGCGCCCAATTCATGGAGAGCCTCTGTTTGTGTCGTATTTTGACGCTTCCCTCGGAAAGACGGAGAGCATGTGTGCACAGCAAGCTGAGGTTCATTTTTTGACAAGTAAGACTGTGGAGATCAAGCCGACAGTTTCAAGCATGTTGGAATTCCACAGCAGCAAGGTGCACAGAGTCGTGAGATCCTCTTTAGCAGCAGAAGCATGCGCCATGACTTCAGCTGCAGACAGGATCATGTTCAACAGGACCTTGTTTGATGCCCTTTTCCATGGATGCTCCGAGATTTCTCCAAAGTGGCGCACGGAGCTCCGAGTGGGAGGCATCATCATCACGGATGCCAAAGGCCTCAACGATCATGTCAACAAGACTGGAAGTATCGCCAGTGAGAAGCAGGCAGCTTTGGATATGATGATGGTAAAAAGGCTGGTTGAAGATTCTGTGTTTCGCTTGCGTTGGGTACCAACCTGGAAACAGGTTGCTGATCCTTTGACAAAAGATATGGCTACGGATTTGCTGCAGCGGTTCAGGAACACCGGATGTTTGTGCCTGGTCGAGACTCAGCAAGATCGAGAAGAAGAACAGCGGAGAGCAGGGATCAGGAAGGCTCAACGTGAGCGCAGAAAGCAGAGAATGGCAACAACAAGGAAACATGTCCTTCTTGGGATGTGATTGATACAGTGGTGAGCTTTCCTTGTGGTTGCTTGTGGACGCTTCGACGTTGTGATTCATTTCACTTACCGCCGCCTTTACATAGGCATCGATGTCAGCACAGCAAAACAGCGCTTGGCAGCATTTGCTTTCGCTTTGTCGTGTTGCATACACGTTCACTTTCTTGCGCGCCTTTGTTTTCACGTGGTTGCATTCACATCTTTGTTTGTGGGAGTGGCGCCCCAGCATATTGCACAGTCTCGGCCTACTCTGGGTACACTTGGCCAGATCTTTTTACGCTTGTCTCCACTCGTCTCTTTGCTTGTCTTCCTGCTTAGATACTCTTGGCTGGATGATTTGTGGTCGCACAAGCTCTAAAGCGAAGTTCGAGTCCCGAACCTTGGGAGCTTCCGGGGCCCGATTGGTACACCCACAGCGTGAATATAAACTCCTTGCAACATGGGGCTAATATAGAGTAGTAGCAGCCATCGCTACTTTGTTACGGATACCAAACTCTAAAGCGAAGATTGGGGCCCAAACCTTCGACCTGGGGCCGTTCAGGGCCCGAACCTGGGGAACTTCCGGCGCCTGACTGGCATGGCGCATGAAATGGAAATTCAATATGCCAGAGATCGTCATAGTCAAAGGAAGTTTAGTGTGCAAAACTTCCGTGTTACGGACATTCAACAGCTGTTCAACCACCACTCATCATACACCACTCATCATACACCACTCATCATACACCA
>CAXAMN010025140.1:296000-318738 GCA_963970005.1 Durusdinium trenchii
GCAGGTGCAGCACTTTGTGAACCTCCATGTGCAGATTTCGTGGCAGGTGCAGCACTTTGTGTACCTCCCGCAGGCACAGCACTTTGGGAACCTCCATGTGCAGATTTCGTGGCAGGCGCAGCATTTTGTGAACCTCCCTGTGCAGATTTCGTGGCAGGCACAGCACTTTGTGCACCTCCATGTGCAGATTTCGTGGCAGGTGCAGCACTTTGTGAACCTCCACGTGCAGATTTCCTGGCAGGTACAGCACTTTGGGAACCTCCATGTGCAGATTTCGTGGCAGGTGCAGCACTTTGTGTACCTCCATGCGCAGATTTCGTGGCAGGCACAGCACTTTGGGAACCTCCATGCGCAGATTTCGTGGCAGGTGCAGCATTTTGTGAACCTCCCTGTGCAGATTTCGTGGCAGGCACAGCACTTTGTGCACCTCCATGTGCAGATTTCGTGGCAGGTGCAGCACTTTGTGAACCTCCACGTGCAGATTTCCTGGCAGGTACAGCACTTTGTGAACCTCCATGTGAAGATTTCGTGGCAGGCGCAGCACTTTGTGAACCTCCATGTGCAGATTTCGTGGCAGGCACAGCATCCGGGGAGCTGGAAGCTGAGAACTGGCGACTTTGTAGTACAACTTTAGTACGCGGAGTATGTGGCGAGCTGGACGATGAGAACTGGCGACTTTGTAGTACAACTTTAGTACGCGGAGTATCTGGCGAGCTGGACGATGAGAACTGGCGACTTTGTAGTACAACTTTAGTATGCGGAGTATCTGTGGAGCTGGAAGCTGAGAACTGGCGACTTTCTAGTACAACTTTAGTACGCGGAGCTATCTGTGCAGCTAGAAGCTGAGAACTGGCGACTTTGTAGTACAACTTTAGTACGCGGAGTATCTGTGGAGCTGGAAGCTGAGAACTGGCGACTTTCTAGTACAACTTTAGTACGCGGAGCAATCTATAGCGCTGGAAGCTGAGAACTGGCGAGTTTCTATTACAACTCTAGTACGCGGAGCAATCTGTAGAACTGGAAGCTGAGAACTGGCGACATTGTAGTACAACTTTAGTACGCGGAGTATCTGGCAAGCTGGAGGATGAGAACTGGCGACTTTGTAGTACAACTTTAGTACGCGGAGTATCTGTGGAGCTGGAAGCTGAGAACTGGCGACTTCGTAGTACAACTTTAGTACGCGGAGCAATCTGTAGAGCTGGAAGCTGAGAACTGGCGACTTTCTAGTACAACTTTAGTACGCGGAGCAATCTGTAGAGCTGGAAGCTGAGAACTGGCGACTTTCAAGTACAACTTTACGCGGAGCATCTGGGGAGCTGGAAGATGAGAACTGACTGGCGACTTTCTAGTACAACTTTAGCACGCAGAACAACCTGTGGAGCTGGAAGCTGAGAACTGGCCACTTTGTAGTACAAGTGTAGTACGCGGAGGAGTCATCTCTCGCTGCTGAGTCAGCTCTCGCTGCTGTGAGTCATCTCTCGCGACTGAGTCATCTCTCGCTGCTCAATTATCTCTCGCTGCTGAGTCAGCTCTCGCTATAGCCATCTCTCGCTGCTGAGTCATCTCTCGCGGCGCGCAGGTTTGGCACAGTTCATACCGATAGTATTTGGTTGCATTTATGCAGGACAGGACACTCAACTGCTGGTCAATACACCACTCATCATACACCACTCAGCATACACCACTCATCATACACCACTCGTCATACACCACTCATCATACACCACTCGTCATACACCCCTCTTGTCGTGGCAAAGATACAACCCAGTACGCTGTTGTGAGCTGCTGATCCTGCAGGGGGCACACACCTTACACACGTGGAATCCCGTGGGTCAAAAGTCCGGAGCGCGTGCGTTTGACTGGAGGACGCGCATGTTGGAGAGAACGTGGACACTCCTATAGGTCAATTTGTTCTTATAGGAAACTTCCGCCGCCGGCTTGCCCGGGAACTACTTGTATTGTTAGTCTGGCTCATTGTCAAGACAGACGCAATTGTCGTGCATGTTTGCGGTACAATAGAGTTTGCCATTGATAGCAGCAGGGCCAGCGGCACCAGCACCTAGGCTCCAAAGCGCAAACTGCCGTGCAACCGTTAATGAGAAGGCCATCCGGTCTTCATGACATCGTGGGGACGGCAACTTGGTCTCGAATGCCCTCCGCTCCTTGATATGCTGCCAGAGGTAGTTTGAGGAAGCTCACTTGTCGAACAATGGCACGCGCCACAGCTTTTGCGAGGGCTTGTGTGGATGGTGCCTGTCAGAATGAGATGAGAGGCAACTGCGATCCCGCCTTCGGTTCATTGCTGGAGAAAGTGTTTCGCTGACATGTCGCAACCACGACCGGAAATCCCAGAAAATCTTCGCGAATGGTTTATCACAGGCGTGGAGCTGACAGCCTTGGACACGCACCCACAGAAGAATGGTCCGGGCAACTTGACAAAGATGCGAGTGGCCGAGGTACAGCTGACTTTGGTTCGGCAAGGCATGCCCAACGTTTCACCTTTCACCTTCGGTGACAGACTTCAGTGGCTCGCATATGGACAGACCAAGGCAGTCTTTGCTTTTACGCACGTACCATGGGTTCTCAAGTTCGTGCCTCGCATCAGACGGAATGCCCCAACCTTCAACCACCCATGTATGCACATCCCATTCTGGATGATATGATGTGTGGGGCGAATGCGCAGAGATCGGTTGCTAGAAGCCTCCACTGGTGGGGGACATACCAGCACACATTTGGCAGGCAGCATCCAGGCTCCAGAGCGCACACAGGCACCTCCTCCTATACTTGAAGTAGGAACCCCAAATAGGTCTTGCTACCAGGGGAAATATTTGAATTAGATTTTTTGGACCCTTGAATACAAAGATAGATATGACCTTCACCAGGTTCTTTGTCATCGCTTAAACATACTTTGCCAGTGCGGTCATTGATCTCTTGTTGGAGCATTACACCGGCAGTCCATGAACATCTTGCATAAATCAGCTACAAAGTAGCTTTGTGAATTGCGCCAACAGTAACTTGCAATCAGACAAAGCATGGTATAGCCACATGTCAGTACAACTCATCATGTTCAGTAAACTATATAGCATATGTTTTGCCGGTCCTGACCTTGAGCCAATTGAGCCAAGAGCTGCAACAAACCCAGATGGTCTGAGTTAAACACTGCGAGCTGGAATAGCTTGAGCCTTGACCGTTTGTCTCTGTGGCTTACTTCATAAATGCACAAACTGTTTGGGGTCCACGCTGGAAAAACAGGAATTCTGGAGACTGACGAACCAGGTAATCTAAAGAACGGGAAGATTTGTTGTAGCTGTGGGTGCCAAAAGATTTGGAAATTTGGTGGTTCAGCACGGGGGTTTGCTCAGGTTTTCTACAGTTCCCCGAAGGCACCCGTCGCTTGGGTCCCTCCAAGGCTTTTGAGATATCGCGAGACCGCCAAAGGGTTTCTGAGAAGTGCGTCAATGTTGGGCGGTGAATTTGAGACAAAATTGGAGTAGTTAAGGGGTCATGGTTGGCCGTTCTCACCCTCTCCAAACCTTCCACTCCGCCACTGCGCCGCGCGGTCAGCGCGGTCAGCGGTCATCAGGTGGTTTTCGCCTGTGTGGTGCTGAACCTGGCCGCCAGTGGGTCACCCGGTTGCAGTGATCACCCGGTTGCAGTGATGACCATTCTTGGTGAAGTTGTTGGACAAGGTATGGTCGAGATCGGGGGAGGGGCTAACCCCCGAACAGACCCACGTTGGCCGGTTGAAGGGGTTCTTCCTTCTTCGGTTCCACTTCCCCTGCGCATGCCGCGCCTGAGGATTTTGCCTGTGGAGATTGCACCCTGGGAGCTCGACCGCTGGCGTGTGCGGCCGGCGTAGGGGACGCCCAAGAAGGAAAGGGCAAGGATTGCAAAGGCTTGGTAGAAAACAGGCATGTACATATATTTAAGGAAGAAAAAGTGTCTTGGTTTTTTGAGGGTCACATTGACATGCAATTGTATGATTGGAGGAAGAGGGAGAGTATTGGGAAAGAATGATTTTTACTGCCAGATGTTCCCTAGCCGCCCTAGCGTCTATCCAATCTATCCAACAAACATTGACGACGCGGATAGTTTGGTTGGTCCACTTCCATGATTGTGGGAAAGTTGTTAATGTACTGAACAACGCCCTTCGTTGCTCAGGCTTAGTTGGATTTGCCTTCTGACTACGTGATTTAACGCGTCCACTGGAGAAAAAAGGGTGTGGGATCTTGAAGCAAACCGAGGCCAGACACTTCCGATTCGAAAGGTGGTCATAGCTGGTCAGACACTTCGTGGGCTGGACCGATGTGGCAAGGGTCTTTTTTGGGGGGGGAGCGGGGACGGACGTCTTGGGGACTCTCTTCGCCTCTTTTAATTTCCCATGGCAGATCCAAAGTTGGGAGGTGTGTCAGAGTTGAATCGCATCAAGAAAGACTCGGAAAAAAATATCAACAAGCCAGAGTGCAGCCCACGGACCCATAGGCCGACCGGACCCAGTTGGTGCACGTCTTCAGCTCAAGATTTCTCCGTGGGAGCCGAGGCCCAAGAGCCCGCCACAGGTGAGGGGAGGAACTGGAGGGCTGTTCAAGGAGTGTCCTTTCAATACTTGGTGGGCTCTTCTGTTTCTTGCTGCCTTCCTGCAGCTTCTAAAGGCTTCAGTGCGTGTTTCACGACTGTTTGATGCCCTCAGAGGGCAATGCCAAAAGACGCACCCGTGCCATGCTTGCCAGGGATGGCTTGGCCACGGGTTGTGACTGTTGATAGCCACTTTTTCGAAATTCAATATCTGCAATTCTAGACGTTGACTTAGAGACTTATAGCTGAATCCCGCATGTGTGGCTCTTCTTGTATGGACATTAGTTTTGTCTTACTATCTGTAACAGTCAGTACACAATGATCACTATTTTGGGACAAGGCCTGCAACCTAACCATCATCATTTCACTGAAGCCTGGTAGGATAGACCCAATATATATGACATGACTTCCGTTGCTCCGTCTGGTGTTTCTAGCTGGACAGGAAGTTAGAGAGCCAAAAAAGCCCACCTCCAACGCTACCTGCTGTGCCGACGACGGTTTCCGCGGTGTCGCCGGTGTACCGGGAGGGGTCCGAGTCACAGGTGACCAGAATAGCATCCTTGCTACTAATAGCGATGACCTCTACCTAGTAGCTTCTTGTTACTATAGTTGTAATGCCAGGAGCTACGTTGCGTCCGATTGCTCCGTTCGTAGGGATGCCCAAAAAAATGTTACTAGTAGCTTCTTGTTACTAGTAGCTACTTGCTCCTAGTAGTACGGCCAGGAGCCCCTATTAGCGTCCTTGCTCCGTTCGTAGCGATGCCAGGAGCCCCTAGCAGCTTCTTGTTACTAGTAGTAAGGTGCATGCCATTTGGGGTTCGAACACCCGGACCTGAGGGGTACCGGGAAGTCTCAGCCTCGGCACCGGGGAAAGATAGGATTCTTGTCCGAAAGGCTCTTCGGAACTGATTTCTAGCAACAAGAAGCTACTAGGAACAAGTGCATCGCTTCTAGTAACAAGTGCCTTACTAGTAGTAACAATGTTTGCTATTAGAAGCAAGAAGCTAATAGCTTCTTGTTACTACTAGTAAGGCACTTGTTACTAGTAGCGTAGCACTTGTTACTAGTAGCGAAGGCGATCACATTCATGGTGTTTCTCTGCCTCACCCAGAGTTGAAGCCTGCCCCTTTGCTCATTTGCAGCACTTTCAGATACCCTGTGTCCTTCCCTTTCTCCTGTGGCACCCACCGCATGTCAGGGTGGTCGACCTTGGTTGCGATGGGTCTGGAGCTCAGTCATTGGCGGTGAGCAAGTTCTATTGGTGGAAACGGCATGAGCCTTTTTTTTATTGGATCCAATTGCTGTAGTATATTATATCTTGATCATGAGCAGCGGTAGGCATGAGCTGGAATCGTCCATAAGTCATTGTAATGGATCTTTACCTGGAAGCCCAGTCCCAACCAGAAAGAGTTCTGGATGGAACTCCAAAGTCCCAGCCATTTCGTACGTAAAGGATCTCAAGTTGGCACCATATTGGAACGACCATTTGCTTTGTCTCAACAGTCTCAGCCTGCCAATGGCACCCACAAACTCACCGGTCGACGCTGAACCTGGCGGGCAAAATACCTGCCGCTGTCAACTCCATTGACTAGACGTTTAGATGATGTTTTCCGATATGTTTATGTTCGACCTTTTCTTAGGATGATTGAAGCCAAGTGACTTGAAACCACCAACCAGTCGACCTCGGGCGCGTGCCGTTTGCTTCGTGCTCTGGCGGCGGCGATCTCCGTGGATCCTGGGACTCCGAGAGCCGGTTGAGGGCAAAAGCGGCCAGCCTCATGGGTCCTCCCTGGAAGACTCATGGGTCCTTCTGGAGTGAAAACCAGTCTTTGAAGGGGTGATGCCATCCACGTTGACCAGGGAGTGTATCCAGGCAGTGGAAGACCAGATTCATGGTGTGTATTTAGCCGTTTGGTGAGCCGTTGGACCCTCCTTTCAATGTTGGACCCAGTGGAATGTAGCCAAGAGTGAGCTGCGTGCCTTGCAGAAGTGAGCTGCGTGGCACCACAACAGATGGGCGACATGACCCCCCCCGGCCCCTTCTTCGTGTCGTGTATCGATTGGATCGAAGGCGACGTTTTGGTCGGTTCACGTCTCATTCAAATGGTTGCTTGGGATTGGCGAGGAGAGTTTCTCCTTCACCCAACACGTGGGTTGTTGCCCCCCTTTGTTCACCAACTGCCAAATGTGCAGGGTGGGACCACTGACACTGTCAAGATCACAGCTCCAGCTTCACGATGTTTCACGATCTTTGGCTGTTGGTTGGTGCTTTTGGAAGGCCAGAACGAGTGCATCGCTGGATCCCAGGGTGCCCATCCGCTCAGCGGCACCCCGCGTTCGTTGCGCTCTGAGGAGTTGCCGGAGCAAAGCGACACCGCCGAGGAGATGCGATCGGTGGCAGCGTCGACGGAAAACGAACACCGGGATGGTCGGACCCGGGGGGGCGCCCACTCACTCAGCTGGACTGCTAGTTATCCAGTGCATTTGGCCACCAGGAGCTGGACTGCCATTTCTCGAAGTCCGTTGAAGTCAGTTGGTCCTTTTTGCGATCGGCCATGGCACCAGACCTTCCTAATGAATGACGAGCGAGTCACTGAGACGATCGAGCGGGTCCGACCGTGAACGTTCTGGCGAAGCAACATTCGAGTCGCCGCTATGTCGAGGCAATGTGATGGGGATGGAAATTCCTGATTTTGAAGGCTAATTTCTTCTTTTGAGCCTCCTTCAATTCATGATCTTCCACTGGGTTGGATATGTCGAGTCATATCAATCGAAGCTTGACCAAACGAGTCGTATCAGTTCGATGCTTGAGCGCGCCCCGTCGTGGTAGGAGTCTCAGCCACGATGTTTGTCCCTTGTTCCCAAGGTGCAAACGCACCAGAGCGGCGGCCCAGAACCGTTCGCTCGGAAAATGTGATGTCATGGTTTTTGCTGGGCCAACCCGACAAATTTCTGCTTTGGTACACTCAACCGTGCCATCCGATGTGCCTCAAGACATGTGCCAACCCGACGGACGTGGAGGCCTTGAACCCATTCAGGGGTCATTATGGAAGGGCTCAAGAACAAGTGGATCAATGCCCAATAATTCCAACGATCCAGGACCGAGCAATTCCCAAAAGGCGGAGAGTAATTCCGTCTGTGCTTTCGGTGCGCACATGGTGCTTTGCTCTCGGGGAGCTGCTACATGCTGGGCCCTCAAAAGCGGCCCAGCCTTCTGTCAGGAGGCGGTCTTCTTCGAGCCGGATGATGCCAGCGTCAAGGTCCGACCGCCGGGGCAAGAGACTGGTGGTGTGCAACAGGTGTCCTTGAACCTTTGTTTTCAGGGGATACATTTTTATCCCCTTTTCAAGAGTTTTTCCCGAAAGCACCTGCGAAGGGTTCTCCTTCAAGAATGGCTACCAACTTCAACTATCGAACAATAATCACCATGATTGACCATGATCATCATCATCATCATCAGCAGCATCAAAATAACCATCTTTATATGAAGTTGCAGAGATGCACGTGGTTGATATGATTGTCACGGGTCATCATTATCAAGTGCATAGGTGCAGGGGTAACACCTGGTATATCACATCTACATAGATACAGGTATCGAGACGCAGGAGAAGAGGTATAGGTGATACAGGTGTTGAGATACAGGTGATGCAGGCGTTAAGATGTGGGTGACGACACCTACAAAATTCACCTGCACAACTATATACCGCTTCGAAATCGTTATTATTGCTCTTAAGGCGGCGGGCAGGCTGGGCCGATGCTCACGAAACGAAACACAACCCTTTGCGGAAAATGTGGTGCGAGTCGAGTGCTCAAACGTGAGGTGAAGTGCGAATTTTGTTGCCAAAGTGTGTAACTGTCGTCAAAAATGAAAGTTTGTGTACAGTCGTCGAAAACGAAGGTGGAGGTTGCCAAATTGCGTAACTGTCGTCGAAAACATGGGACTGGCGTGAAGCCTTTCACGCTTTCACACATGTCATGTGTCTGCTCACGACAGGCCATTGAAAGCCCTGCTGGTAGGTCACAGGATCGCATCAGCTTTGGAGGCTGAGGCTTCAGGAGATGAAATTGTCCAGGTCGCATCGTTGTTCAATATATGACTCATATATTCTGTTGCAACAAAACCACCTCCCTTTTCATCTGCTGTTGTCTTCCGGTCTTGCCGGCAGGTTGAAGACGCATCTTCTACGGCCTGCAAGAACCAAAGAAGAGCTCCGACGTGTCTCGGGGCGTGCGCAATTCCAGAGTGGCAATCACTCAGTTGCTCTCTGTTGTCAACATGGCATTGACGAGAACAAGGATGCAGCAGGATGAGAGTCTGACAAAGGCAAAATATTACCGGATGCAGGCGCAATATGAGGCAGACCTGTACAGTCTGAAGCGGGAGGTCAAGAGACACGAGGACGGCTTTGAGGACGAAAGGGTCCTCACAGGAGTTGCAGAAAAGCTTCTGAGCAAGAGTGGAGGATTTGCGTCCCAACAGTGGGACTTGAGCGATGAAGTGCTGCTTGACATTGAATTTCGTGGAGAGGGTGGCACGCGGGATGCTCGAATCCTGCTGCTGCCTACAGTCAAGAGTTTGGCACCAACGCTGGACGCCTATGATCGCAAAACTCCTCGGGGTGGGAGGTAGGGCTATGGCAACCTGCAACGTGTCATGCTCGGCTGGCCCTCAAGCTTGACGACCTGCATCACGCAGCGAGCCTCTTCATCCTTTTCGCCAAGAAGAGGACGACGCCGGATGGCTCGTCCCTGGCACTAATCTGTTGACAAGGTCACAACCAGCTGCAGATGCAGACTTGATCTCAGTACTTCGGAGGCAGTGCTTGCACTGCGGGGTGGACAGTGTGTTTGTGTGAGTCCGTGCCACTGCCAGGGAACCGGATGATTGGCAGTGCCCACGAGGTTTGGTGTTACATTGTTGTATCTAGTCTGTGGCACACCGTGCAGCGAAATGACATCTGCGATGTCGCTGTGCCATGCGGTTTTGCGGGGCCGCTGTGGAAAGTGCGTTTGCGTGAGTGCGCGCCAGCGCGGGAAGGAAAACATGCTGGTGTAAATGCGGCCTGTCGCTGGCGAGCGGGATGATTGGTGACGCCCACGATGCGTGGTGTTTGTTGCGTCTAGTCAGCACACCGTGTGGACAAATTTCGTCGACACCGCTTCATTGTTGAAAACACCGCTGCCAGGGCTACAAGTTCACACCTCCCTACCGGCTCCGTGGGCGATGGCTTCTCCCTGCGATCCTTGGTGATGACATCCGGCGGCGGGATCGGGGGGGTTCTGCATCCTGCAGAGACACGTCAGAAGCCAACGGTCAAGTCCAAACTTGGAGGTTCCACGGGGGTGGCCCGTGGTGTGTTTTATTTTGTTTGTTCTCTTCACGCTGGCGTACTCAACGGGCTACTCTTGCCCGACGATTCACCTGCACCCGGTTTCATGTCGGTTTTTCCATTGGTCGTGAAAAGAGAAAATCGAATCCCAAAGGAAATACATTGAAGGGTCTAGGTTGGCGTGTAGCTGAAACAGGTTAGCGTTGGTGTCTCCCTCAGATTCGTTTTTGACAGAGAATCTCGGCCAGAAAGTTTGAAGAAAGTTATGGGGTTCGCCCTGATTCAGCTTAGTCCCCAGAACAGGTTTCAACACGGCGGGGGAACCAGTGACCGTCAACCGCATACCTCTTCGTAGATTGTTTTGGGCGAACGTGGCGGTGTCGCACAGAGCATGTTATGGAGCTAAACATCCATTTGGAAGCCAGGAACTCTGACGCAAAGAAGTAATTGTATGCCAACTCCTTCGGCGAAGATCAATGAAGAGTTTGCCTATAGCTAGATGATGCTAGATGGTTGTTTTCAACACTGTCGTCACTCGGTTTTCATGGTCTTCATCCACCGGACGGCATGGACACATCTGAGTCGCTCAGAAGACCCTCAAATCAATCTGACCTTCCAGCCGCCAGGAATCGGCCCCGCGGACGATCCTCACCACCCGTGAAAACAGCGCTCCAAACGGAACTCGGTTTCAGGACGGAACTCCTCGAGCGATGGCAGCAACCGCTGGTGGAGGAGCTGATGGGGAAAAGAGAGCTCGTTCAATCACATGGGCACCCGAGTGATCCAAGTCTTAGTCGCAAATGAAAGTGGCACCTAGAAAACAGGAGGTGTCCATACACCCGAATCCATCAGGAATCCTCCAATTTCCATTGGTACCACGCCGCTTTCCGTATCGCGTTGACCCATGAGGAGTTGGTCTTCCATCCGTTGACCCCGTGGAGCAGCCGGACGTTGCCAGTGCCCGTCCGCTTCGAGGCGCCCCGCCCCGGGCGAGCGGTTTCTCAAAAAGGTGGTGCAAAAGGGACTTCGTGAGAGGAAGATCTTGGACAATTTTTTGGGGAATTAAAAAAATCTGAAGGAAAAAAACACTGATAAAATCATTGAAGTCATCGTGGACCATCAGTCCATGATTTTCTCGGTGGGTGACAACTCGAAGTGAACTCCTCCTACTGAGTAAGGTGACTATAGTTACTACGTAGTTCGCAGCCCGTAGTTCGCTCCTAGGAACGCAGGATAGCTCACACTCGCATGAATGATTTGGGAACTTCACAAACGGTAACGGATCTCTCTTGGCACTGTCCTTGGCACTGCGCAAGCGCTATGCGAGCGGCGAGCGCGTTTTTCCGTTGCGGGGCTGATCTGTTCCCGTCTTTGGGATGTGTGGAGCAGCTAGATAGCAAGAAGGCACCATGAGACACCATGAGATATGTAGGGATCAGTTTGGAGGAAAAGAAAATATCCAGGTGCGAGAGGATGACAAGTTGTTCTTTTGGGGGAGAAGCTTCCTTCGGAATAAACTATTAGTAACAAAGGGCATCGATACTAGGAGCAAGGACGCTACGAACGTAGCTCCTGGCCTTACTACAAGGAGCAAGAAGCTACAAGGAGCAAGAAGCTTCCTTGGGAATCGTTTCACTGGCAATCAAGGGCTCTTCGTCTCACTGTTGGGCCTCTCCCCGTCGATCAGCGGGGTCGTCGGACCGCGAGTCGTCCGCGAGGCGATGGTGAGACACTTGCAACAGCAGCGATTCTTCCGGAGGTTGCCTGGCACAAGAGTACACCAATATGATTTGGATGGGGATTTTGAGGAGGCTCGTGAGGTCCTGTGAACGAGGTGAATTGGTGTCCCTTTTGTCCTGAGAGGATGTTACCCCGCTGTAGATGGTGATTCTTCTGAGGGCCTACTGCCTTCACAGCACCCGACAATGGAAGCATGTGGGTTGTCACCCCTAGCAATGTCGTTATGAGAACGTGACCAGGGTGTATCCCAAAAATGTCCCCTCACATCAGTAAGAACCTCAGAGAATGCCAGAATGATATGTCAATTCTACACCGGTCTTGACTTTCTCGCTATCTGTGACCTAGGCCGCCTAGCGTTTCCAAAAAGGTTGACCCCACATCGAAGACGCACGAACTCGCCGAACCTCCAACCTCACGAGGCCGGTGCCGCTTCGCAGGGTCATGGCGGAGTGGCAGCAGACCACGGCCAAGGAGCAGGTGGGACCCGCAAGCGGGGAGGAGGTGGGAGATAGCAAAAGCCATGCATTACTCCAAGGAATCCCAAGCAATGGAGCAAACTAAGGACAGGACCTGGACCGCGCAGACATGCCCAGCCTGAAAAGGCAGGAACTTGAGCAACAGGGCTTTGCTTGGCGAAGAGGGCGGAACTTGGGCATGGCTACAGATGCCCTGCCCAGCTTCACACCAGTTCGAGCATACGAGTTCGCTCCGAAAAAGCGACAAAAGCACCGTTCGCATCACACGATGGCCACCTGTTTGCGCACCTGGTCCACGGTCCTGGTGGAGTGTCCGCCCACACGCTCGGTCCTCGTTCCTTTGCCATCTCGGCGAAAACGCCGTCCCCGACACTTGGTGTCGTGTACTACCGGACCTGCACTGCATTGCTGTTTGATGCATGTGGCACACACAGCTCTTGACATGTCCATGGGTGGGAGTTCTTACTCCAACAAACACAGCGTCGTAGCGTCCTTGCTCCTAGTACTAAGGCCAGGAGCCCCTAGTAGCGCTCTTCACATGAGTTCACAGCTCTTCGACCAAATGCAATCCTTGCGGAAGCTTCAGCTGTCGACGGAGCTTTTGTGGATGGAGACTTCTGCTGATGTGGCCTCCTCTCACAATGCTCCGTGAGGTGTTGTGGTGTATCATGACTTGCCACCTAACAAGCATACATCATGAACATGTGTTGACGTATCATGCCAATCGCAACAAGTCTTTTGATTCGATGGTGCTGGGCCATGAATGTTCCCAATCAGTTGCATGCTATGTCAGTGGATTTCTTCTTTTGGTATACAGTAGAATGTTTCATCAGTTTGGGCTGTTTGGCAACCATCATTGGTTGGTAGGATGTGTTCTGCCCTCCACCTGGCCCCAGCCTCTGCCCTCCCCCCCCCACACAACCAGAGAAGCGTTGGGGCATGGGTGAAGTCGGGGATCGGTGAAGGAAGTCGGGGCACACGGAGAGGTAGAGGTCTCTGGCCGTGGAACCGTCGTTAGTTTTGTGTGTTTTCTCAAACATAGTACTGCCACGAAAAGGAGGGAGTCGGGAATATCCCATATTCTTTGCCCATTGCCACCGCCTTGCAACGTCAGTGGACCCACATGCTGCTTCAAATGTTGAGAATTCACACCCAGTGTTCAAGATCTGAAAACATATCTCTCCCCACAAGTTCCAAAAAAAACAAGTGTTGACGACATGAGAAGGAAGTCGGATCATCATCCGAAATGCACAAGAGTTCCACCCACCGGGGCCGCGTTCGGGCCAGGCCGCGGGAATCCGACGGGCTTCAGTCGTCCAGGTGCGGCGGCAGAGGCGGCAGAAGGAGAGCAAGATGACGAAAGAGACGAAGGACCTGATGTTGTTCGAGTTCAGGTGATGGTTCTTCAGTGGTCTTTTTTTCAGACGCACCAGTTTCTTATATTCTGTTGCTATGTCTGGGTGAAGTTCATCATTTGGGTTTGGTCCCCTGAAGTTCTCTGAAGAACGCGGTATTCTCTTCTCGATATACTTGGGAGTTACAGAAGTTTCCCCTGTGACGCCAGGCAGTAAAGAACGGGTGTTGACCATTCAAAAGTCGCGAGCCACTTTCCTGGCCGACTTCGGGCACAACGGGCAGGGGGTGGACAGAATCAAAGGAGACCCATGAGTAGAACAATCACAATTCAGTAAAGAATCGTCCCGACAAGGTGTGTCAAAAGGTTTGCTTCTCTCTATAGGAAGAGAAAGGCCATTGGCTGGAGAAGGCACGTCAAGAAGCAAGACCATCAAGATCTAAACAATCGGACAGCACAATCAATGCTGCCGATCAAATCGCTGGTCAGAAGCCTTTTGGATCATCGTAGTGGTTACAGCTCATCCCGGTGACTGGGCGAGTTGCTTGATGATCCGGGTGCGTCAAGTTCTTTGCTCCAGTTTTTGTTGATTCTCCTTTTTGGCGTGGCATGGTTTCAGAAAAGCCCGTGCGCCGAATGAGCAACGTATCCCGTTGCTCCCGAAAATCCAACGGAACCCCAACAAAATCCTCAACGGGGGAAGGCTATTGGAGGTTCTGTACCCACAAATCCAAGAGAAGAAAGATACCAAACAGTCTATGAATGTTTGGGCTGGTGGAAAAAGACGCCGGGTCTTCATTCAATGTCATTCACATCTTCAGATCCGCCCACCTCCGTCAGTCGCCGCACACTCCACGCCCTGCCAGCGACCAGGACGTCGCAGCGCGAGGGAAGGGCCGAGGCCGCGGACATATAGGCGGGACACGGCAGGACACGGGAAGGGCGAGACCTGGTGTTCGTTGAGGTGTTGCGGACGCTTGGAATGATGGCAGTCGTGGTCTTTCTGGGAACATCTGTTGCAGACAAGCGAGCGGTTCTGGGCGGGTTCTGCACGAGAGAGAGAGAGAGGGAGAGCTACGAATTGCTCAAGTGGGTGTTGAACCACCTTGGCCCGATGGTGGTGGATAGAAAAGGACCTGTTTGCAAAGGAAGCTGGTCCTTTTCGCATGTTGTACTCCATGTCACTAAGTCGGGTATGTACCCCACGTTTGCTTGTTTAATCACTGAGTTCCAACCTCCAGTCACCTGTTCGTCACATTTGCTTGTGCATGTAGGAGACCCCAAAAGCAAAGTGGCCTTCCAGTTGAAGTAGCTTCTTGCTACTAGTGGTAAGGCCAGGAGCTACGTTCGTAGCGTCCTTGCTCCTAGTAGCGATGCCCTTTGTTACTAGTAACTTCTTGCTACTACAAGTATGGCAATTGGACATGTTCATGCACGTTCTCTAGATCTTCCATTTTGTGGATGAATCCGAGTCAAGGGCTTGATTTGTAAGCCCGCAATATCGCTTCAAAACAGGGTCAGTCGCAGCTTTTTTGGTCTTTATGCAAGGAGAAGATGTCTTTCACCTCGTGCTTGAAGATTAGATCATAGGTTTGTGCTTGGCACCCAGCCCACAAGCCCCACATGTCACCATGGTTTCATAGAAGTTGCGATAATCCGTTGCAAAAACCATGTTTGGGAGCAAAAAACGCTACTAGGAAGTAGGAACAAGAAGCTACGAACGGGGCTCCTGACATTGCTACTAGGAACAAAGGGCATCGCTACGAACGGAGCAAAGATGCTACTAGTAGCTCCTGGCCTTACTACTAGCAACAAGAAGCTACTAGGAACAAGTGCATCGCTTCTAGTAACAAGTGCCTTACTAGTAGTAACAATGTTGGCTATTAGAAACAAGAAGCTAATAGCTTCTTGTTACTACTAGTAAGGCACTTGTTACTACTAGCGTGGCACTTGTTACTCTACCTCACCGGGTGGATGCCGAGGCCGCTGGGCGATGCTCCGCTGCCGCCTGCGCTCCGTGGGGGGTGCCCAGTGACCATCGGACCAGGAGGGACTCGGGCGCGGAAGTGGCTGGTTGGAGGTCAACGCTCCTAGTAGCGATGCCCTTTGTTACTACTAGCGTGGCACCTGTTACTACTAGTAAGGCACTTGTTCCTAGTAGCTAAGAGTAAACGACAACGATACCAGCTCAATTGGTATGGATCGGTTTGGATCGGTTCTTCTGCCTGAGGACATTCTCCCGTTCACACGGTTCTTGCTACAGAACGCGCTTTGGCGATCAAGGGGGGCCTCCCTGTCCTGCGTGAATAGCTGTCTTTGTTTCATCAGGCACGCACACGCAAGCCACTCCCACCGGGTTGATTAAGTCCAAAGGGATTGGTTCACTCCCACCTGCATTACTCGGGTTGCTCCCCCAAGTATTCCAGCGGACGATAATCAGTCGAAGGGTCATCGATTTGTCCTCTGGGGGAGACGGGGAGAACTGCAGATAGTTGCATTCAAGACGTAAATTAGTCCAAGTGACCACAGTGCTTGGTAAGTGTTCCATGTGACCAACCTAGGGTTTTGGTCTACAGCTCCTTGACCCACAGGCATATGATAGGATACACCTTGTGAGCAAGAGTCTCTACAATGGTTGATCCACATCTACAGCCATGCACTCCTCTACGGTTTTCTTTGCATCTCCGCACCACCGGGGGGGGTCACCAGACCAATTGTAACGTGTCCCGAAAGATCTAGGAACCAAATCATGTGCGAGCGCTATCCTGTGTCCATATTTAGTAGCTGAAGTAGCTAGGAGCAGACTTCTCCCTTACTTAGGCGCCTAATTATATTATTGAGTAAGGATGAAGGGCCACCGGCTAAAAAAGACAAAAGAAGAAAAAGAACACAGAAGACCAAACTCGGTAGGAGCGGGCATCAAAGATTAACCAAAATAAAAATACCAACAACAAACACGGGCCCTCTCCAGGAAACCTCCGCCCACTCCTCGAGGCCTTGGAGCCCACGCCCTCGGTCACCGTGAGGCTGAGGCCACATCCGGTGAAGGAAGAAGTTTTGCATCACTTGAGACGCCCGATTGGAATACTTGGATACCTAATCCCCGTGAGACTGGCAAACGGGGTTGTCAGAGTTTTGAGCCGAATTCTTCCATGCATTGATCAGATTCTGTTTGGTCGCTTGGTAAGGATGTTTCTCTGTAGGCTCCGGTACAGATGAATCGCAAGTTTAAACAGTAGCGAATCCAAACCCTGTGGTATGAGACATGTGACATGCTCCAAAAAGAGGACCATAAAAATTACATTGAACGGGTCGCTATGTCGTTGTTGCAAAGTACTTTCCAGCTATTAGGTTGGAGGCCATCGCTAGTTGACGGTGCTTCACTCGAGTTAGTCCACGACTGGTGGACTTCGCACCACCTCTGGGAGGAGCGCGCCGGAGGAACTAGCTGCTACAGGTCACGGGACGAGCACCGTGAAAGACCAAAAACGCTCGTGGGCTACACATCCCCGTTCCAAGCTACGCCATCTCCAGCATCTCCCACGCCTCATGACTCCCCGCGGAGAAATACGGTTTGTCTTCGTCGTCACCTGTGTGTACAAGCAATGGTTTCCACAAGTCATGGCAGCCTCATGAGCACTCAAGAATGTGATATTTTCGTTGGCTAGACTTCTTTGATGGTTTCTCCTGTCGGACGTGATGGTTTCTCCACTGGAAACCGTGCGGAACACCGTGAGGCCTTCTTACTGTGCCGAAGTCGCTGTGCTGCTGGTGCTTTTCGCCTGGTTAGCCCTTGGAGTGAGGCCAGTACAGAAGTAAGTCGCTCGCTCGCGTGCGTCGCGTGGGGAGGACGAACGAACATGGACTTCCTTTGGCAAGTTCCTTGACGGTAAGGAAGAAGATGTTTTTGTTTGCTTGAGAAGAAGAGGTCTTTTTGTTCCCTAAAGTCGTGGTGAGAGTGTGTTCCTGGATGAGGCTCTGGGAGTTCCCTTTCAATGCAAGCGAAAAAAATAGGATCCATATCTTTTATACACACTGTCAGGTTGGTGGGCTCTTCTGTTTCTTGCTGCCTTCCTGCAACTTCTAAAGGCTCCAGGGCGGGTTTCACAACTTTTGATGCCCTCTGAATGATGCCAAAGACGCACCCGTGCCATGCTTGCAAGAGATGGCTTGACCGCGGGTTGTGAATGTTGAGGTGATAGTGATAGCCACTTTTTTTACGCAAGAAAAGAAGAAAGGTTCGGTTGGGTAGTTCTTACAGACAAAACTTGCACATTTAATAATGCGCCCTGAAAGTGATCAAGTGTCCCTTTACTCAACATAAGAGTTTCGAAAGCATTGGTGACCCCTGACTGATCTTGGATGGTGTTCGAACTCTCGGCTTTCCATGACATGATCGTCAGAACAACTTCAGGGCGTTGGCGGATGCCATGTTCCTCACCCGGAGGAGGTCCTCTTCCCGTAAATCGTGCACTGTTTGAGACCACAGCGCCACAACAACGCGGTTTTGGAGGCGCCGAATTGGATGAAAGAATCCACTGCCTTTTGAAGAGAAAACAAGGTACCGCCGCTAATAGTGACCCTGTGCGATTCGCACATTGCCAAAGTGGACAGTGCTCAAAACCTCCCAGTTTTTTCATTTTTTCATTTGGGAGAGTTTGGATCATATGTGCTTTCATCCCATTTTTCACAAGGGTCAGCACTTGTAAGGTGGAATTTAGATTGGGGAAGAGCAGAAAGTGCACTCTTTTTTGACGCACACGCGTTTTGCAGGTGTATTTTCTTTACACTTGCGGCCACGTTCGGGCCAACGCCTCAAGCAAATTTCCTCGGTTGTTCCACCGAAACTGAAAACTGCGGACATATTGATCGACGCGTTTTGCGTCACCCCACATCAACCACGAAGCATCAACTTCGTGACGCAAGTGCAAGCGAACGTTAACATGCCCCACCCCACCCCACCCCACCCCACATCTACCACGAAGCATCAACTTCGTGACGCAAGTGCAAGCGGACGTTAACATGCCCCACCCCACCCCACATCAACGAGGAAGCATCAACCTGACAGCACCATAAAATCGCGATTTCCTCTGGGGTCGCTAACAGCGGCGATAGCGAAAACAAGTGCTGGTTTGCTTTTCGCCTTCAGCTTGTCAGCAAACAAGTGGTCTTTCTCCCCAGATTCAGATCCATCGCTCTCCCGCGAGGACGTCCGCAGGTCGTGGGATCGTTGTTCAGCCGAACGCGACGACGTGCGACGTGTTTCGCGGTGCAGGAGCTTCTTTTGGATGCTCATGTGTTGCCACCTGTGCCCCTCTGGCTTGATTTCGCCGTCAGTGGTGACCTTGGGTCAGACGTTACTCGAGCTGAGGGACGCACTGAAATCGAGACAAGATTGGGTCCAGGTATGGCCAGGTCCATCCAAGCTATTTCAGGAAGCGTTCACCCTCAAATCGAAATCGGCACTACCTTTCAGTGCCGGCCAAGGGAATCGCGGACGGACGACGTGGTTTCTTTCGGTGGAAAAGCGTTCAGAAAGGTTTCGACCAGCCTCGACAAGGGCGTTGAAACCGCTGCCCAGAGTTTTGTTTGGACAAGACCACCAAAATGAAGCCCAGACAAACAAAGTAACTAACTAACAAACAAACTGTTTGTCCTTTTTTTTGGAAACCACCTTTTGAGCCTGGTGCCGGGGTGCCGAGAGAAAAGGCTGTTGAATCCGTGAGCCACAAGCCTGAGCCCGTGGCCTTTGGGAGTGTCCGACGGAGGGAAGCGAAGCTCATCAACCTTTGATATGCCCGCAAGCCGCTCCACGGCAACTCTCCAACTCCACAAGTTCGCAAAGGATTGCCCGTGATCTATTGTTTGAGTCGGTCGGTGCCAGTTGCAACGGCACCCGGGGGATCACCTCCTAAGTTCTGGCACGTCACCGCCGCGTGGTGCGCTGCAACAACTTCAGGCAGACGGTGGTTCCCGCTCCCCCTCGTGCTCGCTGCTGCAGTGGGCGTCCCAGTGGGACCAGTCAGTGGGGACAGGTATTTGTAGCTTTGCTCTACTGCACTTGCTCAAGAGATTCTCAAAGAAAACAACGAGTTTCCGATATCACCGGGGTGCAGGTCAAAGTATACGGAGGGTCGTAGCACCGAGTAGTCCGCCCAGATGTCGGAGCACCGAGTAGTCGGAGCACTGCGGCGCTTGGCGCGGCCTCATGTTTGGAGGCGTCAAGAATTTTCAACCGATTTCTGTTTGTAAGTGAAGACTGGCCAGCTATCATTGGTCTCGAGGAACCAACGCAAGATGGGGCTGTGTACATGGACCGAAATCTTCCTACAGCGGTGTTGTTCCGCTTAATCCAAGTGCCCCGCATGTTGCCCGATGGCACCACAAACGGGCGGGGTTGGGCACATTTGCAGAGACTGAGATTCTGCGCTCCAAATAGACCTTGAACTAGTAAAGCCAAGTATCACCAACTAGCCTCAAACGAAGCACGGCAGTTCACACTCCTTTTCCACCCAAAGCATCCGCAAACGCGTTGCCGACCCAACAGACGTTACCTCTCCTGTTCCACCAAGCCGCTCTCAGATGTTGGCCAACCTGCTCCGCTACCGGGTGAAGCGGCGCCTGGTGCGGCTGCAGATGATGCGCACGCGCTCGCAGTTGGAGGCGCGTAACGACCGGCACGCGGCGACCGGCGACGGGCGGGCCGAAGTGCTGAAATCGATCAAGAGAGGGGGTCGGGGGCGGGGGGGCGGCCATAGATGTCGTAAGATTTTTTGGGGAGAGGGGAATATGATATATATATATATACCGCTGTCTACTGTTCTTTGCAGGCTGCGTCCCTATATAGCAGGTATTCGTTCAAAGCAAGAGTTGTGTCTTTCTTCTTCTGCTTCTCGGAGGTTTCGGAAGAATGACACCTTCCGGAAAGCCTGAGACCTTCTAACCAGTTCCAACGCAACTCCTCCGGTTCGCACTGAACAGAAGGAAGAAACGCATGATGTGTCCCCACCCGCGACGACTGCATCAGGTGATCCAACCAACCCGCCCCATGTCCGATGCGACCCGGAACAAAACCCATCCGCCTTCACCCACTCCGGACGTGGTGAGTCCGACGTGTTTCAAGCGACGACCTAGAACCAGGCTCCCAGGTTTGTGTTGCTGACAGCTCGGAATCGAGGGGTTTTGTGCTGCCTCAGGTGTTGGGTGTCCAATCAATGTCCCAAATGCAGCCAATAAGAGGTCGTCAGGCAGCGTCACGCTTCTGTCAGCAGGCATCGAGATGTTTTCCTGGAGTCGTGATAGTCAAGTTCGTCGAATTGGACCACGCCGGACAGTCCCTTATTGTGCACCGCGTCGGCAGGGCGGACGTGGATGGCAGGTGTTTGCTCTCGTCCACCGACTTGGACCGGATGTCAATGGCACCGAGCAGTCCGGTAGGTATCAACTACGTCGTATCAAGCGAAGTGCTGTGTTTTTTGGGGGGGCAATGGCGTACCACGCGAATCGATTGCAAGCAGTGTCACCAGCCTGACTATGAACCTTAGATTGCTTAGATGGTCTCACCTTGCATCAGGGTGACGCTCTTCTACTTCTGCTGCTCCTACTGGGAGCCTCATGTGCAGGCCGGTCTCGGGTGAAGAAGTTGGGATGGACCGAGATGCAAAGCATTTGCTTTGGACAATCAGAATGGACTTTGGAGTGATGTTTAGGGTTTCAACATGTTTCAACTCTTAACCCACAAATTTTCACGGAGGTTGGTTCCAACAGTGGCTCGTGTTCGTTGGGCACTAGTAGCTTCCAATCCAGATTCATGCGAGACGTGTAAAGCTTCAACGCCCAAGATGCTCAAAGCACGAAGACTTGGCAATGCTGTGGCCCCCAACAAAAGACACTCAGCTGAGCAGCAGACCTACACTCAGACTCCGCCGGAGGGAGCCTTCCATCCATGGAGATACCCTGCCACCCTGCAAGCCTTGACCCTGCAAGCCTTGGGGCATCTCACATTTCACTCCAAACTAATACGGAGGTGAAACGCACCGGGAGATTTGTCACGTTCCAAACCAGGACAAGGCGGTCTGCTACGGACGTCCTCGACTCAAGTGGAGAGGGTGGAAAGGGAAACAGACGCCTGGTAGAATCTGAGGGTCAGAAAGAAAGGATACAAACATACCCTTATAGAAGAAAGATAAAGACTTTAAGGAACCTAATTAGCGATGACCTCCATCCTGAGAGCAATGGCCTCCAACCTAACTATAGAATTATATACTATAGAAGACTCTATATTTAGAACTTTCTTCCTTTTCCTTGTTCTTGTTTCTAATAGCGACGACCTCCAGCCTGGAAGCGATGGCCGCCTACAAATAATTGTAATGGCCTCCAACCTAAAGTAATAGCAAACTATATTGGCAAAACCACCGGTACTCGTATGCACCACAGGCAATATGCTCTACAGGCATGTGTTCATTTGCGATAAGTAAAATGGAGTGTTGTGGCAAGCATTCTCAGATGCGTCAGCGCCTGAGATGGCATGCATGATGCCCGAAAAACAAGAAAAATGCGTCATGTACTGAGCGTGTGCTTGCTGTTGTCACTAAGCTTGTTTGTCATGAAGCAAAACGTTGGAGCCACACTGAGGGGTTCTTACGGTAGGTGAAAAGCAGCTGATGCTTAGATCGCTGAAGTGCGCCGGCGTGAACGGCTAATTCATTGCTATTTACAGTACATCCATGCTTCTCGACTTCGTCCATGTGCACTTCGACTGCGCAGGCTCGCAGAATCTGAGTGTCTGTGTCGGGTGCTTCTGGTGACTGCGCTCTCGTTGTGGTGCCGTGCGCATTTTCGGACGTGGTGGTCACTTTTCGTGGCAGGAGCAAGGGAAACCTCGTGTTTTGGCGCTGCAAAGTCGATTTTTCGTGACAGGTGCAAGGGATCGGAGCTCCTTTTTTTCGAAATGCAGTTTTCGTGGCAGGTGCAGCACTTTGGACATGGTGGTGATCGTCGAGGCGCTCAGATTTTGAGAAAGGTGCAGTGAATGGTGACTTTTGGATATGTGGCTCGTTTGAAGATTTCGTGGCAGGCACATCACTATGTGACCCTCGATGCGCAGATTTCGTGCAGGCACAGCATTCTGTGACCCTCGATGTGCAGATTTCGTGACAAGCACAGCACTTTGTAAACGTCGAAGTGCAGATTTCGTGGCAGGCACAGCACTTGGTGAACCTCGAAGTGCAGATTTCGTGGCAGATACAGCACTTGGTGAACCT
>CAXAMN010025140.1:318748-333593 GCA_963970005.1 Durusdinium trenchii
CATAGCACTTGGTGAACCTCGAAGTGCAGATTTCGTGGCAGGTACAGCAGTTGGTGAATCTCGAAGCCCAGATTTTGTGGAAAGCAGAGCACTTAGTGACTTAGTGAATCTCGACACGCAGATTTCGTGGCAAGCACACCACTTTTGTGAGCCTCGATGTTTAGATTTCAGCGCGCACTCTCTCTCACTCTCTCACTCTCATCCACACCCACTCTCACTCACACTCACATTCACACTCACTCACACTCACATTGACACTCGGACTCACTCACTCTCATCCACACTCACTCTCACCCTCACTCACACTCACATCTCACTCTCACTCTCACACTCACTCTCCCACTCTCACTCTTACTCTCACTCACACTCACTCTCACTCCCACCCACACTCACTCACCCACCTTCACTCTCACTCACACTCTCACTCTCACTCTCACTCACACCCACACTCTCCCACTCACTCACACTCACACTTCCTCACACTCTCACTCACTGCAGCAGAAGCAGGGATTACAGATGACTGGCGCCATGCGTTCATGACGAGCAGCCATGAGCGGCCTTTTCGGCCCCTGCAGCTACTCCACGGAGTCCCATTGGGATTCCCATTCAATCCACGGCCACCAGCTCCACCGGACCATCCAGCCAACACAATGGTCCCGCAGGGTCGGCATCGCCGGTCTACGCACGTTTGAGGTTTTTCCCTGGCTCCTTGCGTATCATGGTACGGCTGACTATACAGCCCGAACGCTCAGCCATGGCAAATTCTGTGGCCTGATACCCACAAGGAGCATCGCCGAGTCCGTCTTTACCACACATCTTCTTCAAGAAATCCGAGACCGGCGCTTCGACTTGAATGCTATCGCAGAAGCCCTTCATTCTGCACAAGGCACCGCCATCCCTAACAAGACGACCCAAGCACGGGCCTTCCACGCCCCATTGATCGCTCTTATCACTGAGCAACTCCAAGCCCATGCCCCAGCTGCAGCCGAAGGTTCCGCACTTCGTGCCCCCAGTAGCTATGTTGGACGGGGGGAGCTGAGAAGCCAATCTCCGAGGCTCGCGGCTTGGCTTGGCCGGGGAAGCAACACCAGCTTTCCGACGAAGCGTTGATGGAGATCATGGGCTTGCTTGCTTGAGCAAGTCGCAGCCGGACAGCCGACTCAAAGGGACATCACCATGGTTCCAGGTCACTACTCCAGCAAGAAGATGCTGTTGTGCCATTTTCAGAATTTTCAGGCCGCTGGGGCGTCAACATGTCGTGCAAAAGCTCTAGCCGCCGCCATGAAAGAAAAAGACTGCGGCTTGGTTGAGATTGGGTCAGGGATCGTTTTGTATCACGCGTTATCGTATTTAGTACGTGCTTGGAACCTGTGGAAAGCAGGTTATGTTTCCTCAATACATTTCACTAACCAAAATGGCTGGCCATTTTGGCTCAAGATCTTGCCTTTTGAAGAGAAAAAACGTTTGCTCATGCTTTTTGTCTTCTTTGATTTGCAGCTATGGCTACTTCCAGTGCTTCTCCGAAAGCTTCTGAGAGCGAAAGTTACTGGTCTCTTTGAATGGGACATCCTGCCCGCGGACACGAGGGCGGTCAAGTTCCTCGAGGTGGAGGAACAGGTCCTTGAAGCAGCGGCCAGTGCTGCGGATGCGCTTGCTGCCGCCCCGCCGACTCGGATGGCAACCCGCCCGGACGAGGCGCACTGCAGCACTTGTTTGAGAAGCTTTTGCCACACAATCACGAAGCCCTGTCACATGACGGACAAGAGCCGTTTCACCCATGTTGATGCAAAGCGGGGGGCGGTCAGCTGGAGCCTCTGCATGAGCCAGGTTCATCCATTGGTAGAAGGCCATCGCCTCAGCGCATACGCCACTATCGCAGAAGCCCTTGCGAAAAAGTACCCTGACGGGAATTATGATTTTTTTACGTTGGGCTCATGTCCGTTGGGCGGGGCAGCCAGCGCACGGCTTGAGTCATTCTTGACATTGCGCAGAGGTCGGTTGACCGTGACTGCGGGCGATTCAAATTATGCCTTTTCCAGCTACATTGTCAAGTGCCAAGACGATGAGATTGAAGAACTGATGGAGAACTACGCCGAGTCCTTGGCGAAGGCTGCGGAGGAGGACAAGAAAGTACCGGGTCGCTTCCAAGAATTCGACGCAGCAGTGACTGCACCACTCTTGCCTGCTCAAACCCCGACGAGCATCTGCCTTTGACCCTCAGGCCCTTTGTGATTGGCTAGACTCTATGAGAGCAAAGGCCGGTTTAGTGCGGGCTCTCGTTCACAGGTGGCTATGGCAGGAAAAGGCTGCAGTCGAGGGCTTTGGACGCCAGAAGATTCATGATTTGTTTGCGCAAGCTGGAGTTCGCAAACGAGAACATGCAGGAAACATCTGTGATGGCACCCGCCATTGGGAGGATGCTGAATTGTCCTTTCTGTCCACAACAATTTCAGCATCGTCAATCTCTGCAAGCTCATCTCTGGCGTAAGCACCAGGAGACTTCTTTGGAGCGCAAGTACGTCACTGGACGGCAAATGCTTTTGGACCACCCAGCGGGCGCAGCAACATCTTAGTCGTAGTCGGCTCCATGGCGCAACCTGTTTTCGCACTCTGTTTGAGAACGAGCCCCCCTTGCCAGAACCCGCTCGTATCCAGCTAAATGGACTACTTCCCAGTGGCAGCGGGATCAAGATGCTGCACTGTCGGATTGGCGAGCCCGATGGCAAGCAATGGACCTTCCTGATACCCTTCCGCCTGAATGGTATGAGCGATGTGAAGACCAGCTTGATCGGGTCACCTCTTGTTGGCTTGGCCTTTTTGTGGACCAGCGCCCGGACATTGGAGACGCTTGGCTTATGGTTCTTTCACACTTGGAGACTTCAGAGGGCCACACTGCGTGGGCTCTTGTGAGCTGGGCAGATGGACGGCTGGGTGATCACTTTGTCGACCTGGACGATGTGGACTCGATTCGGCACATTGATCAGGCCATGGCCTGTGTATGCCTTGATGCAGGAATATGATCGCATTTTGCGCCGACAGCCACCTCTTCTTCCACCTTTACCTGATCGACAAGCTCGTCCGCGGCCAGCGCCACTATTGCTTGATTTGCAGGGTCAGTTCTATGACCAGGCTGCTCTTCTCAGTGATTTTCAGGTGAGCTTTGATCATGTTTTGCAGATACCGCCTATGCCTGCTGTGGTGGACCCAGTCACTGGGGAGAGGTTGATCTATGTGATGCACTTCTTCTGGGGCCGACGAAGGCCTGGCGATTGTCATACCTTCATTCTGCAGGAAGAACTCCCACAGGGATATCATTTTGTCCTTCTCTCATTGGACACAGCCATCGATGAGGTCTACGGCAATTTGGATGGTGCCAACTGGGATACTGTGGTGGGGTTTTTGGCTTTGGGGATCACGGCTCGACCCTCCATGCGAGACTTTCTTTGCAGCTCGCCACCTTCCACCCCCTGAGGGTATGCGCCGGCCTCCACGTCCTTTGCAGGCAGCTCAGGCACTTTTGGGGTATTCCTGATCGTAGTACTCGGGAACTTCGACAGTTGATTATGGGCACACGATTGCTCCCACACGATTGCTCCTTCATTCCACCCAAGCTGAAGCACTTATTGGTTTGCATGGTGGGATGAATGCTAGGAAGCGTCCTCGAATCCTCGCAGTCGGCGGAAAGAAGGAGATTCAGTGGCTGCCTCCCTTCCGTCTTCTTCGGACACCACTACGCAGACGCACTACCTCTCCCTTTTGCCTCGCGGCTACTTCCACCAGATTGAGCAATGGCAATATGGTGCCTCCTCGGTCAAGCCGACCACTTTGCGCACCCTGGGACGTGCGCCTTTGGCTTGCACATGAAGCAGCACATCGATCCTTTGGCCACTCGGCCCACTGTTGCTCTTCAAGGGCTGGGTGAAGATGGACAGTGGCGGACATCGGGAGCTAAAGAATATCCTCCGAGATTGCGTCGGGCGATGGTGACCGCGGCTGCTGAGGAGGTGAGGCAGCGTCTTGCCAAGGACGATTACCTTTTCGTGCCTGTTGGCACGATTCCTGCTCACCTTTTGGGGTGGGCTGCAGTACTCGAAAACCGGAGTGCTGTGGCTCATCGTGGTGCACACTGTCCTGACTACCAGGTGGACAGAGTAGGATCATGAATTTAGTGCCAGACGGGCACAAGCTGACGATTGAACGCCAGGAAATGGAAAATGGAAAGTGTGTTCCTTTTAGGCACTCCAAAGGAATACCATGTCGTTGGTGAAACCCTCCGAGCGGGAAACACTGTGGGATAGCTTCGGGGAACACTATATTCTAGCTTCTAACTACTAGTAGCGATGCCCTTGTTACTAGTAGCTTCTAGCTACTCTTCTAGCAGTTTTCTAGCATTTTCTGGTGATTGCATTCATTGAATCGAGGTTGAATTGGTAGCGACACTGTGATAGGACATATGGAAAGGAGATGGAGGGCAACATTGTGAGACAGCGTTAAATGTTGCGCGTGTTCCTCCCTCTTCCCTTCCACCGCTGTCCATGGGACCCAATGATGTGAACCCAATCATTTGCCTCCTCCAACCGAGTAGCTTCTTGCTACTAGTAGCCATGGCCTCCAATCTACTTGCGATGGCCTCCAACCTACTCCAACAAGGAGTGAGGACCAGGACCTTGAAGTAGGGTGGGGGATGGTCTCACCAACGTACTTTTCGTCACTTTTCGGGTGGAGTTTCCTGCAACGGGGGGCTTGTGTGTTTCAGGAAGTTTTGAACGAAGAGCGGAAGGACAGGGTTGAAAGGTTGAATTTTTTCAGGTAACTTCAGAATCGAGCTGAGTTTGTGTCCTCCATGTGCAAAACGGTATTCTGTGGGACTCTTGATTAGCCTCTCCAAGCAGGGTAAAAACTGCAAAATGTTGGACTGTTCGGTTCAGTAGGGTGCCATGATCCACATTGAAAATCAGGGGGGATTGCCTGAATGAAAAAGTTCTTTGGGACCAACAGAGTCTTCTAATTCCTCAGGGTTGGGTGACCTTTCTAAGTTCCAAAACTCTTGATAGGCTGATGAGATTGATGAATTTCTTGGATCATCAAGGCAGACTGAAGAATTGGATTGAAATGTAAAAAAAAATGAACAAGAGTCGCTTGCATTGGTTGATAAACAAGAATGGATTGGCGCCCCATTGGGTTTGGGTCACTCCGTCGACCGTCCTTTGCCCGAGGCTTGACCTGGTCCGCACGCGCGAGGGTGAACTGCCGCCTCCACCCCCTCCGCCCCAGGTGACATGCGGAGAGTCTGGGGTCTTGGGAAAACGAGATGATGCATCTATATAAAGAGAGGTGAATGCCATGTGTGGTCTCGTTTTTTGTTTCATGAAAGTGAAGAAATAGAAGATCCTATCGTTTCAATCACCAAGAATGATTCATGGGGGTCAAATAGACACCTGCGAAAGTGTCTGGGAATTAGCTAGGGTCGTTTGGGATGGTTTTTCTTTGGGGGGCACCCTCCAGTTTCGAGCCGTTGCCTTTCTGGCCTCCTGAATTCTTTCCTAGAAGTGAATCCTTCGCCTCAAGAGAACTGTTCTGAGGGCATGTGCTTTGGCAGTGCTGTTGAACGATGTGCGCATCTCGCGACTGGCCCGTACCAAACCAGGGCGACCCTGCGCTTTGGAAGACCCAAAATGTTGTGTTCTTCATCGGACATGTTGAGGACACCTGCATCCATTTGCCCCATGTAGTAAGCAGTGGGGGCTTTTGTTAAACCACAAAGCAGCCAAAACACGATGTTTGTGTTCTGCCTCGTGGAGCATTGACATGGACTCCGACAGCGTTCCGTTTCCCCGGCCTGAAAGACCGTTGAGTTTCGAAGGCCGCAGGCTTTGCGAGTCCGTCTTACTCCGTCAATGGTCTTTCAGGTCTTGCAACCCGTTTCTTTTCAAGACATCCTACGTCTGAATGAACAAATGATGAAGGGCGAAGTTTGTGCGTGTGGTTTTCTTCTGTTATTTTTCCCGTGTAAGACCTATAATATATATATATATATATGTGTGTTCTTTCCGAACTGGGTGTGCATCGCTCTGAAACAGAGATGCGACAACCGACATGGTGCCTGTTTTGTGTGATGCGGTTCTCTCCAGACATACGTAAGATGGGAGATCTTTTGGCATTTCAGTTCCTTCAACGGCCAGGAGTTGGACTCTGGGCTGGGCCTCTTCTCATGGCTGATGTCTGGGCACCCTGCGCCCGGGCGCGGCCGGGGTGGAGCAGCATCGGGGTGCGGCAGCATCCGGGTTTAGCTGCTTTACCTGAAAAGAAGAGCTAAAGACATAGAGCTATGGCAACAAAAGGTTGCAGGTATGCTAGATTGGCTATGAATATTGCAGCATCACTTTATTTGAAGGTCCGGGGAAGGCTGATAACTCTCGCTGCTGGTAACTCATTTCTTCGGGCCCTCCATCTGAAAAGCTGGGAGGCGGTCCAGTGATCACTGAGGTGGGTTCTATGAACGTTTGCACTGCAGCGTTGGCTGAGAAACCAAGTACACCCCACCCACCATTTGGAAATGGGGAGGATAGACTATTAGCGCAATACTACAATAGCCATTGCTTTGGCATTCCACCTCCTCAGCCCCATCAAGGCTGGTGCTAGTCGCCTGGTTAGCTATGGCCACGGTGGCAACTTGGCGACATTGGGGACGAGCAAATGGGCAGGTCGAACGAGTGTTGCCCAAAGTCTTGGCCTTATTGAACATTGTATGCTCAAATGGGATGGTGGCCAGGGTTTTTGACCGAAGAAGTACTATTCACCGAACTTGATTCAAGACTTGGCCAATTGTAAAAAGACGGCCCATGGTGTTTTCACGGTTGAAAGAGGTTCCAACTTGGTCTTGAACAAAGAAACAAGATCAAAACAGAAGATAAGTAGCGTAAGTAGTTGGTCCACCTCTAAGGATATCACTCTTGTTTACCTACCCTGTCATTGACAGCACTCCAAGCAGCTATAGTTCAACTGTAAAACAGTAATTGCTCATCAATCTGTTCGTTCACCCTACTAAAATGGCGGAAATCTCAAACAGACTAGTACAGATCCCCAGAAGCAAGCAATATTTGACACAGAAGCAGCGCTCAAGTAGAACAGAGGGGCCAGGTCATGGGGCCGTAGCTCAGCGCAAGAGCACAGAGCTCGGCTGGCGGGACTGGGAGGAAGGCGCACAGGACCAACCGTTGGATTTCCAATAAGACCGTTGCTGGATGAGCTTCCATCTCAGCTTCCATCTCATAAAGGCGAGCATTAAAGGTGAAAAGAAAAGGAACGAGCTTGAGCTCTTCGTGCCAGATGGTTCTTTCGACCAATTTCGACCACTCCAGAACCTGCCATCGAACCAAGAAGAACAACGTGCCGCCTTTTCAAGGCGTCGGTAATTACCTACGAAGCGCGGTCCGAAGGATGCCATGAGACGTCTCATGGCAAGTCGCTGACGAAGATGGCCATGGCAGTCGCGCACCGACACCTTCGAAGTCGCTGTCCTTCTTTCCTCTGACGCCAAGCCAGGCGTTTTAGCAGACCCGTTCGGCAGTGCGTGGTCTGCGCTCGTCTTAAAGGACGTCTTGAAACCGAAGAGGGCTCAAGATCGAAACCGAAGACGGAAGGGTGAAAACGTATGGGGTCCAATCTGTGATCAGTGAGTCCCAACATCCTTAAAGCGAGATCAGAATCCAAAAGCGAGAGCCGCAAGAGCTTTGTTTCGAGAAACTGTGGACTTGGCTTTCGAGGAACTCTTCACATTCAAAAGAACCGGCCAGAGGCGCAGCACGACAGTCCGACAGTTGCGTAGGAAAAGCAACTTTCAGAGACCAACCTGGAAGTTGGGCATTTCCATAGTTTCCCATGTACTAGTAACAAGAAGCTACTAGTAACAGGTGCATCGCTAGAAGTTTAGAAGAAGCTACTAGTAACAAGTGCATCGCTACTAGTTTAGAAGAAGCTACTAGTAAGAAGTGCATCGCTATTGGAAATAAGAAGCTAATAGCTTCTTGTTACTACTAGCGTGGCACTTGTTACTACTAGTAACAAGAAGACCATCCCTGTGCTTTGGATGCTCCCACCCCTTGGGACGCAGGTTCCATCCGTCCCTCCGAAAAACTCGCTTCGACGTGCGCCACGACCAGCGAGGCGAAGCGACCGGAGGGACATGACGCAGAAGGTGAGATGGGCGACGCGAGGGACGCGAGGCGGGTGGAAGAACTGATGATGTTTGTGTACTGATCAGGTGGAAGCCTTGCAGCACTGGAGTTACCAAACTGATTTAGCTATCAGCTATTGCATGGATCTGTGTGTTTGATTTGGAGCCGGTTCTTCAAGGTGCCAATTCTGACATTGGAGGCGATGTTCACCATTTTTCTTATGAGTGTTTGCGTGTGTGTCCACTTTGAAACTGGGCGGAAGACAAAGAGAGTAGAATTCGAGGATGCTGGTCTGCTGGTGGTCTCTTCTCCACAAGGATGCATCTCAAGACATGAGGGGACCTCCCCACATAACACTGCTAGGATTGGAAGAGTAGATGAAACATGCTTTTGGGAGCCCGCCCATTCTGAGAGCTGCGAAAAGGACATGTAAATTCAATAGCAACTGATGGTTCACGCAGTCCCTCCTGAAACGGCAGGCTCAGATCCCAAATCCAAAATATCAAAACCGCAAAGCCAATGCTCCTCGGGTGGATGGAGCTTCTCAAGATCCAGACCGATCGCTCCTGAAATCCCATTTTCGTAATCGGAGTTCGTGGCGCTGTCGTTCCCATTCTTGTTTCCCCAACTGGGAGGAGTCATCGCTCATGTTGCTGGGGTGTGGTTCATACAGCCGAAGTCCGGGATATGGACCTTTTGCTGCAGCCGTATGTCGAAATGGAGCTGTTCCCCCATAGTAGTAGCAAGGACACTACTAGGTGGAGGCCATCGCTACTAGCAACAAGAAAGGTTTCTAGTAAGTAAAAGCTATACTAGTAGCTCCTGGCATCGCTACTAATAACAAGAAAGCTGTTGTTTCTTTTTGGTGAACCAAATGTGGATGACGCGGATGGCCGTCTCCAAAGGTCCGACAGGTCCCGAAATGCGTGGAGCAAGCTCAGCTACACCAAATGCTGTCCCCTTTGGCGAGCTGGTAAGGAAGGACCAATTTGTCCGCATAGGCAAGCGGATGCATAGGTTGGTGATTTGAGAGCTTTGGTAAAAGATCGAACCAACACTTAGCCTACCAACCATGGACATGCTTTCACGCTCCGGTAGGCCTGTTGTGGACGGGCCTCTGGGTTGGCCCATGCGTGCTTTGACAAAAATGTGCATCATCTTCTGCAAGAGAACCGTTCTTCGTCCTCCACGGCGGTGCCCGATGGGTTGTCAACGGAGCAGGTCGTTCCTTCGGAGAGTTTCGATGGAAAGGAACAGCTCCCGGTTTCTCCAGGCCGCCAGGCTGGTTGCTCGCCTTTCTTCTGGCCTTGCCAAAAACCCAAAAGTCAACATTGTCAGCTACTCCGTGAATCATAAGTCGAAAGAGTGCCTGATACTGTCCAAACGATTTTAACCTGATCCTAAGAGATTGAAGCGGGCATCCCCAAATGTACTTGTAAAAACCGGAGCCTTCATGCTGACACCAAAGCGAAGACGATCCAAAACGGAGTCTGGCCGTCAGCGATCTAGGGCACAAAAGCAATGTGTATTGCAGAAGGCCATGACGTTCCTACGAGCAGCTATCAACGCTTTTGTTAGTAACCACAAACACACGTCATCAGCCATTGCCACATCCCATCTACAAGACTTCCGGCCGTATATGTTTATGTTTCCATCTTGTGAACAGATGCCTGTCTACACACCGGTACAGTCCAAGTCAAGACCCTGCTCACAGCCCAGCCATTCCTCGCGCGTTGGGATGGGCATCTTCGTCCTTCAGCCAGCATCGCTCGTGCCGATCTCGTGCCGACACGTCGATGGCAACTCGGTGACCAGGGGAGCGTCGCCAGGGAGGCCCCCCCATGGCCCCCCGGGTACTTCGTATACACGGTGCGCGTTCCAACAAAAATCATGTCAAATTGGCCTGTAGAAACCGATCCCAAAACAGCCAGACCGTCAAGAAAGAATGGTTACGAATGGACCTTTTGTGCTACACGAGCCAGACCTTGGACACCAAAATGGGCCACAAAGAGTGAAAAGTCTCTCTTCTGCCGAAGTGAAGGACTTCTTATGCCGAGACACAATGTCAAGCCTTTTGCGGATCTCAGAAATGCACATGGATCTCAGGAAAACAACCATCCAAAATGGTGTGCGCCAACATCTGCCCTTGTCCAGCGTCGGCAAGCACACCAACACCTCAACCACCTCTTATCCTCGAAAGCAAGAGTATCCTACTCTACACGATGGTTCCTGCTTTTCTCGCGAAGTACTCACACTAAACGAGCGTCATGGGCGGTTCTTCAGTACCTGGGTACTGACGCACGCATAGGGCTGTCTTGCTTCCTATGTCTTTCGTAGTTCGTTCACTGGTCTAGCGATGGCCTCCAACCTACCCTAGTGTTCTCTTCAGTCTCATTTCGTTTGACGGACAGCACGTCAAGAGTTGGAGTCATCCACCAGTCTTTCATTCCAATCCCCCAAACGGCTCTCGCTCAAAACAACGAAAAGGGGCCAGTCGCTGGCCCACAGGTCGTCAACACGATGGTGAACGCTTTGGGTTTCTCTTTGTTCCACACGGGTCCTCCGGGCCGTGTGGACGGATTTCTTGGATTTCCGACGGTTCCAGGCGCGAACAGCTGGGCGGCCTTGTGGCATGGTTGTGCCTGGGCCGCTGCAGGCAGTCGACAACGCCGTCGAAAACGGACGCAGAGGTCATGTGGAGAAGTCACAGACAAATCACACCCTATCAGACCGAAACGCACCATGGTTCGGGGGTTCCAGAGGGCTTAACGGTTTAGGGTTTAGGGCTGTGAGGGGTGTGATGTGGGCGCCGAAGAAGCCAGTGTCACCGCCTTGGTCGCGAAAGGATCGGCGGCGAGGTGGCGAAGTGAGGTTTGGAACAAAATAGGGTCTATGGATCCAAGAAGGACAGTCAAGACAGATACACATCAATCAATCCATCCAGATGTGAGCAGCTTTTCCGCATCCGGTGAAGGTCCGGAATCTCATCAGTGGTATGTGATGTTGGGTGCCAAGAAGACAAGCAGAGTTTCAGGGCCAGAACAGGAAAAACTGGAGAGGACAAGCGTCAGATGGTGCAGCCGAGTCTCTGGTGATGTCAATCCCGGGCGATCGCCCCGAGCCGAATGTCGCCAGGAGCCTTGCTGTGTTTGGCCGCGGTCGCTCCCATCTTCGCGTGGTAAAAAAGGGAGTCCGCAGTGTCCGCGACGTGACGCGACTTGGCGGAGTCCGCACAGAGACCTGGTGTTTCAATGGAGTGTTCCGATTCGTCACAAGCTGGGTGTGGGTGAAGCTAGAAGCTAGAAAATAGCTGGGTGTGGGTGTGAGTGACTGCTGTAGCGAACGGGTGTTTCTGATCCACGCCCGACCTTTGATCAAAAGGCCCCTTGTGAGTCCCGGTTTGTATTGACTCACTGGACTTTATTGGAGGTAATCGTCACTCCGATCTATCACGAAGCTATGTGTCATCGCATTCTCTTATATAATCAGCCAAGCAGAAACCAAGCAAGACATGGTAAGCAGCTGCTTCTGCCATCGTCAGCAGAAGCCGCCCAGAGTCCACCGTCGTCGCTGTTGGTGTCCGTAGCTTGGCTCAGAGATTTTTTCCGCGTTGGCCCTTCTAAGGCGTCCGGACTTTTTCGGGCAAAGCAGGTGGAAGTTTGTGGTTCTTTTTTACTCAAGTAGTAACAAGAAGCTCTAGTAGCTCCCGGGAATATATACTAGTAGTAAGAAGAAGCTACTAGTAACAAAGGGCATCGCTACGAACGGAGCATGAATTAGGTTGTATATCAGTCTACTACTTGCTTTAGTTTTGTCAATGTTCTTTTTCTCTGTAGACCCTTGGACCTGTCCTTTTCTTCCTTCCTTCCTTTACTTCCTTTCCTTGGGGGGCAGGTTCTTGAGTGCTTCATCGGCTGAGGAACTGAACAGCAGCCAGCTTCCGTTTGGTGTTCGTTGAGCACAGATGGGTGCAAGAAAGAGTTCCTCAGCAAAGTCTTCGACACGGGATGACGGACACCAAAACGAAGTACCACCAGAATTTCCTCATATCCTATTTTGTCATTTAAGGAACGGCTGGCACAACCAAGCAGAAGATTCGTGGACGAATCCGAACGCTCCACTTCTGGGATTCCATCCAGCGAGTCGAAACACACACCGCGCGGCCAGGCCGCCGTCGTCTCAATGGCACGAGGCCCAGAGGCGCCAAAGGGCGCGGTGAGGGAACGGACCGGGTTCAGACGCACCGAAGGAGTTGGGATCCTTTTCTTTTTGTTTAAGGGGAAACGTAAAGCATCTAGCACCCCATTTTTCCTTCAAATAGGCCCTTTGACACTGAAAAGAGTGTGGCATGGTTTTGGTTGTGTGACTCAAATGGTTTGGTTTTAATCACTGTGTAAACGACAACATCAACCAGGCACCGAGATAAAACAATTCCCTGGTGTTTGAAGCTTTCCAAAGATACTTGTGTAGAAAGGGAAGATGCTTTGGCTTCCAATAACTTCTATAGAGACTTTGAAATGGGTATAGACAAGTAGACTCCTTTCTTTCATAGCATTGGAACGCCCAAAAAAACGCACCCAACCAAACCGCACGTACAGCTTTAAAAGCCTGGTGGGCCTCGAAAGCCTGGTCCTACGCGATGGCCTCCAACCACTAGCAATGACCACCAATAGCTGGGTTTTACCCGGATGGAGTGAAGTGCCAGGTCGATCAATTCTTCAATGCCCTGGATGTGAATCACGATGGTCAGCTGTCTCGCGAGGAGTTCGAGGCGGTGTCCAAGCGGCGTCCATGGTCATTGACACTCTGAAAGCACCGCAAAAGCATGCAAAAGCACTGCAAGCAACGAAGCAGTCAAACAGGTTACGTCGAAGTCACTCTTCCAGTCATTTGGAACACGGACCCCACAAAATCCCGCGGCTTGGTGAGGCCTTTCGCTTCAAGCTGGGGCAATTTACTCACCAGGCGAAGACCGAGATGCATCACGCATCCGGGCGTATCGAAGGATGTCACTGGGCTTACTGAAAGATATCTGAAAGACATGGAAAAACCATTTCAAGCGAATTGAGCCGTTGGTTGCTCTTCTCGGCTTCAAAATTTGATCAACCCCATGCACCAGCAAGAAAAATACATCGACGCGGCTCCCAACAGGCCTCGTTGAAAGCCCAAGTTCAAGGGCATGGCTGACAGTCCCGCGGTGTGGAATCCACGACAGTTGGAGGAAGGAAAAGGGACAGAGAAACCAATATTGCATTTGTACCAGACAATAGGGGTATCTTCGCACACACGTGAAGAGTCCAGCATCTTTACTTTTCAGCATGCTTCATGTCCCTTCTAGTAGGGACCACATCAAAAGCCTCAACTGAGAGACCTTAAAATACTCTTGACGTGCTCGAATTGATTTGGAAGAAGAACGTGAAAGGGGTTTGATTGGCCCATCTGGTTGTTGGGATGGTGTGTCTTCAGTTTCCCGTAGAGCTGAAGACACGCAGTGGACGCCCAAAAGCCCAAACTGACTTGGAGTGTTTCCTGTTCGACTTGCTGCCAACTGAGATGTCTCCAACCCCAACTGCAGTGGTGGGTCAGGTGCTTTTTTCTCACCGCACAACCTGGCAGTTCACAGTGAGCAGCCCAAACAACTGCACAAATGTCATCAGAGTTGTTTTTATCGCATAGAGAGCTACATGCGGAAGTATCAGTGAATTTGTTGTAAATCTGAGGGCTGACTTCCAATCATGATCGGATGGTTGGCTACTTCCATGAAATCTCGGCATGCAGCGACCGCCCGGTTTAGCGGCTGCCCCGCGGCCGCGCTGCGGCTTTCCAGGCGGCGCCCCAGGCGGCACCCCACCACCACGAGACGTTGGTCCGTAGCGTGGTGGGTGACACGGTGGAAATACCGGCCGAGCGCGGCATCCCGGGTGCACTGGGAGAAGGGGCAGAGGGGAAAACAGAGGGCTGGGCACTGGAAATTCGATCCTTTCGGGACGCGGTGACTCCACCAATCAGGTGGAGTCTTCACAGACCGCATGTGGATCACCGGTGAATCCGCGCGGCGCTCTCAGCTCTCAGCTCCCGTCGTCGGTCCGAGGCCTGTGAGCCAGGCAGGGTGAACCGGTGTGGGGGGCACCAGACGTCTTCGCCTGGTCTTATCCGTTTGCAGATCAGTTGTCGAGCTCCCAGTGATGTTCACACACTACTCGGCATATTTGGGCACTAACCCCCTGAGCCAAAGCGCAGGTCGGGGGCAGAAATCAATGGGTTCGCTGGAGAAGACTCTTTGTGAATGATGCTTTTGGTGTCAAGCCTCAACCAACGCTCAATTGTAAATTTCTCGGACAAAAATCGGGAAATTACAAAGTGGCGCCTCCAGTAAGCAATCAACTAACAACCAGGCAGGCCCAAACTACCTCTTGAGCAGAACATCGAGTGGCATCGCTGTTATGTCAAGGAGTTTCAGTGTCATACCAATCTTATTACCATTGTTCTATAGTTCCAGCGAAAGGAAAACTACTGAGTCACAAGGGCATCGCTACGAACCGTAGCTCCGCTCTCCCAAACACTACCTTCCGGCCGCAAGGGCATCGCTACGTCCGGCGCAAGGTGCCTTACCAAAGCGTCCTTGTTACTACTAGTAAGGCACTTGTTACTACTAGCGAGGCACTTGT
>CAXAMN010025140.1:333603-344636 GCA_963970005.1 Durusdinium trenchii
TGTTACTACTAGCGAGGCACTTGTTACTACTAGCGAGGCACTTGTTCCTAATAGCGTCCTTGTTCCGACCGCCGGGGGCCACCGGGTCGCCGGGTCCGCGCACCAAGAGCCCGTCGTCGCCTTTCGCCGAGCCGTTTGCTCGGCCTCGGTCGGGTGGCGCACCGAACCGTCTGACGGAGGGGCGGGTTTTGGGGGGAACTCGTTTGGTTCCAGTGAGGTTCTAGCCAGGCCGCAGATGAACAGCATATGTCCAACTATACCCAGAAGGGGTTGTGTGGGCAGTAGTTCTATGGCTTGGAGCCCTGATTCCACAAGCCCCGGGAAAGACGAAGACACCGCGCAAACCGGATCCAGCATGTTCGATTGTGTGGGGCGAACGACCAGAGTGACACATCCCCATCCGTGGAGGCCATCGCCGGCCGCGACCGATCTCAGCCGTGATTTCACCGTTCTCTTGGTAGGTGCCGCATCCGCTGATGGTTCCGGGAACGACGCCCATGGTTCCGCACCTCGACTGGCAAGTGGTGACGTGGTGACGTGGTTCTTGCTCCGTTCGTAGCGATGCCAGGAGCCCCGTTCGTAGCTTCTTGTTCCACCATATTTGCCAAGTCGACTGAACTAGGCATCACTACCGTCACTCTGGACGGGTAGTGAAAAAGAGGAGCTAAAGAGCTAGGGCAGGAAACAAATGAATTAAGCACCGTGGTCAGCGATAGAGAAGCTCCAGGACAGTAGAGAACTGCCCGCACCAGCAAACAACAAATCGGCAAAATGCCGAAGTTCTGTTTCAGTGATGTAGGGTCGGGCACCGACGATGACCCCACGAGGCAATGCCCAACCGCACGAATGATGGCCGTCACGTTTGTGAATACCAGGAAGGAGACATTGGTCCTCGATGGCAAAAATGTCGCTGCACCATTTCTTGATACCTCTGACCAAGGAACCAAAGGTGTCTGTGGCCTCAAATGAGGTGAGAGAAAAATGTCTCGACAAGAAAATATGAGCGATCTCCACATACGCGATGGACAAGCCTGGGTCAAGTTTCCATCGCAATGACAGCAAAAAACGCCCGAAAGTCCCACTATCCTCATTGGGGCAAATGTCATTGAGCAATGCAAAAGCAGAGCAATGTGCAGTGGGTAGCCATGCAAAGTCAGCCTCATTCGGATGCCAATTCCATGATGGGAATCTGGATTTATGGTCATCACTCACATCGGTCTGCTGGTTCTCCTCAATTGTTTGGAAGACCTTTTTAACAATGCCTTCCGATCCAATAATCTGATTGAGCGAAACCAAGGCCGCTTGTCGACGGTGGGCAGCAGCAAAAACAATTGGCCACAAGTTCACATTGATGATGGCTTGTTGAGAAGCAATACGTTTGGCCTCTTCATCGGCCAAGCGATTAGCCCGAACCTTCCAGCCGGGGCACCCATTTGCAAAAGTCGCCTCGGGTGCAATGGCAGCAAGCGGTTGGTGGTCACAGGTGTGTGCCGGCATCCACTCAAGGTGAACTGGTTGCTCACATTGCTGAAGCTTGAGCTTCCAAACGCGTTGGATTTCCATCCAAATAGGTCTGTGACTCCAATGCCCCGGAATAGTATGACACGCGCACATTTTGGTAAACAAGTCGACTATTGTCTGACAATCCGCAACCAAGTGAAGGCGCGCCGGAGCAATGATAACGGCAACAGCAAGGGCAAAGAGCTCCGCTGTGTAAGAGGCGAGTGCAACATGTTTGACCGGCCCGGATCGGATGAGGCTTTCATTCTGGTCATAGATGGCAAACGCAGCGGAGGTCAACCAATACGACTCCTGTAGCAAAACAGAGCCATCCGAGAACCACACAACACCAGGGGCAGTGGGATCAAAAAGAGTGCAATCATACGTCGGCAGTGCAGAGAGCTGAACTCGATGATTGATAGCACTGCTTGGGTGCTCGACGATGCCAAGACCACAAAAGTTCGGCCCCAATTCATGGTTTTGGAGGCATGCAATGAAGTCAGGCGCTGCCGGGCAGTCGCGGACGATGTGCAAAAGCGATTCCTTAGTGTTCTGACAGTAGCGGCAGGCTGCAGAGTCAATGAAACCGGCTGCGGCTCGACGATCATTTGTAATCGTGCATCCTACAATCTGTGCATCGAAATGGGCAACTAAGGTTTTATGGGGGCCACTGGAGTTGGTTCCACCCTTGAAGGCAGTTGAGAGCCCAAAGTCAAGGAGGCCAGAGGGCTTCTTGACATCCTTTCGCGAATTGTAATTGACATGTTCATAACAGTATTGCCGCCCCAAAGTGTGCAGGAGGCCCTTCAAGTCCTTCGGGGAAATGTCGAGAATCGAAAGCTGCGAGGCGCCTAAACTAATGTTCATATTGGGCAACAAGGTACACCGGAACACAGTCAAAGCATCACGAAAGTGTGCAAGGAGGGAGTGCTTCCGAGTAGCAGAATCATGAAACAAATCTCTTAAGCGTTCCAACAAAGGGGGTTTGCGGTGAATGGCCCGCCACAAATTCCTGACAGTGACATAGGCTCTGGCAACTCGTGGATGCACGAAACAAGGATTACACAAAAAGGCAAAAACAAGCATACGAGCCCTCCAATGGGGTCTTCGCCCCCAAATGGTGTTGGCAATCTCATTTTCGATCTTGGCACAAGTTAGTTTTGGGATCGAAGAAATGTCAGCAGCGAAAGTGCATTGTGGAATGACTTTCGAGGCAATCAGCTGGCATTTGGTTTGAAGGGGTACTGGTAGAGCAGCAATATTCTTAGCATCATTGCATATCTTCACAGCTTTGTGGTCAGGAAACATAAAAGCGTCCCGTTGAGCCGTGTAGATCTTGGCTCCTAGTGCATCGAACTCCAAAACAATTGGGATGTTTGGAAACAAACGTTTGGCAACCTTTCTAGCTTTGGAGTTGGTAGCCCAGCGTGAACTTTGTCAGGATTTAGCTTTTGCCCGATAAGCAAGTTCCATTGTTCAGTAACTTGCAATGCCTTTTCCAAGAAATGGATGCGAGAAAGTCGAACCCACAGGTATGCATCATCAATAAAAACACGGCAAGAAACATGTGGCAAAAGTGCGATGAACTTTGACCAAACTGCCATGTGGGCATTGATGGCGAGAAGGGATAAACTGCAGCCTTGAGCGACACCATTGGCCGCAGTAGTGGCAGTGCTAGAGACCCAACCTCTGTAGGACAAGTGGCGTTTGAGTGAGGCATACATTTTGAGAAAAACATTCACAACACCACGTGGAATCCCCAAAGCCAGAAAGAGTGCAGCAGCAAAGTCAGGGACTAACCTGTCAAAGCATTTGGATTGATCAAGCTTGATACCAACAAGCGGGTCATCGGAAGCAATAGCTTCATCGATTTCTAGCCGGAGATCCGTACTTACATCGGACATGTCACGATGACGGATGCCCCCACACAGGACTTTGGGGAGAACGTCATTCTGCCACTGCTGAAGCTGGCGGAACCGTGTTCCCGTGTAAGCTAAAAGCATGGGGAAAAGAATCGTGATTAGTCGTTTATTTAAGGGAGACGAGGGTCCCGGTTTATTCAAGATGGCCTGCTTAGCGCGAGTCAGGACATCAGGCATAACCGCATTGCATTCTTCTTCCAAGGCACCAAAGAAATCGGCGATGACATCGCAACATGCTCTCGGCAACATCTGGAGATCAGATGTCCGCCACCCGTCTAGCCCAGGAGCTGCAAGAGGGTTCCTATGTCTGATGGTTTCCTCAATGTCAGCCCCTGTGAGAGGAGGAAGAACAAAGGGGGCAATGTCATGGTCCAAGTACGGCCAAACAACGTTGAGCATTTGCACAGGATCATGCCTGAGAGTGTTGGCACTAAAGATCGAATCCCAATCACTGGCAATGGTTGCAATGGCATCTTGGGGGTTGAAAATGATGTTACCATCCGAATCAAGAACTAAGTTTGCGGGTTCATCCAAACATTTGTTTTTGAGGTGATGGAAAATGAACTGCTTCGACCCTTTGGCAGATTCACGGATACTAGATTTCCAAGCCGAAATGCGGGCATTTTTCTTTCGGAGTTCCCAGGCACTGACCTCGTTTCTGACCCATTGGATATTGTGAAAAAGGTCAACCAAGGTCACAGAAAAGGGCTCAATCCACACGACCGGTGACTGAAGGTCGCAAAGTGTCTTCCAGACCTTTTTGGTGGTGCGCTGAAAAATGATGGCATCTCTAAGGGTGTGAGAAGGTCGGAGCAACCGAGTCTCAAGCTCCCACAATTGGCGCAGGGTTTTGAAGAGACGAGAACCCTTCAGCGTGGCTGCAGAACCCGAAGGGAGCTGTCCCGGACAGATCCGCTTCTTCTTGAAAACCGGGAGAGCCCCTCGCTTGCGGGCACCACAACCCCAAAAGGACCCATTGTCTAAAAGGGTTCGGAGACAAAAATCATTCACAAGTTGCCACTTGGTTGGGAAGTCAGTCGTTTGGGAATAGACCTCCGCAAAAGAATTATCCCACAGTGCTGCAGCAGCTTGGTGCTGATCATTATCCACACCTTTTGGTTGTTTAATCCACTGAGAATGGTCTAGAGCAGCAAATTTAGCATGAACCTCCCCAATTTGATGGATCGGTGTCCAAGCAAAAGTCGCACGAATTGGGCGATGTTGGATGCCATGTGACGCAACAACGTCAATGGATCGGAGAGCGGCAAAAGCGACCCTGTTCACCAGGATTCCATCGATAGACGAACACCCCTCTCCTTCTCCAGTGAAGGTGCCATCCAGCGAGAAGGTGATCGGTCGGTAAAGCTGGCCTTCGGCATCAACATTTGCGAGGGGGTCGACCCACCCTTCAAAGTGAACAGCATGGGCAATGGAGGGGTATGCCAAGGGATTTGTCTGAAAATCCCCAGCCACAATGATGGGAATGTTACCGAATTGCGCAGCGATGAGGAAGATTTTTTCCAACAATTGGTCATTGGTTTCCATGATTTCGGGGGAGGCCGATGCGCCAGTTTTGGCATACACGGAAAAGACTAAAGCACGAATCGTGGCAGTAACTTGGATCCAGCATGCATTGACACGCTTAGATTTGAAGATTTCAGCATAGCAGTTGGTAAGGTCATCTTTGGGGTCGAAGGCACGAGCAATTGCTTCAGGGGCCACAATGGCGGTTCCGCCGTGCATGGTGACGTGGCGACCGTCAGACCTAATGATGCCCGACAAAAGTTCCCCACAAAACAAAGAACGATTAGTTGCTTGCACTTGTTTCAATGAAGTCCTGAAATTATTGCGGCCTATTCTGGTTTCTTGGAGGCAATAAACCGTGTCAAAGTCAGACTGCCAGAAAGTGGATGTTTTCAAACTGCCAATGTTGGCAGTGGAGAGCGACCAAAGTGGTGGGTCTATCCAAGGAGTGTGCGAACCAGGTCCTTCCCCAGGAAAACCTTTCAGGGCATCAAACTCACGGGGAAAACCCCCCAAAAGGAACCCACCTGACCTCCGGAAAAAGCCGCTCGGCAAGCTGTTTTGGGCACTTCGGCGCTGGTTCACGGTGCAATCTATGGAAATGCAAAAAGTCAATTGAAAGAGCTGGAAGGGTGCAACCACGGCATAGCTGAACAGGAAACGAACGGCCTTCAACAGGCAACGACCACGCAGAACCTAAATAGTTGGGCCATGGCAAGACGAAATCCAGCACTGCACTGATGGAGGCCGGCTGCTCACAAACACAAATCCGAGGACAGGTGTTGACTAAGAGCACGACTTCGGCCATAGAAAGCTCATGGTGAGCACTGACATAGGAAACAAAATGGAGGGCTCGAAAAACCCTGGTGGCGAAACCCCAACCAATGCAACGAACAAGCATTGCAAACCCAAAAGCCAGCGCTGCAAGTAGAGCAACGCACCACAAAGACATGGAAGCTCCAAAAAGGAGGAGAGAAAACGGTCGAACAGTGTGACCCCAAGAAAAGGTCACGAAGCACGGACAAGGAAGAACCAAGGCGCAACAAGGAGGCCAGACGAACAGCGCTGGCAGCCACCATCAGAGCGAGCCCTCCTGGCGAGGGTGTTTGGGGGCCGGCGTATCCCCTGTCGGATCACGCGTGCGGCACTGAGAGGCCTGCAAAAGCTGCCTGAGTGAGGAAGAGATTTCCTCAAATCTTGCATCGACTTTGCTCTCGACTCGCACCTGCCTTTGCTCAAGCTGGTCAAAGCGTTCCTCAAGCTTGGTGATGCGATGATTCTCAGCAGCGAAGGCAGAAGCGGTAGCGAAAGGCCCGGCAGGAGGAGGGCCAAGATCTCGAGGGGCACTGGCGGCCGCAGATTTGGATGCTTTAGGATGCGATTGGGTCTTGGCAACCCTCGGCTGTGGAGACAAACTCTCTTCGACAAGGAGGATTTCGAAAGTGCTGCCGTTGATGTCTAATGTGAAGCGAAGGACCGATGGCTTCTTATCGAACGCCAGACTCCAGCTATACACACCTCCAGTGCGAAAAGCGCGTGTCGGGACAGGTGCATGGCTTGTAGCCTGGAGGGTCGAGGAAACCACAAAGCAAGGTTCAATGGCTGGTGGCCAACCGCTTGAGTTGAAAGGAAATCGTGGCACTACATGCAGGTTTTCCTTTGTCAAACGAGGGTCAGTTGGCAGGACGGCCCTGCGGATGCTTGCAATGTTGTCGTTCCACGCCCGGACCGCCAAGCCTCTGCGCGTGAGCGCGATGCCAGCAAAACCTGTCGTGTTCTGAATGACTATGCGAATTTCAGCCAAGTCACGGGCTGTCGGCGGCCAGAACTTCGGTACTACGGACAGGTCATCATGGCTGTGTTGCTTATCCAAGTAGTCACGAAGAAGTACCGATTGCACTCCACTTGAGGCCAGAATGGCTGGCCGTTGCTTCATAGGCGATTTGATAATGCATTGCCACTGCACTTCATGCTTTTCAGCTGTCGGGTGCTTGCCAACCCGCATGGCGTAAAACGCGAGGGAGTCTTTGAGGTCAGGATGCAAGGCAAAAACATTGCGTCGAATGAAGTCCATGGGCGCAGTCTTGACCAAGTCCAGGTCTTGAGGGGACAGCAGGCGAGTGTCCACCTTGGCAACGATTTCCGTGACTTCTGTGGCTGTGAGCGACACAGAGGGTTTGGGGAGGCTGTATGTAATGGTGCCATGAAGAGGCAAGAGGAGCACCAGCCTCTTGTATTCAGACCCCAAAGCCGGATCTTTCAAGATGAGTTCAAAAGGCCCCATGAGCTTGGCAGCAAGATCCCCAAAAGTCTGCTTGTCCGCATTGGGAAGGATCACCACGGCAGGTGCACTGGGCGCCGAACGAATCAAATCTTGAACACTAGATTTGGTGGCGAGCACAGCTCCAGCCTTTCTGGCACTCATCTGCAATTTGTGGGTCTGGTCAAGCATGTTTCCTTTGGCATCGAGTACCGGGTGCTTGTCCGGCAACAGCAAATCCTCCCATTTGGTTGAAAAGAGGCGTTTCGGCTTCTTCGCCCATGGGTCGCCAGCGGCCCAAGGGTCCTGGGCGGAATTGGTTTTCGAAGGGCCACCTGTGGGAGCTGGTGGCTCGGGCTTGGCAGCCGCATCGTCAACGCCCCCTGCAGCATCAAAGGCCTCTGTGGTGCGACCCTCAAGGACACGGCACAGAAATCCATTACGGACATCGTAGGCAAAGTCAACAGTGGCGGCAGCAACCCCCGAGTTTTCCCAGAAAGCAAAGTCTGTGCCTTTGATGGTGCGAATCAGCTCTCGATGGCGAGAGGAAGCGAGGATGTCCAAAAAAGCATGCGGTGTGTCAGGGAGCACGAGTTGCATACGTTGGAAGAAGCCATGGAGCAGCGACCACCCACACATGCCGGGCGGGGTTTGGAAAGGAACAGGCACCCCTTGGATTTCATCTGCAGGAAGACCAATCAAGTTGGCGATGTGGCCAATGAAGGCAGGGATGTAGCCAAAGATCTCAGGCGGCCCATAGCAGAAGAGTGTCTTCAACCCAGTAGCACCAACAGTCGCCCATGCATCACCAACAGACAAGTCAAGCTGAGCCCACGTGCCATCGACAATCAAGAACCAAGTCACACTCGTGTGATGACGAAAATCAGGTGTGTAGCCTTGGAAATAGATGAAGGCAGATGACACCGAGCACCATCTGGCTGGAGGGCAGAAGTAAGTCTGGTGCATGGTTTGCCTGGGATAGTCAAGAACCCAGTCCAGTTCGTCGGATGCAAGCCACCCCGGCTGGTCACGCATCTTGAGGAGCCGTCTGATGATGTGGTAGTCCGGAATGGCTGGATGAGGCCGAAGAGGAAGTCCACCTGGATGCTAAGGATGAGTTCTGACTTGCAGGTCAGTGAACTGGACAAAAAGTCGGATCGAAGTGACAGCGTCTTGGTGTACACTCGCTCTGGCAAGCCTGGAAAGGAATGCACGTCGGAGCCGCAAAGGCATAAGCCAAGACTCGGTTGGGATTCCATCGGCGACCCAATCCTCAATGGCAGAGACCAACACTTCCTCGATCAGGGCTCGTTTTTCCAATGACACTTGCTCAAAGCCATCATTGGCAGGGGGAATATCATCAAGGAGTTGCGCAGCTCGAATCCAACGGTCAAGAAGCAACCAGCCACACATGTGCGGGAACTCCGGCAGGGCGACAAGCGAAGACGCGAGACGGCTCGGATGAAAGTCCAACAGTCTCGCAACAGCCGCGACAACGGTGTGAAAGTAGGGGCCTGGGAAGCCAAGCACGACAACGGTGACAAGGTGGCTGGCCCGATTGACTTCGACAGCACACCAATGAGATCTCAGCAGGATCGGAATAATCGTGAGCCGATTATTGGGGATTGCGAACTCAGCCTGCAAACCGAAATCGAAGTCACCATTTTCGTCATCCCAGTGGACGGGCAAAGAGAAGAAGGCATACCCTGGTGCAGTCCACTGTATGTGCTGGGTCCAAAAAGCCATTTCATCCTCAGCTAGCCAACCGGTGGTATTGACCGCAAATTCACATCTGGACTCAAAACTTGCTCCGGGTGCAAGCACATGGGGCCCCCCTGCATGGTGCCCCCCGGCGTGGATGGGACCCTGGTAGGAGAGCATGAGGACATCTCCGTGGGCAATTTGTGAATCCTCAAGCCACTGATGGCCATTTCGGCGCTCGATTGTGAAGGCACAAACTCCAATGTGGAGCTGATCTGATCGAACAGGTTGCTGTGTCAGGCACGCAGCTCCGATGGCACCACTTGCTCGAATAAAACCGAACCAAGGCTTGTCATCACAATCCTCCTTGGGTGCAAGAAAGAAGGCACATGCACTTGGCTCCTGCACTTGCGAAATTGAGAGGCGCAATCTTTTGTTCAAAGGTTCAGGTGTTTCGGCACTTGAAGCACTGAGCGAAGTCACGGGGAACAAGCCTGTAAATGACATGGCTGGGGTGCGAAAAGCAAAAAGAGCTGGCACTCCTTGGCCTCTCTCAAGGCATTCCTCAGTCTCAGCAAGGGCATGGCGAAAGGCCTCAGTGGAGGCAATGGCTTCAAACTCCAAAGTGCACGGGTTCACGGCTCGTCCTGGGGAGGACACAGGCATGCTCGATAGCAATGTAGGCGAAATGGCACTTGCCTTGTTGTTTTCTCGAGTGGTGAGCTGATAATTGCTCTCGATCGAATGAGGCCACATGCGAACATCCAGGAAGGGTCTTCCATCGATGCAGACCTGGCAGTGGTGCACGATTGTGGCGAAGTCACGCAAAGAGTAGGTTTGGCAATGCTTGAAGTCATCACTGCAGCAGAAAATGTGACTGCGAACATCAAACTGCCAGGAGAAAATCCCTGAAACTTGTGATACAGTCCATTGCGACGGCAAGTAAATCAGCTTTGTGGAGCCAAGTGTACGATGCGTGATGTGCCAAACGACACAGTCCTCGGACAGGGGTGTGCCAGAGGCTTCAATGGTAAAGTCATTGATGAAGGCCTGAATAGAGCAAAGCGTGGCGAGGCGGTCTCCGAGAACGACAAAGCTCGAAAAGCTGGTGAGTCGGCAGGCCCAACACCGCAAGACAAGTTCGGCGAGTGGTGTATCCCATGACAAGATGGCCTTGAGGGCAACACACAAGGTGAGAAACGCCTGTGGGACCGAAATGGCGTTGCCAATCTGCTTGAAGGCCAACACTATCTTAGACGACACCACAACCGACTCAGTGGCACCCAGCAGGGCACAATGTGCAAATGGATCGATGAAAAAGAAATCCCTGCCATCACTATCTAGCACTGCAAAGATGCCTTTCTCCAACAAGTGCAACTTAGCTAGATTATGTTGGTTGCTGTAGGAAGCGCACAGCGTCGGCAAAGCATCATAAGGGTCCTGGAGTCTTGCTTGAAGGACCCGCTGGGTTGAGGCATCAGATGGCATTCCCTTCCTCTTGGTTGGAGGCAACATTTCGACATCTCCATAAATGCACTTCTCAGAGTGGGACAAGCACAACTGGTCTTTAAGTGGCTTAGGCACGATAAACCTGTAATGCTGTGCAGACCATGGAATCAACCGTTCGGCACGAATGGGGAGAGAGGGTCCCTCCGCAAGCTTGAAGACATCATTGCGCATCCACACACTTAACCATCGTGACCTGTTGACATGGGACAACTGGTGAAAGGGCATGACACCTTGCCAGGCACATGAGAAGCCACCCCACTGGAGGAGGGCTTCCAACAATGCAAAATGGCTATGGGAGGCGATCTCATCAACGCACTCAAACGCGAGCAGGTGCGGTTGCCCTGCAATGGCTGTTCTTATGGCATCAACGAAAGCCCACCCTTCTGGGCAAGCGAGTCCAGCCGAACGCCCACCACGGGACCACGGCTGCCACGGCTGGCATGGTGGTGATGCAGTGAAGCACATGTTCACCTTAGGCGCCAACAAATGAAAACGGTGTGATCGAAGATCTTCGTGCGCACAAATGCATGCGGGTGGAACTCGAAAGCTCTTCTAGGAAGCAGTGGACCAACATGTTCACCTTAGGCGCCAACAAATGAAAACGGTGTGATCGAAGA
>CAXAMN010025140.1:369636-385845 GCA_963970005.1 Durusdinium trenchii
ATGCCCTTTGCTCCTAGTAGCGTCCTTGTTCCTAGTAGTACGGCCAGAGGTGTTTGGCTCAGGCCGTCCCGGGGCGCACCTGTTGCCTCTGCTTCCGAGCAGGGGTACGAACTGAGCCATGAGACCCCATGGTGGAGTACGAGATGGCTATCTTCGACACGTCTTCCAGCACGACTCGACATGGCATTTTGCCAAGAAAGAAATGATCCAACCTACTAAGGTCCTCCTTCGCCATACAAGATATGTGCTTCTGGAATGTCAGATGGAGGATAGACGGTCTTGCATTTTGAAGGTGGCTACCTCAGTACTGGAATATATGCATACATCCAGATCCTCGTCCTTATATTCCTGGACGTCCTGTGGACACAGCCAGATGGGCTTAGTGCTGCATCATTCGGATGAAGATGAACCAGACCCTTTTTTGCTTCATGACGAGCCTCAGAATCCACCAGGTCCCTCCGACCCGCTGTATCGGCCGCTCCCTGAAGTATTTGAGCCTTGGGCCCAAGACTTCCAAAGGTACGAAAATTCTGCGGGCTATGGACTGACTCTAGAAGACACAGTCATGTGGGAACCATGGAGTTGGAAAGTCTGGAATCTTGGTTCGAACAATTCCGTCATTCTGATGCCGATGGAGGAACAGCAGAACGGCAGTATCCCCATGTCTCCTGACCTCTGTCCGCCAGAAGATCATCTAGGAGCCATTTGGGAACCTAAGGACAAAAAAGGTGGAGTAACCGCCTTTGAGGAAGCCGATGAGTTATTGCATTTAGAACCATGGGCACTTGGCTATTCCAAAAGTACACAAGTCGAGATTCCATCAGTGCCAGCATGTCCAGATCAATGCTTTGATCCATGGAGTATGCATTTGGTTCCGCTAGAGGAGCGTTCTCCCATCGTCCCATCTATTCACGAACCGCAGGTACAGTCTACATCCGGGACGTCAAGGGTATCATGTCTACAGTCTTTCTGGTCCTGGGTCAGTGCTGTTCAAGCAAGCACTTCTACATGCTGGAAAGGACTGAGTGAGTCCAGATGGAGTCAGTGTGCCAAAGACATGTCACATGAGTTTGTAACACAAAACTCACATGAGTCAGACGCCTTAGTTTTGTCTAGTGCTGGGACAGTTGTCACCAAATTTACAACTAGTCCAACAGTCGCACGCATTAATCCGGCCCGTGAAGGTCCTTTGCATGCACCACCCGTTCGATCCAGCGGGTGTACTACTACAATTGACAGTCCGACGCTATCTCAAGAATGCAAGTCATCCCGAAACAGGTCATGTTATGTCCCAGCAGGTTGTATGGCCTTTTGGAAGGCCTTACGAGATGTTCCAATTCCTCCCTGTTTGGCGCATGTGAATGACCTGATGCAATTCTGTGTTCCTCAACGCAGAGGGTCACACGATAGTGACCCGATATCGGTATTCTTGCCACCTCCGATCCCGCCCTCATTCAACCAAGACATCCTTCCTTGTACGCAAGAACGGGATCCACTCATTTTTGATGATGACTGGTCATATGAGGGCTTTTCTAATTCAAGTACTTTGAGTTCGAGACCCTCTGTCTGGTCACCAAATACAGATGCATTGATAGCACATGCTACCGAGGTCAGTTCAATTCAGATTGCACGTATGCACAGTGATTGCCAGATAAGCCAAAATCCTAGTCATGGCCGACTTGATACCACCGTATTGCTGGATTTTACAAACCGTTGTGGTGAGAAGATAAAAGCAGGTTGTACAAATCTTTCAGATGTTGTACGAGATGTTCCCATTCCTCCCTGTTTTGCCTTCTTCCAACAACTCAGATCGGGTTGTGTTCTTCGACACACTCAACCAGGGAAACACCAGCTTCGATACAGGTTACATCCATCGAGCTCAGGAAATACAAGATGTGACCCATTTCCCAAGATCCACTCGAGATATGTACCTAAGTTCTCGCCAAGCCAGACACCAGTGTGCTGGTACACTGGATTGTGTTACCGAGGTGATCATTGTCTCGATATATCTGCATTACAGCCTATCACGTCAGATAGGACAGCCTCAGCTGTACAGATGAGAAATCAACCAGTGTACCTACCATCTTTGCCGCCAACAGACGATACAATACCCTCTAATGAAGCAGATTGCATTCGTACAGGATCGGTGCAAGCGTCCCAAGATGTAACGAATTCCTTTGGACTTCGTGGCAGAATGCCTAATTCAACGACATCCAGTACCCTTCCTGCTATGATGCGACAACATTGTCTATATCAAGGCTCCTTCGCCGATGAGTGTCTATCGTCATATGTGCATATGACCCTAGATGACCAAGAAGATGATACGGAGGCATATCGGGACCACTTCAACACTTTACTTATGGCCACGCACCAAGATCCACATGAGATGGCATTCCATAGTGGAGACAAATACAGTGGAGCATTCCCTCGTGCCGAGAACCTTGATATCTCAGAGACCTTCTTTACTCGCTATCCGACTTCCATTTTCTCAAGCTTTTGTCAGACAGTGCAAGGTTATTCAGAGATTGTATTGCCATTCGACCATGAGTTGAGTTCGTTTGAACTTTCTTTTGCAAAAGGCGAGACGACCTCTGCACATACAGTCTTTGACACCTGCATCAAGTATTGCCCTACCTCATTGTCAACGTCGATGAGTGACGATCCACTCCATGATAGCATACCCTTAAGGGGTATTTTCGCCAGGAGATGTGTACCAAGACATCAGAACATTGATGTTGTACCTGGACGGTCACTACACGCACTATTTATTCCCAAGCTCGACGTGGCCTTTGAAGACCTTGTCGACACTTTGCCGAACCGCAGTCAAGCAGATCATCCGGACATGATGTATCCGACTCCTGCAAACACCATTCGCATGTTGCTCTTCGATGTACAATTTTGTTGGCAACGGCAATCACAGAGATCAGTTTTACATGCGATTGACCGAAACAATCCTCAGATGATCCTTGCATCCGATGTTGGGCGAGACAGTATCCCCTTGATGATTCAGAGACAAGCTCAAGCACCACCACCGAAAACTATATCGACAGGGGCTGTACCCGATCCAACCGTTCCATTTTTAGATTCACCGCAGGCTGCCATTTGTCGCGAAGCCTCAACTAGTTTCAATTATAAACAAGGTGAGGTATCCTCGTCGTGGCCACATCACATCGGATCAGTTCTTCGTCCTCCTGATGATCATTGTGGCCGTTGTTTGTGGAATGACATACAAGTTGCAAGACATTTTGACGTTTGTCCGGCCACAGAACAAGAACCACAACTGATTACAACATCGACAGGGGCTGTACCCGATCCAACCGATTATAATCAAAGTCTATCGTCGCAGACTACATCTCGAGGGGCTGTACCCGAGTCCAACATCCAATTTCGTGATGCTTTATGGTCAAGAAGGACGAAGCATGTTACACTCTTTTGTAATCGCGATGACCTTTGCGAGAGTCTTCGATGGCATCGAGTGCAGGATGATAGGCAGATATCTTTACAGATTGCCGAATCAGGTTCAGACCGATCCGATGACAAAGTTCTTTTGTTCAATGCCAAGCAAGTATCACAACGACCACGACACAAAACGATATGCTCAGGGGCTGTACCCGATCCAACAGCAACGACGCAATACATATTCCAGGATGGCTCCATATTCCCTATTTTTGACCGTCGTCGTCCTCCTGTACTTGCGCTACTACATACAACATCATCTAGTGGGACTGTACCCAAGAACAACCATGTACATTCGCCATCTTTTCGAGGATGGAGCGAAGCTGTTTATGCTGGGGGTCATCCTGCGTGGGGACGCTGCGAAATCATCCATATGGCACCCAATCCGCCTTTCGCGGAACGATGTGCAGCCGCCACTCAAGACAACGGATGGCTAGCCTCTGATGAGGCACTATGGTTCCTCCGCCTACTCAAAAACTGGAGATCTGACATCGCTATTGGACCAATCATCCAGTGGAGCCCAAGCCGAGACCTTCAGCATCTGATGGCCGCCGAAGATCAGCTCCAATGTAACAATGGCTACTTGAACATTCTCCTGTTTCTGGTAGAAGCACACTGGTGCGCGGTCGAGATTGACCGCCGAACGGAACCTGTTCATGTGATCCTTATCCAGTGGCCTCAGGAACATCACACAATGGTCATCCTTGAGGTCTCTCGAATTTTGCAAATTCCAGCCAATCGGATGTTAGTTACCGTGGATACAGCTCATGAAGTAGTCACAATGTGTGGGTGGACGATTCTGTTTCGATGGTACAACAATTTTGCCATGCAGACCTGCCTTCAGCCATTGATTCATGCCACTGACCAGGTTCAAGTCCAAATTGATAGTGTTTTACACAGAGCACAACGCTACTGGAATCGCACAAATGCACCGGGTTGTCTTCGTCGTTTCGCTATCGAGTGTCGTCGTGCTTTCATGTCCGAGTATGCCCGAGATCAACCGGACACAAGGCTGCCAAACGCAGTCTCGACTGTAATGTTTGTGGGTCCGCAAGATGAGTATGTTCAAGAAGTTAATCAGGTGCCAAGACCACCAACACATCGGGAACGTGAGATCAACTGGTTGCGCAATATGCTTATCCAGCCAGCTTGGCTTACAAACTTTGAGGTTGAACTAGTCCTTCAAATGACGAGAATGCAAATTCTTGACAGATTCTTGACGAGCCCGCTCCATTTCGACCCCCTCACAGGCCAGCTTGAATCCCTTGTCAACGACCTTCCTAGTATAGCGGGCTACACCAAGGTACTCTTCTTCGTGACACTTAACTATCATTGGATTTCCATTTCGGGCACCCGACATCAGAACAGATGGATGTTAACAGCAGTGGTACCCGATCCCCGAAGTCGCGATCTACCTCCACTGTTTGAAGCTATTGCCGCACTGCTGGAAACTTCCCCTGATAGGGTCCATATCCAAGCTATTCCAATGCAGTCGCCCCCACATTTATGTGGCTGGCTCTTGCTTTATTCGCTTCAGGACCACTGCCAAATACCACTTCAACATGATGCGACGATACTTCTTCAGCGAATCGCAGTGATGCCCAACTCAAGAATTAAGACTCTCATCTTTGAAGAGGCACTCGGTACTTGGACACGACATGCCCCGCATCAGAGCCTAGTAACATTTGCCACTCAGATCAGGTCTTATTTCTTGGCTCATATGGACACATGGAGTTCACATCATGTTCTTCATTTTGGGGGCATGTTTCCACATTCAGCACCTACATCCATACCGGCCTCATGGACAGCAATTTCGCATGCTACTAAGGCCAAGATCCTCGATAAAATCCGAAGCCATGTACAGAGGCCATATGTTTGTCCATGCATCACCCGCCTTACGGCCTTTGTCGAAATTGACAGAATGGTGGAAGCCAATGACAGCAAGGCCATCTTCATAGCCTTCATCAAGCCATCCCCACTGCAATGGGCTTCCCATTTTTGCCACGAGAATGTCCTTCATGATCCATGTTCGCATGATAGAGTAACTGAAATTGTCTTGCAGGTGCCCTCTCGATCAGCCGACCTTATCCCTCCTCACGTTGAAGCCATCATTTATAAAGGTCGAGTTCAGTTCATGCGGTCCCAAGTCGTGGTTACAGTTCATGATCTCGAATCAGGCATTCGAATCTTCCGAACGGGCAGAAACCACCCAACTACTAATTTGGATGTCGGCGAACTCTGTTCAGGGGCATTTAGCGGATGGACTCAGGCAACCAAAGTCTTAGCCACCATGGGTTATCCGATCCAGACCAAGTTTGCCGTGGACCATGACCACTGTGTGGCCACATGGTACGCTCGTAACTTCACAGATAGTGCCATTGCTGCCCAACCAGATGATGTCTTTAAACTCCGTGATGAGTGTTTCTACTATAGAGAGGCCCCAATCACATTCCAGACCGATGTCAGTTTAGGATGGTACTTACTGTTTTGTGAACCAGTTGATATCATCACTGCCTCTCCGCCTTGTCCTGCCTTTTCCAACGCAAGTACGGCAGCGGGTCTTGAAAAACAAGAAGGGCAAGTGATCCTGGACACAATCCTGAAAATCCTGTTATTACAGCCGAAGATCATGGTCATCGAGGAGGTAGCGAGCCTTCGCACACATGTGCACTTCCCACTGATTCTGGAATTATTGAATTGGGGGAATTTTCAGGTAGCGTGGCAAGAAGTGTTGAATCTAGACGACTGGTTACCTCAATCAAGGCCTCGCCTCATACTCATCGCATTTCGACGTTGTTCGTATGGCCTCAAGCATTTTCCACGCAAGCCGTGGCAACCGAGCCCATCTCGCTCACGGTCTTTACAAGACAGTCACTGCCTGCTCATAGACGAAGCGATCATCGAGATCACGTCAGCGCCATTAGATTTTGACACGGCCAAGTTGTACTTCGACTCCAGCAAGATTCCAGGAGCCACGCCCCGGTCATTTAAAGATGTTCTGCGCTTCCGACTGCGCACTCCACATGACAGAGTTCAATGCATTATGGCAAGTTATGCCTATGGACATGAGATTGATGCTGACTCGCAGTCCCAGAAAGGCATTTTTGGTTCACTCCTGCGGCATCAGGGCCGACTTCGCTTTTTAGCCGGACCAGAACTCCTTTGGCTTCAAGGTCTGTCGGTGGAATGGCAGGGTCCACTTAACCCACGCCTTTTGAACCACATCATCGGTAATGCCATTAGCGTGCCTCATGCCCTGATTGGCCTGTTTAATGTGCTAGGTCATTTCGCTCGTTTGGAATTTGACTCTTTCCCACATGACCTGTTTCTTACAGCCATGGCATCTCGGCTTCATGCGCAGAATTCTGACTGCATCATCGATGTTCATACAGGTACTTTTGCTATCACACCAAAGCTGGTGCCGCCGACAGAACTTGGGACACCAGCAGCCTCGATATACCACCATTAACCAAAGTCATCTTCGTGCAAGGAAACAAGTCTCGCACAATATCCGTCCAGTCAGGCCTTTCCGTTTTGCCAGTCTTTGCCTATCTCTTTAGTACATATGAGACGGAGCAGATAAGTTGGCTGCCATTTGATCGTCCTGGCCTGGCTCTTCCGATCGTTGACACCGACATATTTTGGGGGGCTCAAATGATGTTCACACTTCCTGAATCTTTCCGACTGTGTTTGCAGGAACAATCTTTTAGTACACTGGCAGACACTTGGACGGCAGTGCTTCTGCCAGATCGCATGATTATCCGGTCAGTGACGGAATCCGATACAATTGCTACACTCAGTCGAGCTCTAGCGCAAGAATGTTCGTGTCCTTTTCATCTTTGCAATCACATGTTGACCAAATTTGATGCAACGGACAAACCCCGTCAGATCCTTGTAGCTAGATTTGTGGAGCCGCCGGTAACTCATCTCGATGACACCCTCGATGGCACCTTTTTAGATATGGGCGAATGTTTGCAGGCTACCATGGAGACAACGGAGTCCAACCTGTTTTTGCAGACCTGCCATGCCAGTGGGGTAACAGATCTTCTTGGGTCCTTAGGTTGGCACATCTTCGAGTTACAGCAATCACGTCCGCGGTCTTCACATCGACAATTGACAATCCTCCCAAACAGCACTCAGCTATTTGTCGATGCTGTCGCAATTCGAAATCTCGTGGCAGCCCATGTCACAACATGGTATATACCGGTGAGTGTCCCACCCACGTCCAATACTGTCACGTTGTCACTCAAGCTATGGGCTACTGTTATATGGAAAGGACATCTTCCCATGACCACTAAGACAGACATCTTCGCCAACGCATGGCATGCTGCTTCCAGCTTGCTAGGTCCTTTAATTCCAGTTCGGTCCATTCTACGAGGGAAACGATTGTCCCCTGAAGAAAATTTTGCTGGATACATTGGTCAAGAAGATCGGGAATCACCCCTCAACAGGGTACACTTGATCGGAGTGCTAACTGGGGGCGGAAATAAAACAGATTTGGCTCTACGGACCAATCAATCGCTTACCGACTTTCTTTTACAGAATGGAGCCTCAAGCATCACAACCCCGCACTTCGTCAAAGAGGTCCTGACCCTTGCAGGTGTATCTAGAGTGCAACAGATTCTTGCTATGAGAGACCCAGAAGCCAAGCTTGACCAAGTAAAACACACGGCCCTACACTATCACATTTCCCTGCCGGAGTTCGCCGATCTGGATGTCGACCTTACCAAAAAAGTTCGCCGGGCTGCCTCGAGGCGAAGTACCGACACACCAATTCATCGCGCAGCCGATTTTTCGTTGCCTGAGAAGTTGTTCTATACGGCAGATGGGGCGCCCGCTCCGAATGGTGTCGACCATACCCAGCAACATGGGGTCTTTCTAATAGATGCCGACGATGCAGCAACTTTTCAGGACTCCCACAACAAAGCCACTCAACCTTGCGTGATGGCAATTTTAGGTCCAGTTTGCCCTTTGTCCAACAATACGTGTCAGACAAGGAATCTCCCAGCCACAGACGTTCAAGGTTCCAAAGTCGTTATCGCAGCGTGCACCCATGTTTTAGGTACGGCCAAAGTGTCCTTCCATGGAGCCGACCAAGATGAGATTGCGATTGAAGCAACGTCAGTCCTGGCCTTCACGGCATGGCGATCCGAAACTCGGGAGGAATTATGGAATCAGCTGTGCGAAGGACCTCTAAGAGTCATCTGGAAGATATTCTCGATTGACCCATCGAAAAATGTCGTGACTCGGCCGTGGGGCCGGAGTTGGCGTAACGCCAATGCCATCGCAGATCCCGATAAAGCAGAAAGTTTCCAAGTGCGCGTTCGTGTTTACACGTCCGTCACAGCCACAGTCCTCGCGCAGTCCGGCGCTCAGGGCGTCTTCGTAAACCCAAAAAATGCCGATGGCGCCAGCATTGATACATCTTTTGCCGTTATTTGGCTACGGGATAAAGATCGCGCACAGGCTCTTGAAGCGGCCAAGAAAATTCCCGAGCACGCTGGCCTTGTCCTCTCGACACGAGGTAAGAGTGGCTACGGCCTCAGAGTACCCAGTACTGTCTACGAAGAGGCCCAGAGTATTCTCAATCCGTCCAATCCTAGACATGCACACATTCCAGCCAACTTCTATGTCAAACTGTCGCCACTCCCGCACGGGGTAACTCAAGACGATATTCGGACCTGGTTAGATAAGCAAGCTCTCAGAATGCGCCCGATACGAAGTTTGGCAGCGAACACGTGGCTCCTTGCCTCAAGTGCCAAAGTTGACGCATGTCATTATCTCTGGGGACGCTCAACAGTTTTGATCGCTCCCATCGCATCCGTCCCGCCTAAACAGCCTACAGTCCTAGCTGGAGGAAAGAGGCTGACTACGCTCCCACCAGTCCAAACTGCCACGGGGTCAATGGATGAGCCATTCCAAGATGATTCATGGGATCCATGGAGACAGTGGAACCCCGTTTTGGGAGATGGGTCCACTAAGTCGTCCGGTTTCTCAAGGATTTGGTCATCCAAAGCAAGTCAACAATCCAATTCATCCACGAATCCGACATCCGCACAGTCATCAGAGATTGCAGCCATTCAAGTTCAGATCCGAGACCTTTCAAAGGCCACTAAAGCAAATCAAGATTCCGAACAAAAGTTGAGGCAAGACATGCAGAACGAATTCGCACGAGTTCGCACAGAAGTGAAAACACAGATCGAGGCCTCCGAAATATCGGTGCGTGCGACCTTGGACCAGCGCATACATTGCATGGAACGCAGCCTTCAAGAAACTAATACTGGAATGAAAGAAGGCTTTACTGCTATCCTTGCCAGACTAGGTCAACCAGCTTCAGCCGAAGCTGGAAAACGCCCTCGCCCGGAGGGTGAGATGCAAGTCGATACACATTCGTGACCAGCTAGATGTAGTCAATTAGGTGCATTTGAACAGCGACGTAATTACTTGCTCCTCAGTCAGTCCCACACTACACATGCTTACATAGATCTGATTGATGTTGTTTGCAACACGAATGATGATCTGGACCTCCACTTATTCTTCATGGTTCGGTTTGTTAGTGTGATGACTGACGGTCACTTTTGCATGTTTTCACTCCTGTGGTTCTCACCACAGATTCAGCTACCACGTGAGGTGTGTTGGTACTCACAATGCTCTTCTATCTTTTGTCCACAATTCCATACTCTCCCGATCCAGGCTGATGTCACTAGTTTGTTGTCAACCAACTGGCCCAAGAATGCATATACCAATACCCTTAGCCATGGCCCAAAAGATGGCCAATGTTTCGGTCAGGGACTATGGACTAAACATTGTCTCACTGTACACACTTCCAGTCATCAAGCTATTCACACGATGTGTATGTCCCTGACTGATGGACTTTTGCGGATCGCTACGAGACTACGGGAAAGTTACGATCCCAGGTTCGATTTCTCGACGTACCAACCTTTCTATCCTCCCCCCCGGTTTTGGGGGGCAAGTCTTACCACACACAATGGTAATGTCCAGCTAACCGGGAGATCTTTTACACCTATCGGGGTCAGCACTCATACTGACAATCCATACCATCTCGGGTATGGACTATCGACCACAGATGCCAGTTCATCTTTTGAGCCAGGGGACAATGTCCGCATTTTGGGTTTTCATTCCCCGATTCATTCAGATCATTCAATCCTTGACAACAATCCGGTTTTTATGCCTTGTGAGTTCAATGAATTTGTCGGACCAGTAAATCCCTTTTCTTCTAGTCCGCTTTTTCGCATCCATCAGGTTTCTCACGATCAGACACGGGGCACACGAATCGGAGAGGCCAGTCACCCTGGGCCACCTCCGGGTTCCACTCCTTGTCGCAGCCTTTCAGTGAGTCTTTTGAACCCCACCACCATGTACCAGAAAGAAGACGAACTTTTGGCCTTGAACTCTGACGTTCTCTGTTTAGCAGAAACGGCCGCCACATGCACAGTACAACGAGCTTTTAATCAGGCCATACGGACCACTGTCTTTCGAACCTTTTGGTCTGCTCCGGTTCCAGACAAAATTACTAAGGAAGACCCCTACTTAGGACAGACCCTCCGGGGGGACAATTTAGGCACAGCCATCATCACACGTCTACCAGCCTGGGCTACTAGACATGGTTTCCCTCCAGCCGTATGGGACACATGTCGTCTCAACAGTGTAATCGTCTCCACCGGATGTATTGATGTTTTGATCGTTTCCGCGTACTTTCAAACTGGGAAATCTGCAGAAGCGCGTGTGGTTAATAATCAACTTCTACGAGATGTTCTGTTACATGTGATTCAAACCGATATGCCATTCATCATTGCTGGAGACTTTAATATGGACGTGCGCAAACTAGATGCATTCTCCACATTCCTTCACATGGGTTGTCAAGAAATGTTTGAATTTCATCGTGCAGCATTTGGCTTTGAATTGCCACCGACATGTAAAGGTGCGACACGGTTCGATTCCATGATCTTCCATCCTTTTCTCCTGAAATATATCCGATGTGTCGATATAGGACCAGAACATCAGTTTGCAGATCACAGAGTCGTCCATACTACATTTAATATTCCAACACGTCATGTGCAGTCTTTCAATTGGTTTGTGCCAAAATCATGGACGCTATTCCCGGTCGATGCCAAGCTGTTTGCCGCCACTTACCGTCACGTCAGAACCCAATACCATTGGGAAGCATCCACCGACGCTGCTGTCAGCTTATATAAGTGGTCATCTCATGTTGAGACCGCAGTCGATCGAGCTCTTCGACGTCAACAAGTCTTAGATCCCTGGGCTCATACTCAAAAATTTCTGCCCAAAACATACCGGGGTCGGTGTGCTACCCCCAAATTGGTCCGTACTCCCTGTCCGATGGCTCCCAAGAAGGATGCCGCAGGTCTTTATGAGCCACCGGTTGAAGTCACATGTCTTAAAAGCAAGCAAAAAGTACGGCAAGTGCGCCGCCTCAGATGTCTTGAACAAATGTACAGAAAGTATCAGCTCTCGCAAGTCTCACAGGACCAGTGGGCTACTGCGCCAGCGTATAATGCCCTATGCCTGGTCTGGCAGGCCATATGTAAAGCCAACGGTTATGGCAGATCTTGGATCCATTGGTTGCTTCAATTCGAGGCTATCCCTGCAGTATCAGTTGACCTCCCTACATTCGACCAACTATATAGTGTCCGACAAATCACCCAATACGATGCCGATTTATATTGCCAACAAGAAGCCAAGTTTCGACGGCTGTCCCACAAGCACGGTATTGATCTCGATATTAAACATAAGTCCGGCTCCCATTTCTACAAACGATTGAAGGACCACGAAACCAAAATCCTGCCAGGGTTTCCAGTTGCAATTCAAGCCCAAGCTACACTTCTACGAAACACCAAAGGTCCTGTTCGGTTAGTCATCCACCAACCTGTCACTTTTCGTCTTTTCGCTGCAGTAAAGTTCGGAACGGCTACTTTACGCATTCTCGCCCAGCAAGATAACTACTTGACATGTCAGCTTCTTGACGGAATTTTACCAGCCCACGATACTGCGGTCCAAAATGTGTATGCTTTCGATATCTCGGAAATGACGACCCCTTTCGCAGATTACTGGGCCCAATTCTGGAATCGAGATCCCCCGGAGGACGAGACCAGCGACGACTCATGGACAGATATTCTACAGTCCCTCCGCACTAGGATACCACCTCAAGCGCCTCTACCCGTAGTGTGGAATGACTCTCAACTATTAACACAAACAATCCATAAACTGAAACCTTTTAAAGCAGCTGGCATCGATGGCTGGAGAGCTGAAGAACTACAGACACTTCCACAATGCGCAATAGAGGATCTTTCTCACATTTTCGCCCAGGTGTGGCCTTCTGGCCTTTCTACTCATCAGATGATCGCAAGGGTCATCCTACTTGCCAAAAGGACACCAGCGACATCCATTTCGGACGGTCGCCCCATTACCATCCTCGGCTATATCAGCCGCTTAACTTCAAAGATCATTGCGGATCAACTATTAAGTCATTGGTCTTTGACCTGGCCCAGTGCCATCTCCGGGGGACTTCCCTTCCGGGGCGTCCAAGATATCACCTTCATGCAGCAGTTTCAGATCGAATCCGCCAAGACTCGAACTTTACCATGGCGTGGATTTACTCTCGATTTAATCAAAGCCTTTAATTTGTTGCCACGGCGGGTGCTTTATCATTTGCTTATCCATCACGGAGCTCCACCCGCCTCCGTTAAATTCTGGTTCCTCAATCTCTCGAAACTAACCCGCCGGTTACAGGTTCGTCAAGCTATTGGTCCCGCGATTACTATGACAACTGGGGTTCCAGAAGGTGATAGTCTTTCGGTTTGTGCCATGCTGGTCACATCTTCAGCCTTTTACTGGACGTTGTCCACACCCACGGTGTTCCCATATGCTTACGCTGATAATTGGTCGTACCTCACCACTAATCAACGAGATAATATTCGAGCTTTTCGTAAGATCCAGGATCTCGTTCATGCCTTTCGCATGCAAATCGATTATGCTAAATCGTGGGCCTGGGGGGCGACAGCAGAAGCCCGTAAAGACTGGCAAGAGTTTCTGTGCCAGGAATTTCCTCACGATAATCAGGTGCACATTCTGAACTCCACAAAAGACTTAGGTTGCATGACCCATTACACGCGGCACATTACACTGGGACACCTCAAGACAAAAATACAAAATGCCGTCCAACGATGCAAACGCATCCGCTGGTTCCAAACAGATCTTCTACAGAAGGCCCGTTTCATCCAGACAGCTGTCTGGCCACACGCTTTTTTTGGAGCAGAAACCCAAATAGTGGGTGATAAACACTTCCGAACATTGCGTAGAGAAGCCGCCATAGCATTGGTCGGTCCGGAATCTCAAATCTCCAGCTGGTTAGCGGTCCACATTTTTAGTCCACAACTGCAAGACCCGCTACTCTACGTGCTATCCACAGCGGTGTCCTTCCTGAGAAGACTATTTTATACCAACCCCCCCTTGGCACAGGAGTTCCTTAGCGCCGTTGTTTCACACCAAGGGCCGGCTGTGGGCCCAGCAGGAGCACTGGCACGATATCTAAGCCTAGTGGGGTGGTCTCTGTCTGCGGACGGGCGTCTTACTTTGGACGGTAGTCTTTCCGTCTCGGTCAAACTCGATTCCTTGCGGCATATTCGATCCCACCTTCGTCGTGCCTGGGCATATCATGTACATCGACAGATTTGCCACCGCAAAGGCGTCCCAGATTTCCCTTTTGATTATGATATACTCTCACGAGTACTGCGTACGATGTCAGCCACTACGGTACGTCAAATTGCATACAATTTAACAGGGGGCTATCAAGTAGCAGCCGTTAAAGCTACATGGACTTCCACAGTCAGTGAACGTTGCCCCTTCTGTGATCAGGTGGATACCCACGCACATCAACAGTTAGAATGCCCAGCCTTTCTGACAGTCCGTCAGCGACACCCCAGAGCCATCGCCTACCTCCGGTCCAATCCCCAGAAACTATGGCTGCCATTGCCGGTCTCTTTCCCTGAAATTTCTACCCTACGTCAACTTTTGTCATGTAGGGGTCAGGATACCGACCATACGACCATTCGCCAGGAAGCCAACACTCTATATTTCTATACAGATGGTTCAGCCGATACTCCGCTCCATCCAGAAACAAGACGCGCAGCTTGGTCTGTTATCCAATTTCGACCTCATTCCGACACGGCCCCTTACTTGACGATCAAGATTCAGCATCTCAAGGGGCCACAATCAATTGCACGGGCAGAACTAGCAGCTGTAACCTGGATCGTTCGACACGCAACCGAGCAGCGATGGGCACAGCATACGGTTATCACCACCGATTCTCAGTACGTCATCAACCTCATTCAGCAGGTTACCCATACAACCAGCCCTCCTACATGGTATAGGTTAGCTCACGCTGATTTGCTCCGAGAACTAGCAGCCCATTGGCACTCCTCTCGCTTTACCATCCGTAAGGTACGTTCTCATCAGAATCTTTCTGCCATATCCCCTGGATCCGAGCGAGATGATGCTGTAGGTAATTCTTGGGCCGATCAGGCCGCCGTTCGGGCTCGACAAATTGATCATCCAATTCTGGATACATTTTTCCGCAAGGCCCATACGTGGCATAGTGACCAATATCGTCATCTTAATCTACATCATGTCCATCTCAAGCAAAAATCGCATAGGCAGAATGCCGAGGACTTATCCCAGGAGGCAGCTCTCGATTGGGGGGCATTGTATCGCCAACGTGAGACTTACCGCATTACCTCTCTCAGCCAACAGCTACAGCCATCTATCCATCCAGGCTTTCTTACAGCTTGCGTTTGGGGAAATCAATATGCCGATCTAGTCCTCCAATTTTGTGCCGCGCTGCGATGGCCCGATCCCACCATCCCTTTGACCGACCCAATCGCCAAACAGGGCATCACTTGGCATGAGCTCACCATTGCCTTCGTAGTCAATACGGGAATTCAATTCCCTACTTGGATCCGACTGGAAACAGCCAAACGCGGTCAGCCCTTCCCATGGCAAGACCCTAGGGTCCTGGCACTCCCCATATCTCGCAGATCCCTCCAGGAACAGGCTGAAGCCTTTCGTACGATAGTTCTGTATCTTCAAAAATATACCAGTTCACCATTGCTCCCGGCCCATTCGAAAACTGGCTCTATTAGTCTGACCCAAATCGGATGGGGACGATCTTATACCGGAGGTTTCGTGTCTCGGCCAGAAGTCCCGAATGCAGGAGCCGTTCAACGTACCCTAGTCAAATACACTGAAGATCTTCACTGTAAACCTCCTTTCCATCCTGATGGATTGATTCCCATGAAATTTGTCACCCCATCTTTCCATGCTGTCGAACCGGTCACATTAACGTTTGAGCAAAGGTTCCTGTATCGCAGACGATTACGTCAGGCTTGGCATCACCAATTCGACCTTGACACCATTGCTATCCCGCCCGCACCCAATTAGTAATTTACCGCTTGTGTAACTGATGCTCGCTCCCGATACATGCCTGGCGCGGACATTCGGTTTCACGTCGGTCCTCGACCCTTTTTGGTTCACTTGTACAGTCCTCGTTATGTCTTACAAAAAGATATCGACCAAACTCCCAGACACCCGTCAACACGACGAAGGGTCTTGGGAAGCGGCATGACATGACCGCAAGTGGTGTGAGTAGTACGGCCAGGAGACCCTAGTGGCTTCTTTGCTCCTAGTAGCGATGCCCTTTGCTCCTAGTAGCGTCCT
>CAXAMN010025140.1:391007-415589 GCA_963970005.1 Durusdinium trenchii
TAGCCTACTAGCGATGGCCTCCAACCTAATAGCGATGGCCTCCAACCTACTAGCGATGGCCTCCAACCTAGTCGAGATGGCCTCCAACCTAGTAGCGATGGCCTCCAACCTGTTAGCGATGGCCCTCCAACCTAGTAGCGATTGCCTCCAACCTAGTAGCGATGGCCTCCAACCTACTAGCGATGGCCCCAACCTAATAGCGCTGGCCTCGGACCTACTAGCGATGGCCTCCAACCTGCTAGCGATGGCCTCCAATTTACTAGCGATGGCCTCCAAATGGCCTCCAACCTACTAGCGATGGCCTCCAACCAAATAGGGATGGCCTCCAACCTACTAGCGATGGCCTAAAACCTACTAGCGATGGCCTCCAACCTACTAGCGAAGGCCTCCAACCAAATAGGGATGGCCTCCAACCTACTAGCGATGGCCGCCAACCACATTGCGATGGCTTCCAACCTACTAGCGATGGCCGCCAACCACATTGCGATGGCCTCGATGGCCTCCAACCTAATAGCATTTTTTCTACTAACAGCAATCAGTCCAATCAGTCTTTAAAGTGCCCTGCGAGCCTTCCAACAACACAGTTTCAAGTGCAGATCCTCCTGTTTGCTGACATATCTTCAGAGCGGAGAGAATGACTCTGTTCTCCTAGTGTCTTTTGTGGAGAGGTCAGCTCAACAAAGTTTGTCAGCATCATTGAATGATGGCAAGTCCATTTGTTTAGCTATTAGTAACCAGTGCATCGCTAGTAGTAACAAGTGCCTTACTAGTAGTAACAAGATTCGCTAGTAGGAACAAGTGCATCGCTAGTAGTGACAAGTGCCTTACTAGTAGTAACAAGGTTCGCTAGTAGGAACAAGTGCATCGCTAGTAGTAACAAGTGCCTTTCTAGTAGTAACAAGGTTCGCAAGTCGGAACAATTGCATCGCTAGTAGTAACAAGTGCCTTACTAGTAGTAACAAGGTTCGCTAGTGGGAACAAGTGCATCGCTAGTAGTAACATTGAAATTCCACCGGATCTTGCACGCCAGCTGCAACACAGCGCCCTTGATTCGTTCGGATAGCACTTTGTGAATTGCGGATTTCGTGGGCTCGGATCATTCTCGGAATCGTCCCTCCATTTTAAATAGAGTGTTTATTCGTTTCTGTGGCAGGCACAACACTTTATGAACCTCCATGGTTAATCGTGTTGCGTTCCCACCTCGGTGGGGCTCGTGACACTGCTTTGGAAAAGCTGAGCAAAACTGCAGCCGCTGATGTGCGGCCTTTGTACACTGGTGAAGCCTTGCGCCGGCTGGTCGGTACGCTTTTGCCGCGAAGTGAGCTCCCTGCTCTGCGGGCACACCTCTTGCCCTACCAGCTTGCCGTTGGAGTGCCGGCAGGGGCCAGATCATTCTGCATTTAAATGTGCAGTTGCGCAGGGACTCTTGTTGGAGAGAGCCTGGCTCCCCCATGCTGACCGTGACGTTGCTGCGTTGGCCTGTTCTATTTGCGAAGTCTTTTAATCGATTGTTGGCGACGCAACCCATTACCTGGCGTGCTTCTTGCAGCGAGCCGCTGCAGCTGAGCTAGCATCCCTTGCAGAGCCGCTGGGCCCCCCCACTCTTCTCCATAATGGCGGGTGCAGTCTCCACAGCCTCTAGAAGGGGCTGCGGCGCGCGGAGTCGCCGCGGCCCCCCCAGTGGCGGGTGCAGTCTCCAGATCCTCTAGAAGGGGTTGCGGCGTGCGGAGTCGCCGCTGGGCCCGGGTGCAGTTTCTAGAGCCTCTAGAAGGGACTCCGTGCACTTTCCCTCGCGGTTTTGGCACTGCTGCAGGAGACGACGCCATGCCCACAGGTTCACGAATGTTGAATGTGGATGCAAAATTGAGACCTAGGCGGGTTTTTTAGTTGAAGGGAATTTTTTTTTAATTTTGGGTTGGAATCATGGCTGATTTGAACGCCTTCATCCTGAAGTGGCATCGCAACTTATTAATCATTTCTTTTCCCCCGTGTATATGTCGGCAAACAAATAAAATATATCTTGCCCATTAAATTGCATTTTTGATCCGTGATTTGACGCTACATAAGACTTTCGCTTGCGTCGCGCGGAGAATTATGTATGTTGATGGAAGATGGAAATTGGCATTGGCTGCTGAGGCTATAAGCAAAATCCAACAATCTAAAAAAAATATATGAGGCAAATGTATTTTAAAAAAAATTATAGATTAAAAATTTATAAATATTAATTAGTTTATGCTTAAAAATTAAATTGATATAAAATAAACCTAATTTATATTATAAAAGAAAATATGAATATAAAATTTTTTATGTGTTATTTAATTTATTGCATTTTTTTGATTTTATTTTAAATGGATTTTTTATATAATTATTGTGTTTGTATTTAGCTCGGCCTTTAAGGCGGCTTTAATTAGTAGATATTTGTTTGTAAGGTGGAATGGCTATTAAATGGTTTTTTTTGCATAGCTTAATTATCGTGTATATAAAGGTTTTCTATATAACACTGATAAAAATAAATGAAAAATGCTTTTGAAAACATCGATATAAACGAAAATGTAGTTGTTTCTTTGTAAGCCGGGGTAATATTATAATTAATTGTTTTGCGAAAACAAACGGGATTTATTTATTTTGTAAAATGCAAAAGAGCGATTTTAACCATATAATAAATTTGTAGTGGAAAGCCCCTAGTTTTTAGCTTTTCGAAATAATTCGCTTCGGCCAAAATGGATGGATTTTAATAAAGTAATTTATCGGAAAGAAATTCTCGGCAAATATTTCGATATAAAAATATTTAAATTAGCAATCGCATAAATTTTAATAATAATATTTAAATGTGTATAAATATATTATTTGGCAAAAAAATCAATAATACGGAATAATTTTGAGCATTTAAATATTTCCAATAATATCTTCTGGCATAATAATCGTATTATTAAAGCGGAATACGAAAAAAAATTTCAATTTATTTCGGAAATCGTATTAAATAAATTTATGATTATATATATATATACATTAAATAAAACCATATTAAAAATAAATCGATGATTTTCTTCGATATTTTACAACCGGGAAAAACATATATGTAAAAAAAGTAATATTGGTCTTGGGTCTTAGTTGAAAAACCGCATTTTTTTTTGGGAAGCGTAATAGTTAGGCTCGCAAAAATAGCTATTGTAGATATTGACGCTAGGACGATTATCTGAACAAGTTAGGCCATCACGCTTGGGAGATTGGTGTTGAAACAATTAAATTGAATTAATTATAATTATAGAAATAACGTCTAGGCAAACGAAGTCCCGAACTAAGTGTAAAAACGAAGTCGATGCGGAGTAAATCGCAAACACGCGCCGGTTTTCCTCAAGCTTTGAGTCTACCCAGCTAAGGGCGGCACGAGTATGTTTAAACCTGATCGCTTAGCGAGCGATTTACACGGGGAGGAATGGTTTATTTCAAACCGTTCGAAAAAGTCACGTAGCTTTCTTGCTACGCTTGGATATCGTGCCTTAGGTACTACCTTCTCGGGTAGACCATGCGGTCCGGAGGGGTTCTTCCGGCTGCATAGTAGCAGCAGTCCTTTAGCACTAGCCGGTTGGCTTCGCACAGCTGCTCCGTAATATGGCAATCACGGTGGTGCTAGCAGACGCCCTTCTTGGACAGGTAGATTTCGTGGTTGAAGGGACATTTTTCAGCATGGTCATCCATTTCGCGCTCCAATGCGCGAATGAGGGACTGGGCATTGAGGGCGAGGTCACTCAAGGCGTAGACCTCTTCCTGAGAGCGTGCTTCTGCAACCCTTGCCTCTCGGGCTGCTTCGAGGCTGTTATTGGCTTCGAACTTGGAGATGCGTAGCTCATCTCTCAACTCACGAACTTGTTCTCGAAGCCTCTGACTCACGATGGGCTCATTCTTTTGGATGCCAATGTCATACTTGATGATAGGCTCAGCGCTTTTGCCGCCAAGGTAGCGGCCAAGAAGGAAAACTCCAGGCATGGCAATCAGCTGCAAAGCCAAGCAGCTGAGAATCCAGAACCAAAGAACTTGATCTTCTTCTCGATTCGGCTGCCCTGCACAGGTGTCCTGGGCAGCAGTCAAAGTCGGCGCCATCAGCGCTAGCAGCAGCAAGACATACTTCATGCGACTGTGGAAGTCATAGTCCTTGCGGCTTACGACATGGCTTGAGAGAAGCACATGGCTTGAGAGAAGCACATACTCAAGGGGCTTGACATACTTGGCCACAAACGCATACTGTGTGGTGTGTTCATTCTTTGAGTGGTGCTTATTCGGTGACATGGGCAAGTTCTCATGGGCTTCAAAGGGGTTAGGCATGTCCTCGGTCGCCTGAAGGTGTTCATCCTCATAGGCGTTAACATTCTTTTGCTTGTGGGCCTCTGGAGTGCTTTCGGCTATTGCAGCGGCACGTTGACCTTTTGTTTTCCGCTTTGCTGCCTGGTATGTTGGATCCCAGGTCATCTTCAATCTTCCATGACGTAGTCGGGCGGAAAGGAGGACACGAGCACTGTTCTTTGTCAGACCGTCTGCAATTTGTCTTTCTGAAGATATCCAGCGAAGATTGCGATTAAGCTCGGTGACGCGCTCCTTCATCACGCGGATTTCCAAGCTAACCCGTTTGTCGACCACGGAGGAATTGATGCCTTCTCTGTGAAAGGAATCGTATAGAGCCTTGGCGTCAGTCATCAGGATGGGTTTGAGGCTGGAGGGCATTTGGATGAGGTTCTTCAACGTGATCTTGGGATCCATCAAATGCTCCTAGTACCGGCAGGTGAAGTTGACCGCATCAGCAGCTTGCCCATCTGATTGTGCCTCTGCAGCCAAAGAGCTGCGAGCCACCCTTGGCGTCCGAAAACTCCGCCAATCCACAATATGGTACTCCCCTTCTTCTGGTGAGTTGACCAGCTTCTTGTTCATCAGCATGGAGATGTAGCCACCCTGAGAATTGCCGTCCGTGCGGCTTGCAAAACCAGCATCAAAGAAAGTTATCAGTTGCAGTTCCGAAGGATGACCAATGTAGTTGTATAACAAACCAACGTCTTTGTTGTCCTTACTGAAGCGCAGGAGCTGGTTGCATTCATGCAAGGTCTGCACGGTGGCCTTGGTGATCTGGCCTGAGAGCATGGATGTGGAGCACTGCAAATGTGATGAATTCTGAATTGCGGGCCATTGCAAGGAACCAAGTAGGCCACGAATTTGTGTGATTTCTCTTTCATGCAGTGATTCTGACATGGCTCTCTTCTTATCGAAGGTGATGGACGAAATCTTGGATATGTAGTTGTCCCCTGATGTAGCTTCCGGCCTCCTTCTGGTCTGGACTGTAGCTCGCAGCCACAGTACTCGAGAGTCTCCAGGTCTTCCTTCCACTCTCGGAAGGAGAAGTTGTTCTTTAGGTCCTTGATGACCTCCGGGTAGCGAGGGGACAAGGTGCAGTCGCTGCCCAACATATCATCAACATGCATAATCAGCATTCCGACCAAGCGTTCAGGTCCAAGGCTGCTCACCTGTTGGTGTACCTCATCTTTCTCATCGTAGGTCTTGCTGTCGGTCTCATAGATGAGGAAGCAGCAGGGGTCCAGTGGATGTTGGCGTAGGCCAGCACGAAGAAGTCGGTCCATTGCTTCAAGGAACCATCCTCTTGGGGCGTCGATCTGCCCGTAGCAGGGTTTGAGCAACAGTATTCTGGAATCCTCATCAGCACCAAGGAGTTGGCTGCATTCGGCGGGAAGCTTGACCCACAGTTTGCGAGTCTGTGGTCGGCCTTATAGAAAAGCCGTGGACACGTCAGCCGTCCAAGTGTTCCACTGGACAAGACCATGCTACGGCTCAAACGTGTTGTTATAGGATTGGATGTGGCCACAGTACCCTCGAGTGCATCGGGGTCGTTGTATCCTCGCACGATCAAGCGAGCTTTGGCCGTGGACTACCGTCGGGATATTTGGACCACTTCAAAATCATCCTGGAGGTCAAGGTTCTTACAGGATCCGCTTCGTCCTTGTGCTGGAAGGTTCATACCCCCTGGTCGAAAAAGAATTTCAGTTCTTTGACCTTTGCCTCCTTGAAGAGTGCTCGTTCATCAGGTCCAGGTAGGCGTTCATTCACCCCATTTTTGTCCTTCTTGAACTTCTTTGTGCGGGCCAACCTCTGGCTCTTTGCTTCTTGCTTGGCATTGGTGTAGGCCTTATGGTGACCAGAGTTCATGGCCATCTTCTCTTGGGATCATATGATGTTGGATGAAACACCCAGCTCTGATTTTCCAGTAGTCTGTGGTGCGACCAATGAGGCTGATGGAGCCTTATTCATCGACATCACAGCCTTCCGGAAGCCAGCCAGGATCAATTACCTCAACCACAAATCCTTGATCGCCAACCGACTCATTTGGAGGCGGTGTTGGTGCTGGTGGTTGTGGTGCTTCATATGATTGGCTGTATTGATGATGGCGGTTTCGCCATGGTGCGAAGCTGATTGTCTCTTGTCTGCTGAACCTCAGTCGTTGCTGTTGGAAGGTCTCTGGTCCAGCTGTTTCATATAGTGCTGCCGTGGTAGGATCAAGTGTTGGCTGTGACTTTGCTGAGTATGGTGTTGGTGCAGCTGTAGGAATCGCAGGCTCTTCACTGGGCTCGGAGAGGGAAGTCCCTGACAGGGGCGAGATGTCGCCTTCTGGAATGGGATCTGTGCGCCGTCAGCTTGGTCCTCTGTCTCGGCGGGTGCCGCTCTGGTGCCGGGTCTGACAAATCTTCAGGAGGTGCCGGTGACACTGACAGACAAGGTCGTTGTCGTGGGGCATCCATTTCATGGTCACTGTCGGACTCCATGTTCATCGTCGTGATCGCAGCTGACGAACCGTGTTGGGGGCAAGTTGTGTGTCATCAGGTGCATGATCCATGCCCTTGACGTCGGCCCTGATGTGATGTGGTGCACATCTGATCAGCTGCGTCTTGAAGGCGAGCCAATAGACGGAGACCTGTGGTGTATCGGTGTCCTGGTGATATTACTTCATCACCACATGTGCAGGACCAAGCCATCTGATCTTGACCAGATCAGGCTGTCGTGCATCACGCCAGAACCAGACACGCTGTCCCAGACTCTATTCGGCATTGGTTCCCTTGTACTTCATTTGGAGAGCTCATCGAAGGCGGCGATCACCATCGGCGTCCAGCAATGCCTATCCTTAAAAAAGGCGTTGCCACCAAAGTGTGAAGGGTGCACGGCATCGGACAGAAGATCGCCGGCAAGGCTAGGTTGATAAACGAGACCCCATTGTGAAGGGCTGAATCCAGCAACCAAGTGGCATTGAGCTGTGGCACAACGAAGGTGAGCGCCTCTTTGATGCCTTCAACATGATCAACCTTCACATCGTCGAAGTAGATCGCAACAGCTTTGCGGATCCAGGCATGGCCTCGTTCGACGATGGCCAGGCGTTCATGAGCGTCAGCGTAGCGAGTGGCCATGTCCACAATATGTCCACAATGCTCATGATGGCATTCTTTTTGCAGCCCTTTCGAATCCAAAACACATGGGCCTGGACAAATCACGTTGAAGTTCTGTCCCTTCTGGGTAGCAGCATTGCGAGGCTTCTGAAACTTGGCGCAGACCAAACACTTGTAGCTTTGAGCGGCTTGCAGGATCGCTTCTGAAGCACCTCTCCAGTGTCGCCCGTATCCAATGCTCCATCATCACCCTCGCTTGGCGCTCAAAAGGGAAGGAGAAGGGAGGCACCAAGTCTGGCAAGTCCAAAGCCAAGACGACAATTCGCTACCCACCTCAAGGTGCTGGCAAAGCAGATCCCAGAGGAAGAGCTCGTGCAGCACTCATTTGCCTGGCCGGGGACGATTTCAGTTCGGTGGAGACTTCTCACAATGGTTCCATTGGGGCACACACCTTCCGGTCTTTGTTGATGGCAAGTACGGAACAGTTGAAGTGTTCTTGCTGCCGGGCAACACGCCGTTGCTTAGTGGAAAACCATCATCCAAGCCTTGGTCATGACAATGGACTGCGCCAACAAGAAGCTCAAGATTGGCCTCTCTGTCTTAAGAAGGACTACACATTATAAAACACAACAAAATTCCGGATAAGGAAACATGTGACCTGAGAGCCGAGAAAGGTGTGAATCACATGCACCAAGAATCAAATTTCGGCCAGCTGCGGAACACCTTGGCAACCGGCCACGCTTGGTCGACAGAAAGTATCTGTGGCCCTATACTGTCAAGCACGGAGTATGACCCCAGCAAGCCACAGTTTGAACTGAAGACCAATGATCCTGATGTCCACCAGGATGGCTTTGACCTCCCGGACTTTGTCAAGGAAGAGCACAGTTTTCAAGTCCACGGTGGACATGTGACAAAGGATGACCAGACCAATCGAATCAATGGTCAACTGCTGAAAACCATGGATGTGCTTCGCACTACCCACATCAACGACATGTCTGCCTGTCTCACTCAGGAGTTGCATCCCCCACCAAGACCAAGGGTCCTATTTGAAGTATATTGTGGCAATGACCGCACTTCTGAGATAGCAGCAGTCTTTGGCCTGGAAAACCAGGCAGTTCTCCCTGGACACTGGCTGGAACTTCGACGCTCTTGACAAGCAACGGCAGTTCTTGGACCTCCTCAATGACGAGATGCCAGAAGAACTCCTTCTCAGTCCGGTCTGCAAGCTATGCTCTTGCATGCAGTCACTTGGCCGGACCCATCTATGTGTCTCCAATGTCTCCACGATCACCAGCATTTTCCCCTCGAAGGCTCTGCACATGGTCCTGGCTCTCGCACCCGCTACACTGTGGGAGCATGCCCAATACACAGTGGACCATGCCTTCGTCACTGAGGAGAAAAAGCTGGCAGGCGCTCTACTGAAACTGAGCGCGGAAACGAAGCAGGAAGCAATCAGAGGCCATTTGGGACATCCTTCACCAACCACTTTGACTGAGATACTTGTGAAGAATCGGTCGAGCATCTGTGTACGAGGCCAAGGCGTGGTCGTACTCTTCAGCCATGTTCTGAGGGCTGACAGGCTTGGTTTTGGACAATCCCCTTCATAGTAACCTGACTCCCGTGGCTTTTCATCAGGCCTGTAGGCACGATTGTTGCACTCGCTTGCGCTCCATCGGACAGGTTCCTCCCTTGTAGTCTGACCGAGAAGCAGGTAGAGGGCCTTTTCCCATCTTTCTTCTCCAAGCTCGGGGCCTTCAGGTGACCTCTGTCGTTGCTCCCTTGGAGATGGAGGCACGTCGCAGCAAATGCCAGCCCTGAACTGAGGCCGGAAGATCGACCTTTGTTGTTGGAGGTTCCTGTAAGTCTCTTCATGGTCGGCCACGAACATCAACAGAGTCTGGCCGCTTGCACGTTGGAGCAGGTTGAAGTAGCCTTCAAACTCATCGTATTGGAAGTTCACATCGAGGCTCCAGTCCTGGAAAAGCCGCCAGGTGACTTCTTGAAAGGATCCGATGGTGTTCAAGAAACACACATTGCCTCTCTCGGTGAGCATCATCTTGCGATGATGGAGATGGATCCGCTGGCGCCATTCTTTTGTCGGCTGGTTGGCCTGAGAAGGTGGGAACACAGCTATCCCTCAGGTTTGTGTAGCTTTCTCCCCCATCTCGCGCCGTCGGAGGTGGCATGGAAGACAGAGCTCTTCAATCACTTCCTGGTGGCTGGGGTGTTCAGGTAGCCAGTGGACGAAACCAAGCAAAAGGTCGAGACAAACACAAAGAGCTGTTCGGCTCGTCGTCGCGAAGTGCGCAGCGGAGCCCCTTCACAGGGCTCCGCTAACAATGTAGAAACAGCGTCCAGGCAAACGAAGTCCGGAACCAAGTGCAAAAACGAAATCAATGCGGAGCGAACATCAAACACGCGCCCGTTATTCTCAAGCTTTGAGCCCACCCAGCTAAGGGCGGTACGAGTATGTTCAAACCTGATCGCTCAGCGAGCGATTCACAACCATGAAAATTTTGGGAATATGATGCCTCCAGCCGCTTTTGATCCTGACGAAGGTCTTTTCCGCTGTTCAAGTGCCATGCTTATTTGGCAGGTTTACAAATCTTTCTAAATAGATTGGATCGTAATAGAACAATTTTCTGACGGACCTGAAAAAATCCCGCCATATCTGTGGGTTCAACATATGTATCCGGATTCCAGAAAATTTGAAGCGAATGCCTCAGATCATATAAGTTTGATTTTGCCGCCAACGGCAGCCAGGCAGTTGAAAAACATTATCAGATTGCTGGAGGATCAGCTCATAATAGCCGTGGACAGAAACGCAAAATGTATTATCCGCAAGGCATGAAGAATGAATTGCAGGTTTTAGGATTTTGCGTAACCCGCGTATCAAGTAAAAATTGGCCGTGTCAGGATCGTCAAAGATTTTGTTTTCGTAATCGTAATCAGCCTCGGTGTTGTAGAATTGAACGGTCATTATAAATTTAGTTTAACTTGTTTCTGCACCTGAGGTTGGGCAATTTGCAGCAAAGTGGCGGGGCCACTGGGACCTTTCCAAGTCTTGATTTTTGTCAGAGGTTCTGAATTTTTTCATCACCATTCTATGCCACCAGATGCGCAATGGAATTGAATCCCTGATATTCATTCTGCTCTGTGCCTTCAAAATAAAAGGACCAGACAAGCCCACATGATAAGTTGAATAAATTTTGAATGCATATGAATCACATTGCAAAGAAGTCAATTCTCAGCTTTTCCTCCGCACACCAACGTTGAGCTAGAAGGTCGTCAATTCTGCGAGCTGCAGCTCCCAAAAACTCTGCGGAGCAAAGTGGCATTGTAAAAAGCCAATTCTTATTTGCTGCTCAGCGGACAATCTGCTGTGCCTGCCACGAAATCTGCACATGGAGCTGTGTTCTGGGCTGGCAGGAAATCTGACAAAGTGAAGTGCCAACGGCAGTCTTCCAAGGACGTGAAATGGCTGGCTGACCCCGAAAAAAGGGTTGGACACCAGCTTTTGCAGTTGACCGTCACATGGAGCACGAGAGATGTTCAGGCCTCTTGCGGCAGCAGTGCCTTCCCAAGCAGTAGGCCTCCACAATACACGACCACAATCAATTCCAGAACCATGAGTCAAGAGCCATTGCAAATTGCTGGTGGATGGTGATGTGGTGAAAGGATATGAGAGGATGTGAGTGAGTGGAGCTGTATGTGTGTGAGGGTGGTGATGTGTCGAGGTGAAGAGAGGAGGCGCGGCGGCGGCGGCAGGGCCGGCGGAAGGCCGCTGCGGGCGGGATGGCAGCCAAAAACTAGAACCCCACACAGAGATGTGGAAAAAATTTCTTTGGTTTTCATTCAACTCTGGGAGTCAAGAATAAATCCCAATTCTTCCTTTATTTCATTGTGGTGGGAGGTATCATCCCGCTCAGGATCGTCCCCATTGCCTGTGGGGTTTGAAGTCACCAGGGTCGATGGAATCCCCGAACCAGCTTTCTCAACCTGTAAGAAGAATTTAAGCCAATTAAACCATTTGCGTTCCAAAAAATCTACAGACAATATCAAAATTAACAAAGTATATCCAATTTTCAATTATCATTCCATTATCCATTTCCAGGTCGTGATGGGTTGTACAGCTGAGCTACGTGTGCAGAAAAAGACCGTGCCAGAAACAAGGCCATGGTGTGGAATCAAGGACCTTTGTTAATAAGAGCGGATAAGGTTGTAATTCTGATCCCACAATTCAGGCAGCTAAAAGGAAAGAGATGCAGACTCGCAATTGGACCGCAACAATTTGCTCCACGATCATGCAATTCGATCTCTTCGGTGGGAATCGGAATCTCATTGGTTTGTGCACCAAGGCGTGGAATGAAAGCAAACAACAATCCTAATGCCACAGATCGTAATCCTAAACCAATAGAGTGTTGTATTCATATCCCACCTGCGATTAAGAAAGCTGTAGTGTCTTCATGAATTAGATGCACAAGTGCACATCGATAGTAAAAAAGAAAACAAAATATGGATTGTGTTTGATTAAGAATCAAAGAAAAATGCAAGTAGGCAATCCGAATCCATCCGTTTAGCAGTGGTATCCGTTTCCCATACCCTATGTCCAAATATAATACCAAGGTGCGCTTTTTGAATAATCATGAGTAAAAAGGTATATCGGTAATCAATAACCAAAGACCGGTCTTAGTCCGATAAACCGAACCTCCAATAAATTGAACAATTCCTTTATTCATAGTCCCGAAAATAATATTCTTAGAAAAAATAAAATAGAAAGATATGCAGGATATAGACAAAATCATTAAGAGCGCTAAGTCCGTCCATTATATCCATATATATATATATATCAATAACCAACGGAGGTAAACATCGTCAATATAAATAATAAAATATTCGTACAACCAAATTATATTTAAATTATAAAAGACATCGTAGAATAATATAATATAATATCCTCTATCAAAACGATAATTCGACGGATAATTTCATGGTTTTTCCATATTCAAAAAATTTTAAATACCCCAAATAATCCATCCGGAATTATATTTATCGATCCTAATATAACCAATAAACACCTTAATAATAATAAAAATGAAAATACATTTTCTATAATATAACAATTTTAAATTATCGAAACCCCTAAAATAACCTTAAATATCAAATATTAAACAAATAAATTAACCTAAAAATCGCTAATTAAATATTTAATTAGCCAAATTTTAAAAAACAAAATATTATAATTAATCGATAAATTCATAATTAATATATTGTAAAATAAATTCGGAATTTTAAAAATAAATTAATACCAAGCCAATGTTAATATACATAAAAAACAAATCTATAACATTAAAACTCTATCAATAACGAAAACCTTACAATATTTCCTCAAAAATATAACATTTGTATTAAAAAAAATATAACATTTTAAAAAATTCCCATTAAAAAAATCCATTCTTAATTTTTTGCATTAATAATAAAAATTAATATTAAAAATTAAATATTAATATTATTTTTTTTTCATATAATTTATTTATTCGATAAAATAAATCGTATAATTCATAAGATAGAATAAAATCCGTTCCTTCCCGTAAAACCTTTTACATTTCTATCTTTTATTCTAACGATTTTATCATCGAATTCAAAAAACGGCACCAATAAATAAATTTTTACGAATCCAAATAAACAAAGTATATCGAACAATCTATCAAACAACGATTTTTTTTTCTAACCTATCGCACATTTATAAAAATGAAATCAATATCGAACTCCTTTTAAATTTAAGAAAATTAAAAGCCAATCAAATCCAATACACATCAATTCATTAAATTTCAATAACACTAAATTATTTAATATAATCCTTCCAATAAAATCCTTATTACCTAAATATATTTCATTACATTTCCAGACGACGAGTGGCCTGAATACACGCACGATCTTCGCAGAGGGTGCGCGGGCAGCCGGCAAATCGTACTCTCGCCTGCATTTCGCGCACTCGACACGCACGATCTCTGCAGAGGGTTGCGCGGGCAACCGCCAAATCGCACTCTCGCTTGCATTTCGCGCACTCGACACACACGATCTCTGCAGAGGGTTGCGCGGGCACCCGGCAAATCGCACTCTCTCGCCTGCATTTCGCGCACTCGAACTCGAACCGCGCGATCTCCGCAGAGGGTTACGCGCGGACCGGACAAATCGCGCTCTCGCCTGCATTTGGCGTACTCGACACGAACGATTTCCGCAGAGGGTTGCACTTTTGGTTGACGCTATTCGTCCCGCCCTCCGCCTTTAAGAGAGAATTTGTAAAGTGGGGAAATGTTTTTTTCATTAGGACATCTCCCGTGCTAGTTTTCCAATACTTGCACTTGTCTTTTCATTGCATGTTTGTTTGCATACTCATTGTATTCTTGCGTACTCATTAGTTGCATACTTACACTGCGTGCTTGCCGAGTTTCAATGTGTATATGTAAATGTCAGTGTCGAAGTGTCAGTGTATATTGTGCGAATGTAGTTTAAAAATGCGATTTTAAATCTTACAATCGAAATAAATTCCCAGGCTCAGGAGATCACATGCAGCTTGTGGCCATGCAGCGACCGCAGTCTATGACCATGTTTTCCGCTGCTGTTCACACAATGGAAGTTCTGGCCTTTCGAAACACCTCTCGAATCCAGCCAACGGTGTAGGCTAAACTCTTCTAGGAGCCGTATGTTGATGTATCGCTGGAAGTTTTGTCGAACACGTCCTTGGTGTCTGTAACAAGCAGAACTGGAATGTGTTCATTGTGTGCCTCCTTACGGTCCAGCACATCGAATCCTTTGGATTCGGCAAACAATCCTCTGCTGTAGAAAGACACATGAAATGCCTCATCTGAACCCAAGAACTCAACTCTTTGTCTCCAACAAACACTTAATAACCTGCTTGACTGCAAACTTTTGTGAAAACACTTCCTTCAGATCCGCCACTGCGAGTAACGTTTCCAAGCGAAGCATCTGTTATCAACAGAATTCCTGCATCTGTCAGATCCAGCTTAGGGAATCTCAGATTGAAACCAGAGTCTTTCTTCATGACCCGGACCAGCGCATTGGCCTTGAGCAAGGTCGGAACTGTGGGAGGTTCTCCTTGAAGCACGGAGAGGTTATAGCTCATGTCAAACCTGACTTAAGTCACAAGCCACTGCAGGCTGCCCAACAATGCTCGCAACTGGCGATATTCGCCTGGGGTGAGAGTGCTGTCCAGCTGCTTCTTTCAATGGATCGGCACCACTGCTAGCTATACATTTTCATGATAAGCTTGCGTATTCACCTCAATTGTTTGTCAGCAAACTGTTTGTCTTGTTTCCCACAATAATTAAAACAACCTGTTTCCAGGCTTCCGAAACCAAGCTCCTTGCCCAACTGGTCAAGGGTTTACTCTTGCCCACGATAACCTGCCATCAACAAATCATCCACGTGGGATACTAGGATCCCGTGAAGGCACTGGTTGGCATCAGGCAGGAACCACTATGCTGCATCCATCAAACTCCTCATCCAGCCGACATTGGTCAGCGACCGGTATAACCTCAAATACCAACGTCTTGGACTTCCTGCAAGTCCGAATACGCCTTTGCGAAAAGTTATGTCTTGACAAACGGTAGAATAGGCTCATCCTCCGCTTGGCAACGGATGTTGGCAATGTAAAGTTCACGCTCTCCTTCAGCAAACAACTTGCCTTTGAGAAAGGCGCTCTTGATGTCAGCCGACCACAATGTCCATCCTTTGCTTGCAGCTGTAACGAACAAAAAAATGTGTTGAGAGCTCCTCGAACTGGTGGGCGCATCTTGTCGAACTGTGTATGCAGTTTCGTCCTGATAGCCCGGAATAACAAGCCGAGAATTTGCCAGAAGTGGCATCGGAGTGGATGCAGATCGCTTCCCGTCATTCATTCTTGTCGGTGCAAATGAACCGAGGATGCAGGATCTTTTTGAGTTCTCCAGCATCTCGTAACTTGGAACAGACTCTGTTTGACTGTTCTTCGCTGAGTGGTTCGAAAGCGAAGTTGTCTGTCTGCTTCTGCTCCTTTTCTCTAATCTGCCTTCTCATGCTCTGGGATTTGTTTCCACTTCACCTCACGACGAGCGGTCTTAGCAGCATTCACTTCAAAGGCAACAGACGGCGAAATCCAAGCGAGCTCCAAAACAGTTGGTTTGCAGCTCCTCCCTTCCAGGTAGAGTTTTGAGCGGAAGCGATCCAAGTGTCAGCCATTTAATGAAGCTGGCAGAGCAACCCGGATGGCACTTGAAAGGGTCCACGGGATCCATGTGTGGAGAGCAGCGAAGTCGCTTCGCCTCGGTGCTCCAAGGTTCAGCCCCACTGAATACCCACTTAGATCTACCTACGGGCGTTTCGACACGGAAGAACAAGGGAAATGGAGAATCTTAGAGGACCGGGCAGAGCATCGCACGCCCCGTTTGATCGGCGACACGCCAGCAGTGTTGGTCACGTTTTTCCACAGCCTGGAATCTCCGCTTCTGAATCAGCACAAAGATAGGTCCTCTGTGAAAAATTCCTTGATTCAGGGCTGAAGGATTGATGTGTTCCATCGCGGTCGTTTCGGTTCACTTTTCAGGCCTCAGCCATACTTTTGTGCTACGCATAGCTGGCAAAAGGGCGCCCTGTCTCGCTTTGACATTATTCGTTTCGTTTTTTCACGAAAGGTCGCGGTTACGCTACCTGAGTTGCGTCTTTGCTTTAGCAAAAATCTATTGGGGTGGTGAAGTGGTCCGATGTACAATTTCGATGATCTAAGAGTTGGGTTTTACATGGGCCCCCCCCCCCATTCGACTCCACCCTGCGCCGCAGAGAGTTTGGTTGCGATCTGAGCAGATGCAACCAGCAGTAGCAACACAGCAAAGCAGAAAGCAGCAGCTGTGGCACCAGTGGCAGCAGCAACGACAACAGCAGCAAAGCACCAAAGCTCACACAAGTTTAGCCTCCACAACCCTTGGTTTTGGTTCAGTTTTTTGGGGGTTTGCGCAGACGAAATTGAAAGAGGGGGGGACAGCAGCAGCAGCAGCCTTCAGGATTCAAGCAACAGCAGCAACCAGCAAGAAGCAGCAACAGCAACAGCCAAACAACAGCAGCAACCAGCAGGAGCAGCAACCAGCAGCAGCAACAGACATGCTACCTTTCGTCCACCCCCGTCTCCTTAAGTTTATATATTTTCCTTTAAGTAAAAAATCTTTTTTGCTTTTTTTGAAGAATTGCTATTTTAAAGTGCCATCTCAGTTCAAGAGGAGCGCGCGCGCGTGGGGCCCGTGGGGCGGCGCCATGTTTTTGATCTTGAATCTTCGAGCTTGAACACCCCCCGTAGTGCTGCCATTTTGGCCGGCGATTGCGCCCCCCCTCGAATCCTTGTTTTTTTTGCTACTAGTTTTCGAGGGTCGGGCGCTAGGGGTACCCATCCAGTCTCAGGGATGCGTGGGAGCAGACGAGATATAGCTCCTCTTCACAGCCCTCCTGCAAAACGACGTGAGGCTTGGGCGTCGTCGGGCTTAGGCCTAGTTGAGCCACGCTGCAATCGTTTGAAACGTTCATACACCCGTGCATGTGCCAGAGTTTTGAGAGAAGGTGCGGCCACCTTCAAGGATCGACCCCTAAATTTACATCAGGTACCCTTTCGTCTCAACAAGATCATTTATAATTATAAGCAGCCCACTTTGAAATTTTCTCTATGAGTTATCCCATCTCTTTAATTCGTTTGTTTGGACATTTCCCAATTTTTCAATGGAAAGCTTCTAGATCTTTTGATCACATCACATGGGTATATTGATGATGATGATGGTAACCTCCATAATATATATTTTTTTAAGGAATCTAAATTGAAGTACTCCTCCAGCGTGTCTTTGAAGAGACACGGCTTCGCTCTCAGAGACCTTGGCATTGCTTTGGCAAACTTCGACACCAAGCCATTCTTTGCCTTCAATACATTCTGGACAAGTGCAGTGGTCACAAAACGGAATGACCTTCTGTGGTCTCCATTCTCCCTTCTAAGTGCTTCAGCGTCCACCTCCGCCGTCCTCTTCCTGGAACTGCTTTCCTCCTCCAACTCCCAGGTATCATCAATTGCTGCCTCCATACGAGAGTGGTCTCTGTGGTGTCACTTGGCTTGCCTGTCGAATCAATGCAGGTACTGGCGTCCCTGGGGCTGCATGAACTGAAGCTGGCTGAGAGCCAACTCCAAAAGAAGGTAGTGTCGATGCCCTCCTGCTCAAACTGCCGCTTCCTGGAAGTGCCAACGGCTCGGGATTGCCGTCGTCCAACGCTTGCAGCAGGTCAACTGGTGCAACCGGCGGCAACTCCTCAACTGACCTTAGGCACCGGTGGTAGAGCTGGTGCACTCGAAGGTCTGGAAGGTGTGGGAGGTGCAGCTATTGGTAAAGGTGCCGCGGGAAGCTTGAGGATCCCTGCGAGCATCGTGAAGCGGTGACTCCACGCAATCTCTGATGGCATCATGCCACACGTCTGCACTAATCTTTTCCATGCTGGACGCCAACCTCAGATGTTCTCTTAAGCACTTTGTCAACTCCCTCCAGGGCAACAAGCAAAGCTGGTCCATGCCAGCGGCGAAGCGAAAGGCGCTTCTTGGAAGGAGCTGTCATCGAGTTGCACTTGGATCCACGCCAGAAATACACAATGTCTCCTGGTTCCAAGGGTTGGGACACAGTGCTGCTTCTCGACCTGCTGAGCTCAGCACACCGAATGCCTCTGGAAAAAGTGGAGGCGAACCATTGCAAGCCGGGCCACTTCACGAAGTGCAACTTGCCTTGCAAAACTCGGATTGCGATCGATTAGCCCATGTTCAGCTAGTCGTTGGCTGAAATTGCCATCCTTGGCTGTCGCCCAATCGCGGCTTGACATGGTGACACACCTGCTTCATTAATGTCAGCATTGTATGCCAGCACACATTCTTGGAATGCCATGTTCATTTCCTCCAGCCCTGCAACTGATTTGCTTTTGATGCAACACTCCAACAAGCCCTTCAAAATTCCACCTCCTCTCTCACAAATGCCACTGGCCCATGGAGCCTGGACCGGAATGTGATAAAGCAGAATCGAATGCTCATCGCACATTTGTTGAAATGCCCAGGAAAAAACTCACTTCCCTGGTCAGCAATGAGCACACGAGGGGGTCCAAATATTGGTAGCCAGCGTTGTTTGAACCAATTGCAGATGCTTTCAGAATCTTTTGTCAAGATCATTTCGCCCATCTGGAATCGTGAAGTCCAGTCAATGCAGTGTACGACATAGTACTTCTGCTCATTGATATCACTGCTTTCGAAGATGTCGATGTGCACTTGGTGTGACACATCTTTGGGCGAAGGCAATGTACTTGGCCTCCTGGACTTCGGTCTCTTCTTCTCATCACAAATGCTTGCAGTGGCTGCAGCAATCACTTCAGCTGGGGCACCGGCTAGGACAAGTGCCCTGGCAAGTCGTCTGTTCGACCTGTGTCCTGTGTTTGCATGAAGCCTTTTCACAGCAAGCCTCGTTACCGACGAGATTCTGGTGCCAGACTCCTGCTCTTCCCCCATAGACGATATGTCCGATTCTGAGTCGAAAGGATTCTGCACAGCCTGTTCACCAGTGTCATCATCTGGTTCCACCTCCTCTCCATCCACCGCCAAAACTTCTCGACAATGACCATGATCAGCATGGAACTGCCGCTCTAAGCCCTTGATGAAGGCTTTGGCCAAGGCAACGGGGTAATGGCCTGCATTGGAGGTGATCCTGGATCCTCCCAAGACCGGCTGGTGGTCATGATCCTTGGAACATTTCATGTCCCTCAACTCATCAGCAACACGCGAAGAGCTTGTTACTACCCGTGTAGGCTTCTTGTGCAATCAACCTTCTTTACTCCTCAGCCCGAAAGCGCATTGGTCAAAATCGACGCATTCCACTCCAGCTGTTTCGATGAACTGCGCAAGCTCAGGGAGTGTCCAAGCAAGAGATGGCTTGGGATTCTCCAGGATAAAATGCGCTTTCCGCTTCAGCTGCATACGGGCAAGAATGAGGGCAAAGTCGAGCAAGATGCGACCCTGCTTTCTCCTTTCTCCCAAAGACTCACTCTTCTGGAGTCTGGTCAACGGTGACCAGGGCCCGCATGGAAAGGCTAACACGAAACAGTAAGGGTCGTTGGCCATCACTGCCTTGATGCATTCTCTGCAGTCTTCTGGCTTCAGGAAGTTCCATCCATTCTCGAATGACATGGAAGGAAGCACTCGATGTCCTCGAAGAGTGGTTTGCTTGGCAACCTGTTCGGTGGTTGTGTAGATCTCGCCCACCAATGGTTGCTTGCTTGGTTTGTCTGGACCTTTCTTGATCCTTTGAGGGCCAATCTCAACCTTCATGATGAAGTTCTCTCTGCAGAGACAGCTTTGGAACTTGCCGTCCCATTCAAGCTTCATTACCTCGAGGACCTCATTGTTGGATTTCGAAACTGCCTCTCGGTCACGACAGTGCTTCTCCCATGCTTGGCTGATCTGTAGAGCCTATCCTTTCTTGAGCTCCTGATGAATAGCCCAAGGGTTGTTTGGAAAGCTCATTGATTCCAGAAGAACGGGCCTTCGGTCAGTTCCGCCTCCGACTCCTGCAACCAAGTTCTCTGCTGAAGATTGAAGTCGCTCTTCTCTTGTTCGGTCATCTCGTGGAACTCTTTCTCGTGGAACTCTTTCGCCCCCCCGAAGGGAGGTCAGCTCAGCACCCTTTGGCACTCAAAGGTGCCAAATAGCAAACAGAGTGGGGTGTCTTCCAGGTATATGAATCTCCGCCTCCTCCGTGCTCCATCCATGAGCTCCCAACAGGCTTTGGGAATTGCCTAAACTGCTTCCCATCAAAACGTCCATTGCTGAGAGATCGAAGTGCATGGGTCCCGCTGTTTGCACGCCCTGCATAGACATCATGTAGCTCATCACTTGGGTCAGCATTGTCTAAAACTTTTGATCCTGCTGTGCCAGGAGCTCGTGTATGTCCTGCAGCTGCACTCCTGGCACTGTGGAAGCCAGAGTTGGTGGCGTAGATGGGGCCACTGTCAGCGGCGTGCTTGGGGCGACGGAAGGCTTTGGGCGATCTGTCAAACTCTTCGGTGGCTCGTGGTGAGAACTTGCTCCACTTGGAGAAGGACGAACTACTAGCGTCTTGCTTACGATTTCTTGGACGATAGGCCTCACCAGCTTCTTCAAATCTTCGACTATTGTCTTCTCCGGAGGGGTGATCTCCACAAGAGCCGCCAACTTCAGAAGATCTGCCTTGAGAGCAGGCAGACCTCCCCGAGGTCCGATGAGCGTTCGAATGGCCTCGTACTACTTGCCTTCCTTCACGGCTTCTTTCTTCGCTTCCGCAAGGGCCTCTTGACGAAGGCGGGATGCAACTCCTTTGCTGCTCTTTGCGGCCATCATTCCAAGGAGCATTGGATCTTCCATGAAGGCCATCCGCCAACCCAAACGATCGCGGAGCCAACTGCACTCCTTCAGGTTTCCAGCTGTGAACAACTCCAAATCTTATGCCTTCTGAAGGTGGCGTCGAAGGAAACCTCCATTTGCGACCATCTGTTGGCCTTGCAAAAGCCATTGCCGTCCGGTGGTGATGGACGGGTACGGCAAGGGTGCAAAGCGCAGCCACGGCCGCCGACAAAGCCACAAGACAATGCCTTGCGCGTACCATCGCACTCTTGCTTCGAGGCGCAGCAACATGCGCCGCCATGTTGAAGCGTGCTTTGGCGCCGCTTCCATGGATCTCGGGTGAAAAGTTTCGAGCGAGTGAACTGGTAGGGGATGTCGTCGTCGATTTGAATGCCTTGTCAGCAATCATCCTATGAGCCAGATCATGCGGTGGATCAACCCTTTCGACTGGTAAACCAATCAACGACAAATCTGCAGCATGCATGCTGTGCTCCGACAACAAATGCTCATGCTTTGTGGATGTGAACTTGGGAAAGGAATGAACTGCTTGCAACTTTCGACTCAACCACTCATGATGTGAAATCTGCAATGCAACAATCCCATCCTGTCCAACCCGACGCCAACGACCCGGACCTGGTGTAGGCCAGCAGCTCGGAATGAGGCGGAAGGCAAAGTGTCCTGCGGTCAACTGGTGCAGCTTGATGTGGTTGCCAGACAAATGGTCAGCTCTCATGATCTTCTTTGCAAAGCTCAAAACACAACCAATGCTATCCAACCAATCCCGACCCAACAAAAGGCCCAAACTGCCAACCTGTACGACCGACACCCATATCAAAATCAAATCTTTCCCAAGCATCATTGGCAATCTAAAGCGAACTGTGCTCTTCTGCGTCCCTCCGTTACCAAATTTGAAGGTCTCCTGTTCCACCTGCTGTGACACGAGGCCTTGGATGACCTTGGGCGCGGCTTTCAATGCGTATAAATAATGCTCAAGCCAAACATGTCCGCAACACGTACGATTGCAAGCGCTGTCTAAAACTCCCATCAACTTTTTGTCCAACGCCAACGAATGCACTTCACTTGCAAACACTTCAACCGACTTGTCAAGAGCGTCTGACAATGTACAATGCTGAAACGCCGAGCTATTGTCATCACCTCATGAGCATCCTCGTGAGCCGGTTCAGCCTCTGTATCGAACTCTGTCGCCAAGGCCTCTGTGACTCTGACATGCTTTGCAGGCTTGCCGCCTTTTGGCTTGAAAAGTCCTGCCCCTAGACTAGGGCAGCCATGGTCACCGGCCCAGTGACCAGTCTGGCCACAATCCCAGCAACTCGAGCGCGACTTCTTGCCGTTGACCTGATTGCCAGTCATCTTTGGCTTCGCACCTGAAGGCTGTCCAGCGGCAGTGGCTTTTCCATATCCACGATCTTTTCGAAGTTCTGCTATCTTGCTTCGAGCTTCCCTCATTGTAACGAGGGATTCAGCAGCCTGCTCAACACCCGTCTCAAGGCCCTCAATAAACTCTGGAGCAACACCTTCTTGTTCCAACTCTTCAAGCTCAGCGGCCAAAACTTCCGCTTCGCACTGTAGAACTTGCTCCAAAGACATGCCTGATTCCTCAACATCAGGAACCAATTCCTCCTCTTCTTCGAGTTCCGGCTCAGCCTCTATAGGAGCTTCTGCAACCAACGCTGAACGAGGTGCACCCTTTGGCATGGGCTTGAAGCTCTTCTGTGAACCACCTGAAAAGGAAGTCTTGTATGACTTGGTACCGAATGAGGAACTGGCACTTGAAGGCAGTGAGGTCCGGTATGAGGAGGCCCCGGACTGCGACTGTCCAAGAAAACGGCCAAGGAGTGGTGACCTGTCAACAATGCTTTTCTTGTGCAACGGGTCCTCGCTATGCAAGTCACGAATTAAACGAAGCGCTTCGGCCTCCACTTCCTCATAGGCCTCCCGACCGCGAAGCGCGGTGTCGAGAAGCTGAACCCGGATGGCGTCCAACCCCATCCGATTCCTCAGGAACCATCCAAGTTCATCCGACGGCAACGTGATTCCTTCACGCTTCATTTCAGAGTTGAGCGTGCGGAACCGTGAACAGAAAGAACTGATGCGCTCACCAGGGTTGCGTCGAAGGTCAGTATAAAACTGTTTCCTCAACTCACCTTTTCTGTCCAACAATGTACGACCCATGGACTCCTCAAGGGCTGACATCAACTTACGAATGCCTTTCCATGGATCAGCAGGTTCCAACACAATCTCCTCTCCTGTCGTGGGGTCTTCCCCTCTGACCTCGGCAGCGCCTTCCAACTCGGAAGGGGAGAATTCCTCGCAACGAGCACGAACGACGCCTGTCTGGCGTAAGGTCCAACGAGCAGCCACATTATATTTTGTGCAGCTAGAGGCATCCATGCTCGCCATCCACCACTCCATCTCCCGCTTGAAGGCGCGGAAGCCACTGGGATTCCCATCCCAAACTGGCACCTTGTACCAGGCAGAGCTGCCTTTCTCTTCAGGGTGAGCCATCCTTCCGATATTCGAAAGGCCGTGCAACAATCAACAACTGTGGCAACTGTAAATGAAACAACGTGACACACCCCGATTCAAGCTCTGCCAACACCAGCTTAGCTGTAACAATGTACGACAAAGTTCAAATCAAGCAAATTCTGTCCAACCAACGGTCTCGCCAGGGCTCAAGCGCAGCTATATACCCAACTCAACCGACCAAGGACAATGCCGTCAATGCAAAAGATCTAGGGCAACTCTGTTATGCAATGCGCAATGCTCAATGTACAACAATGCACAAGCTATAGCAATGTAGCAACACGCAAAGCGGAACGCGCCAGGATCGAGCAAGCTCCGCTACCACTGTCAAAGCGAGACAGGGCGCCCTTTTGCCAGCTATGCGTAGCACAAAAGTATGGCTAAGGCCTGAAAAGTGAACGGAAACGGCCGCGGTGGAACACATCAATCCTTCAGCCCTGAATCAAGGAATCTTTCACAAATAATATCAATGAATAATGCTCATAACCTTTTCTAGATTACAGCTCATCGGTAGGCTGCATAGACATTGGACTAGAGCATTCGGCCGACCAAAATACCTCAAGTTCGATGCCAGTCGATGCAATCTAGGAGGGCAATTCCGATGTGTTGGAGCATGACGGAACCACATCACTCGACATTCCGGGAGAAGCTCATGAAGAAATGGGATATGTTGAAAGTCAAGGGTGGCACTTGGAGGAAGCGTTCAAGAAAGTAGGTGATCAGATGTCACCACAAGATTTTTCCCAATGGCAGGAGTGTATGGATGTCACGGTCAAAGCCAGGAATTCGTTGATGCGCAGAGCCGGCCATAGCCCGTATCAGCCTGGAGATGACCTCTGTTCTGAACAGCCAAATCCCATCAGCAATAGTGCTATCCTGGAAGACGTAGGGGCAAAGGCATCACACGATTGAGTGCACGGTGGCGCGGCCCAGGCATAGTGGCCGGACAAGCCGGCGGCAACTACTGGGTGTCCATGCCCGCTCGTTCATGAAGTGCTCGCCGGAACAGCTGAGACTTAGGACAACAGAAGAAAGAGACGCTGATAGGTTCCTAGTCAAAGGAAGTTTAGTGTGCAAAACTTCCGTGTTACGGACATTCAACAGCTGTTCAACCACCACTCATCATACACCACTCATCATACACCACTCATCATACACCACTCATCA
>CAXAMN010025140.1:418399-431448 GCA_963970005.1 Durusdinium trenchii
AGTACAACTTTAGTACGCGGAGCAATCTGTAGAGCTGGAAGCTGAGAACTGGCGACTTTGTAGTACAACTTTAGTACGCGGAGCAATCTGTGCAGCTAGAAGCTGAGAACTGGCGACTGTGTAGTACAACTGCAGTACGCGGAGCATCTGGGGCGCTGGAAGATGAGAACTGACTGGCGACTTTGTAGTACAACTTTAGCACGCGGAACAACCTGTGGAGCTGGAAGCTGAGAACTGGCCAGTTTGTAGTACAAGTGTAGTACGCGGAGGAGTCATCTCTCGCTGCTGTGAGTCATCTCTCGCGACTGAGTCATCTCTCGCTATAGCCATCTCTCGCGGCTGAGTCATCTCTCGCTGCTGAGTCATCTCTCGCGGCGTGCAGGTTTGGCACAGTTCATACTGATAGTATTTGGTTGCATTTATGCAGGACAGGACATTCAACTGCTGGTCAATACACCACTCATCATACACCGCTCGTCATACACCCCTCTTGTCGTGGCAAAGATACAACCCAGTACGCTGTTGTGAGCTGCTGATCCTGCAGGGGGCACAAGTCCGGAGCGCGTGCGTTTGACTGGAGGACGCGCATGTTGGAGAGAACGTGGACGCTCCTATAGGTCAAGTTGTTCTTATATGAAACTTCCGCCGCCGGCTTGCCCGGGAACTACTTGTAAGAGATCTTAGGGCAGCAGCAGCATCGTGGCCAGAGGTAGGTGCATCCAATCGACCTCATCAGAGTGTTTCTTCGATATCTCTGAAGATGTCCCACCAGGTGACCACTTGTGTTCCACCTGGCGATGTGCCGGATTGTTGACCTCCCCCAAACGCAGGTCAGAACGCAAAGCAGTCAGCGGTCCACGAAACACCAGAAAGCATTGGTAGGCCAAGAACTCCTTCTGCGTTAGGAATGCAATCCGGTTCTCCAGGAGAAGAGGCATCACCAAGTCAGCAAGAGATTCGAAGTGTGAACAGCAGTGATAAGAGCCTCACGGAATGCCTGAGCCAGCTGTCCCAGCAAGACCTCATGTCATGGCAGGAATCCGTTCGAAGAGCTAATCGATTGGATGGGCACGTGAGGAAAGAACCTCCAGAGACACAAGAAGCCATACCAAATAAGAGACAAAGAACTCTTTGAACCACAAGTAGTTGCAGGACAAACATATCCTCCTTCGTTGCCTAATCCACAAGCTCAAGCCATCCCGGTCCAAGGCTCGGATTCGAGCGCCGCCTCAAGCTCGCATGGACTCATGACCCAAGTTCATTTTGCTCATGATTCCGGTCAACAAGCGGTTTCCATGTCAGCAGTGGATGGTGGAGATGATTTTGTTCTGTGTGTAGACATCGAAGAAGATCCAGTGCTTCTAGCTGGAGGTAGGAATGAACTCAACCGAAGAGATGAGAAGTGGTTGAAACCCGAAGGTCGCCAGAAGCTCCTCGACGGTGTTCGTAAGGAAATGCATAATGTAGTTGGTAGTTGAAGATAAGCAAGCCTTACGACCGGTATCAATTGAGCAGTCAAGAAAGATCAAACAATCAGAACCGGATAGGATTGTGCAAAGTAAGCTGGTTCTAGTGCAAAAGCGAACGATGAAACAGGCAGCCTGATCTGATTGCTCTCATACGACAAGGGAGCACGCAGTCTCCGACCATTTCGCCAAACGGCAGATACACAGTCCAACACACAATTGCCAGCCACAAATTCTGCATGCAGTTAGGTGATGTGACTGGTGCTTTCTTTGAATCCGACGAGACGGAAAGAGGTACAGGCAAACTATATATGCCCCTTCCCAAAGAATTATGCCTTGCCAGACCATAGCGCAGAACAACCGTTTGAATTTGAAGTGATCAAACCAATTTTTGGTCTCAATGATTCACCACAGAAATGGCTCACACAGTTTGACGATAGCTTTTGTGGATCAGAGCTCACGCAATGCAATCAAACAAGTGCAATCACTGTCAGCCAAAAGACATTTGCAAAGAAGTTGGAAAAGCCAAAGCTCAGGAACTGTGAATCACCCACCAGCAGTAAGGCCAGGAGCCCCTAGTAACGTCCTTACTCCTAGTAGTAAGGCCAGGAACCGTGAATCACCCACTAGTGGAGGTGACACCCAAAAATGCATCATAGTTGAAAGGTGTTGGATTGTTGGGTGGAGCTCTGTGGCTTGCTCCAGAAACTAGGCCGGATCTTGTCGTCCAGGTGAGCCAAGGTCAACAAGTGTTGTCCAAACCGACAACTCGGAGCAGCTCTGCTAAGCAGTACAAGAAAATGTTATGGAAAGTCCTTCCAATCCCAATGTCCGACATCCGGTTGTGTTTGTGCACCGATGCAGCTTTCGCTAATGCAAAGAAACAGGGAACGCAAGCTGGTTTTTTGGCAGGGGTAACTAATGACGACTTGCAAATGGGTAAGCCAGCTCCGTGGAGTCTGTGTGTTTGGAAGTCTTATCGACTTCGACTTTTGCTGGGGCATGCAGAGTGGCTAGCGTGTGATCTTGCAGAAGCCAAGCATTGTGACTTTTCACTTGCCACTCGTAAAGAGGTTTTAGCAGAATTCAACCTCCAAGCAATGATAGATTGTAAGAGAATCTATGATCACCTCCAGAACTTTGCATCTCCTCCTGGAAGCGTGGGAGACAACCGGGTGGCGATCGACTTGGTCATCGTGCGTGAAACATTAGCTCCGTGATTCGATGGGCCCCAACATGGTTGCAACTAGCAAATGCCTTGACTAAGGAATCACCCGAGGCCATGGATTTGTTAATATGACCACACACATATCATTTGAACAGTGAAAGTTCCATGATGGAAGCCGCAGCCAAGCAAAGACAGGGTTGGAAAGGTGATTTCCAGAGGTGAGGCTCAAGAGACCAAGACAGAAAACAAAGTGCTCTTTGTTCATCACCACCGTGACACCATGGTGAAGGTTGCCGTGGAGAAGATTTCGGACGAAGAGATTCGAGCGCTCTTTGAATGCATGGTGAGCGCATTCTTGATTGATGGTGATGAATATGTGAAGTGCATGAACCAACCATGCTCCATGTGCAAAGCCAGGGTTCTGGCAAAGTATGTCACTGGAAAGCAGTTCGGAGGTGAGGATGGCCTGTTGACCTTTACATTCACCAGATTCAGGGAAGTGCAACGATGCTGGACAAAGCCGAAGATACTTTGAAGAAAGTCCTGGCAGTGTACTCGATCGTGCTTCGCGGTGGAGAGGTGCAGTCGTTGCCGGATGGATGCCAAAAGTGGGGAGGAGCAATCAGGGAGAGCCTTGATTGCGGATCCATTTCCATGTTCTTGGAGAACCAACGTGCTGGCGAAGAGAAGACCGAATCATCAGTGAAGACAGAGCTGGTGAAGAAGCAAGTATTGGTGCCTGATGACGAGGCATTTTCAGCGGCAGTGGCAGATTTGTGCAATGATGGTGTGCGCGAACTGCACCATTATGCAGCATGGCGGAACAAGTTCCTACAGTTTATGCTGCAGGAGTTCAACGCTTCGACAGATCAGATCCTTGAGTTGTCAGAGTTGGCTGAAGCCATGCATGAGCAGGAGGCAATGGATCAATGGCACCTCGAAGAGGGTCCGATGTCGGAAGCAAAGCCCAAGGCCAGATTCGATGGATATCGCCCGCAGCCACGATCTCAAGCCAAGAAAGATTTTTAAGCTGTGTGAAACCAGCCAAGTAGACCATGAGGTCATGACGGCATTTCGTCGCGACTTGGCCATGGGAGCGTGAAATAGCTGCGGTGCGACGAAAGAGTGGCTTTCGTTGGTTGAATTGACATTGTCACAGGTTTGACTTCGTTGTGCATTGTGGTTGTTGGGCTGCCAGTTTCAACTTCCGTTTGAATCTGCGCCAACTTATTTGTCTAAGCCCTTCTGGCCGAAGCTTCAAGTGAAGCTACTGAGCTACTGAATGGACGGATATGCCCAATCTTGTGTCCACCCACAACGATCTTACGATCTTGCCAAGCTCTCTTACCAGTAGCTTCTTGCTCCAAGTAGTAATGCCAGGAGCCCCTAGTAGCTTCTTGCTCCTAGCAGCGATGCCCTTTGCTCCTAGTAGCCTCTCTCACACATGCTTGTTCCTTCGCAAACTGAAAGGTTTCTTTGGTCTCTATGAGACTGTCAGACAGGTGGCTCCTGTCCTGGCCTCGTATGTACAAGTATGCACAACGTTAACACCCAGCAAGTGCCCCATGGATGGCGGTGGCTGCTTACGCCACGTGTTTTCATCAGTCAGGTGGTTGGTACCGCAATCCCATAATCAATACTTGCCATCAGGGGCCGCACTGGTTGCAACCTCCAGCTCTTTGCCGATGGGTTTGGGTCAAAGTTCTCGCATCCAAAAACCCATCATACGCACAAAGGATGTTGCCACTCCCGCCCCCCAAAGTGAGGTGGGCATGTTTAAAAACGCCGGCTGCAAATCCCTAGGAGCACAAACTGTTGGCACATCACATCAAGATCTCTTGACTTTTGGTTTGATTTTCCTACGCACAGCCACATGAAAGCCTCCTCAGTGATTTGCAATCTATACTTCTTCGCCTATGCTCGACATAGTCAAGCTATCTCCAATGCATCCCGCTCAACAAAATCATCTTCGATCGATTCCTTCAGAAACGGAAGAAGCTGTCGACAGGCAAATGGGAAAACAACACCTCACTGGATTTCTATCACTTTCTTCAAGAGTAACAAGAAGCAAGTAGGAACAAGTGCATCGCTACTAGCAACAAGTGCCACGCTACTACTTGAGACTCTTTGAGTGTATGTCACTTTTCGAGTCACGAGTCACGTTTGATGGAAAAACTGGTTTCTTAAACAGCGTCACTCGTACCTGCCCAGTGATCCAATTGGAACAAGGGATCACCTATAACGCCCAACCAGCTTTGCTCCAAGCTGAAGCCTTCCAAGCAGGTGGACTGAGGGCAAAGTGTGGCAGTCTGAAGTCACCTCTTGGGGTGCAAAGTCAGCGCGAGGAACTAAAGGAGAACTGGAGTGACGAACTCAAGCAATCTTTCACTGTGCTGACTTGGGCACGGCAAGCCGGGAAAGGAAACAGCAATTTTCTGCAACTGTTGCTGTGACTTGAGAGGTACTGCAGAATCCTGCTGGACAAATCTGTAGCAGTAGCAACTCCAATCTTGCAAGCACCCCAAGAAGACGTTGACTGCCACAATGACAAAACTGACCTATAGAGGCCCAAACCGCACTTGGCGGTAATGGGGCAGAATCCCAACTGGTGGAACTCCAAACCGAATCGTCAGGAGCTTCTTCTACGTGGCAAAAATGCACAAGACTCTTTCACGGGCTTTCTTAGTCAATAAAACCATTGCTTGGGTCAAAGAAGGTCAAAGAAGACCTATGTTTTCTGGCTAGAAGAAATCAGAACGGCTCGTCCCCATGCAGCCACCAGATCTGGATATAAAAAGCTGCAACCAAAAGTGCATGCCCCTGCCAGATGTGGTGAATTATGCAAAACGACTGCGACTCCGCTCGAAAATCCCAGCTCTTCACGTCTCTAAGCCTGAGTTGTCGTTGCGAAGCGGTTGCTCCGGTTTTAGGCAGTGTGGCTAAGCCGTAAAACCGAGGAAAGTGCGATTCTGAGACTGTGATCTTCCTCAAGTTGCAGTGGGGAGGAGAACTCCACTGGAAAACAGCAATGAACAAACACATGCATTTTACAGCAAAAACTATTTAAAAGGATAATAACAGGTTCTTGAACCAAGGCACTCGATTCAAAGTTTATATGCGAGAGGGAGCACTTGAGGCAGGAACGTTGCAATTGGAAGCGCCGCGCCTAGCCGATTTTGAGCAAAGGAACTGAAGGTGAACTGAGAAGCAACAAACAACACTGTCCCATTGCCCCGTGCCTACAAGCACAAAGAATCCCGCGCACAAACGGAGCTTGATATCTTTGGGCTGGCCTTGGTAGGAGTGCTTGAGCATTTGCTGCTGAATGAAGGCGATGCGATGAAGCTTCTATTTTGCATTGCTATGGCCTTCAATCGCTCAACCCATGCTCAACCCAATGAAAGCTTCTTGGACGCTTGGATCAAAGTTCCCTTGAGGGGTGAATCTTCATGAAGCTCGCAAGAATGTCTGGAACACAAATCGTCCAGGCCACAAATAGCAAGATATGTGAGGCTGGGAAAGAACAAGGCGTTGAAGCTGGTGATGACCTCAGCAAGACCAACGTCAAAGCTGGTTCAAAAGTTCGGCGAGTCCAGCCACAATGGTTGGATCCAATTTTGCATCAAAGTACATGGTCAATTTTTGTCTGGTCATCTTGTTGCTACTTGAATGTAAAAACAACCTTGAATGATGCTGGAATCTTGACATCAGGACTTTTACTTGCAAGACTTGCCTGGCCCCGTTCGGCAGCTTAAACTCACCCGAGGACCCTGCGCAGCCAATGGCACCTCAGTACGGCTGCAAGACTGGCAAAAAACCTTGAAAGGAAGCGGCACCTTTTTAACTGCCAAACTCATGCATCAAAGTCTTTCCGACCAAGAGAAGGATGCTCAAAACAAAACAAATAGAGCACAAACAAACACAAGCATCACATCTAGTGATCTGACACCCAAGATGCTCTCGAAGGCAGCGACATAGGGAGACAGCAGCTGTGATACTCCGGCCACTGCCTAAGACCCAACGAGTTGTTAGGTCACCACGGCCTCCAACCTAATGGCAAACTATACTAGACCTTTCTTCCTTCTTTTCTTACGCTCTTTGTTTCTAACATTCTGAAACTTCCTGTGAGCTTCCTTTCTACTCCAGTCGAGTTTTAAGACTTAATGCCACCGTGCCCAAGTCGCACAAAGCAAGGGAGCCGTCACCAGCACAGACTTGAAACCTCCATTTCCAGCCGGCAAGTCCACACCAATCCTCAGCCAAGCGAGCAGTGAAGGGCCAGCGGGTTCGTGAATGTATTCTGTAGAATGATATCCAATGATATTAAACGTCCTCTAGTAACAAGTGCCACGCTACTAGGAACAAGTGCCTTACTAGTAGTAACAGGTGCCTTACTAGTAGTAACAAGAAGCTATATAGTAGTCTATATCCAGAACTTCTTCCCTAGGTGCAGACTGGACTGAAGCAAACACGGATGACCGACCCTTCTGTCTCGCCGTCGAGGCTCTGCTTGCCGAGCAGTCGGACCGTTGGCCGTGAACTTGGGATCACAGAACCAAACAACTTCACCTCAGGGCATCGCTACCAGTAACAAGGGCATTACTAGGAACAAGAAGCTAGTAGAAACAATATATATATATATATATTAAAGAAGGCTACTAGGACCTTTTCGCGCGCACACGCGCAAGGGGGGGTAGGAGCAAGGACGCTACTAGGGGCTCCTGGCATCGCTACTAGTAACAAGAAGCTACTAGTAACTAGGGCATCGCTACCAGTAACAAGGGCATTACTACTAGTAGCTAGGAACTACTAGTAGCAAGGGCATCGCCACTTCATTAGGGAAGCGTTAGCTGCTGTCTTTTGTCTCTGAATTGTGTACTTCTTCCATCAGACTCTGCCTTGAGAGAAAGAAAGGCGGACGCACACCTTCAAATTTGATGCACCTGACAAAAGCTTTCCGTGAAATCTTCAGGTGGCACTCCGTCGAGGGGCCAGCACCCAAATGCCACCAGTCTTTCGCATGGCCCCACCGCCTGCTTCTTTTCCGATGGGTCGACGGATCGATTCAGCAAGTGAGGAGCTTGGTTCAAGTATTGCCCTCAGTCATACACATTCTGTAAAAACGAGGGCATTTTGTAGCTGGGCAACACTCCGACAGGAAAGCGGTCAAAGCAATCCTGGTTCATTCTGAAGATGCAAATTCCGGCCAATGTTGTCCTCAGTTTGTGCGATTGTTAGATTTGAAAGCTGTGCTGTCAAAAATGCACGAAAAAAAACCCAAGCAAGCTGAGTGTCAGTGATCAACGGGCGGAGAGAGTGCCCATACCTCAAACACACCATGCCACCTAGCAGACCTAGCAAGGTTCCCAAAACTTGCCTCAACTCCGCAACATCGCGCAGTTCTCTGTCCCTTATTGTAGCTTAAAGTACCTATTTTGCAGCTTTTGTCTAAAGCATCCGCCTCTGCAAAGCCAAACCTATCAAACCTCTACGAAGCGGGGCACATGTAGAAGGCCATGCCGCCCGCCACAATGGCGAAGATCGAGAAAAAGGTCCAGGACAGCCGCAACGCTGATCTGAGTAGCGAAGCAGCTGGAGCCAACCTACTTACTAGCTTCTTTCTAAATCCAAGAGGATGTTCAAAGAAGCCTCCAACCTGCTCGCGATGGCCTCCAACCTAATAGCGATAGCCTCCTGTGCTTTTAAAGACATCCTCATACCGGCTGTATCCCTACCTGACAAGTAGTGACTACTTTCTGTTGAGTCGATTACCATCTTCTCCGTCTTCTCTTCTATATATCTTATATTCGTTTCCTCCGTGAGTTCTAACCTTACTCTGCTCATTGATGTGTGCATCTTCATTTCACACCCATGCTGTGGTTTGCTTGCTTCAAGTGGTAAAGGTGTTGAGTGTGTGTACTGACCAGTTGTTGTCACTTAGTTCTACGACGAGTCCATCTATATCCTTCACCTTTCCCTTCATATGTCATATGCTTCTACTTCAAAAACAAACTCGAATTATTTGTATGACCTCCTGGAACCTAAGCAAGGTCTGTTCTGGCCCTCGGAATCAAAGCTGGTCAATTCAATTGATGTTTCGACAGGCTGTGAAATGTCCATTGCTGCATGAAGTCAAGCTAGTGATTGGTTGGTGTCAAGTTGTTGGACCTCCTCAAGTTTCCAAATCTCAGCTTCAAAATGTACACTTTGATTTTTGCTTTCATGTCTCTTGTCAACCACTCCCCCATCCCAGACCGGCCTGTACTCATGCCGCGAGCGCGTGCTGTGCATTACGCAGGGGATCAGGGGATGCCTCACAGCTGAGAGCTTGCTGGAAATGAGTTAAGGTGCTCGAGGAATGAGCCGCGTCACGCAGAAATGCGAGCAACATGATGTGCCTTTGCATTTCTCAGGTCATCAAACGCAGCACTTCTTTACTGAAGGCCATCGCTATTAGGTTGGAGGCCATTGCTAGTAGGTTGGAGGCCAACGCTCCTAGGGTGGATGCTCCTTTTTAGATCTACAGCACCCCCTCCAGCTTGTTGCAGCAAGGCACGCCCCAGCCGTGAAAATGATGACGGCCTTGGGAGATTCTGTCAGCTTCGCGCTGTAACACTCGCTGTCTTAGGTGGTCTGAGGACCCGTCTTTGTTGTCGTGCATTTCCTTTCGCATTTCTTACGCTATTCTCTCCACCGGATCTGGGGTGAACTCTTGGAGTCAACTTGGTTGAATCTCAGACTCACAGCTAGCAGTGTCCGTGGCCGAAACTAGGCGGCCAGTGTAGGGGGCGTCCTAAGTCCGAAAGGCCTGCTTGGCCCAGATTTTGCTGGAGAATGTGTGAATCCCAAGTGGCAAAGGAGGCGGGCATGTAGCTGACATCACTGACCAAGGTGGAGGGTTGAGCCCAGGTCTCAAACTCCTTAGCGCGACGGGCGGACTGGTCCAAGGTACTGACCTCAGTCCACCCTCTGTAGCCTCTGTACCACCAATGCGGAAGGGATACTTTATGATACTTTATATTTCATGCGATTACAAGCCACTGGTTGATAGGCATGTGGTCATCCAGCCAAGTGATTCTGGCTTCAAAACCAAACCATCATTCTCAGGACTGAAAACTGCAACACCTGAAAGCGGCAAGATCCCTGGTCGAATTCGTCGAGACACGGTGCCCCAAAGCAAAAGACTTGCGAAGATGGCGACCATTGAGGTTGTGGACATCAAGGCGCAGTATGCGAAGAGCCGATCCGAAATGGCGGCCAAAGCAACCTGAAAGCGCTCAGCTACGAAGAGCCTTGTCTTGAGCGGCAACCCTATGGACAATGCTTGCAATGGGCAATGTTATGTTGGTCAAGCCATATTCTGGGGATATAAACTTACCTGTTGCTGGAATGAAAGGCGATAGTTCTTGCTTTCGCAACAAACAGTCAAATCGGGCCAATGAACAAACACCTCGAGGGGACCAGAATGAAGCTTGTTTGCTGAAACTGTATTGGGTCTCAGTGGCATTGATGTTGACCATGCATCCAGATTTCTGAGAACTCTTGCAACGCATCATGCGACCAAAATCCGTAAGTACAAGCGTGCCCGCCCAGCGCCCCATGTTTTCTTGTGTGGGTGGGTCGGAGCTTCAGGGTTTTCTCAATGTATCTTCCATGTTTCCATGGCATACCATAGCACAACAACATCTACCGTCTCTCCGGAGTTGGCCAGTTCTTGAGATATTCATTCCCACAATGTTCGCTACAGTACTAGGAACAAGTGCATCGCTTCTAGTAACAAGTGCCTTACTAGTAGTAACAAGCAGCACAAATGCCACTGGAGATGATCATTGCTTGAGGCTCTGTCAGGGAGGGCGCTGTGGCTGCGAGGCCTCAGGCCAACTCAGGTGGATCCAGAACGAATGCGGCTTGCCATGGCCTTCGGCCTCCAACCTACTAGCGCCATCCTAATAGCGATAGCCTGCAACCTACGAGCCATGGCCTCCAACCTACTAGGGACGGCCTCCAACCAATTAGCAGCTTGCCATACACACAGCACAAACAGCTTGGCATCTTTTCACACCATTGCTCTTCAAAAGTGTAGGAAGTCACATATGTGTGGAAGCTCCTGGTTGGGATAAGTTGGGATCACTGAGCCGTTTTGTGAATTTGTTGCGGAGACCACTGTTCATGCATGGGAAAGGTTTGGTTCTGAGAGTCCTGGCCGTTTGCTAACGCGATGAGGTTGCAGCACATGTAGCCGACAATCTCAATCTGTGCAACCACATGGGCGATCCTTGAATGTTTAGTTCCAGCGGCGGTGAATCCGACCAAAAGAACTAGCAGGACGAACGAGCTCGATATGTGCCCTCCATCTTCCAGCTGCAGATGTTGCAGAAGGCGCCACCAAGACTCAGATTCACCTTCCCACCCTTCAGCGTTTTCCCTCTGATCCTTCTTTGGTCTTGCCCAATCGGGTCTGGGACGCAGGATTGTCCTCTTAGCAAAAATCCTATAGAATTTCCCAGGTCTTGCTGAGGCCTAACATATGTGCAGACTTTTAGCCTTTGGTCCTGAGACTTGGGACACGCCACACTGGAGCCTGTTTCAACACCAAACCTTAATTCCAAAGCCTTTTCCACAAGGACCTGTTCCACAGGAACAGCCACTTGAAATCTTAAGGTGAACAAGTGGCCCTGCCTCAGAACTACTACGGAACCTGGGCTCTTTCCAGAACAAGCACCACAAAACGCCTGTGCCTAGGCCTCTGATGCTTGCCAGGTAGCACAGCGAAGCGGGCGCCGATGGCCTCCCGCGCCAGGTCTGGGAAGTCAGGCAAGGGGATGCCTCTCCTGCACCGAGGCACAGCGAAAAGCGCAGTGAAGAAACGAAAACCAAACCAAAAGGAACCTCAAAACCAAACCAAAGGAACCCTTGCTCCTAGTAGCTTCTTGCTCCTAGTAGTAAGGCCAGGAGCCCCTAGTAGCAAGTAGCGATGCCCTTTAGTGCAACATTCAGAACTGGATAAGCAGGAATCCCAACACTTGCTTCCCAACGAAGTTGGACGTGTTCTTCAACGCTTCCTTTGCGTCGGTCCTGACCAATGTCACTAAACCTGGGTGAAGCGATGCCAGGGTTGCTCAATGGATGATAGCTGGATGAAGTTTCCCTAAAAATCTAGGAACCAAATCATTAGCGTGAGCTATCCTGCATCCTAGCTAGGAGGGAACAAGTTCCTAGTAGTGTTGAAGAACACGTCCAGATTCTTGGATGTACCTTGCAACCTACTAGCGATGGCCTCCATGTTAATAGCGATGACCTCCAACCTGCTTGGATTCTTGGATGTACTCTGCAATGGTCCGTTGCCCTTTGCTAGACTCCCCTGACCCCAGAAGGAAACTCTCAGGAAGATGACACACACACAAATCACCTGCTGTTATGACTCGTTGAACTGAGATGTCCAAAAGCCACAGCGCGGCACATTTTCCTTTTGATTGCTTTTTCTTCCTGTGAGTGGCCTACTGTTTGGGCAGCAGGAGCATATAAAGGAACGTTTACAGGCTGGGTGACTGTTCTGCAAGAACAAGGCCGTGCACGCACATGAGGCACCCGCGAAAGCCATGAGGATGCCTCACCAGCGAAAGCAAAGACCAAAAAGAGCGAACACGAACATATCTCCGACTGAGTCTGTTGAAGGCAATCAGGAGAGTATATGACAATACAGGTCCCAAATCTGAGTTGCACTTCCTCCGCCCGACTGCAGGACTTTCCGTTTAGACCATCAATCACCATTCAACACAGTTCCGTCCGGTCAAACTCATTGCGCATGAGCTCCCACGTTCCACGCGCCCTGCCTGCTGACCAGCCGTGCCGTGCAAAAAGGCAGGGCAGTGTCAACAGTCCAACATTCATCGTAAAGTTCACCACTGTAAAGGTGGCCTCGGCCCCTGTCCTCAGATCAAGTCGACATCGATCACGGTTACACTGGGAGTTGGCTTGTCAGGTTGCGAGTATTTTCTCCGTCGACCTTGCTCAGTACCCCAAGCACCTTGAGCACGCGTGCACCCTTCTGGGTGGCACCTTGCCGAATTCTTGGTTTGGAGTAACAATCCCCCCCACTACTGTGAATAATCATCACCTTTCTTCCACCACTTGCATCAACCCCCATCAACCTTCATCAACCCCCGGGTCAGATGGACTGAGAGCTGGGCATGAGGTTGTTGTCCTCCATACATCTCCCTGTAAAGCAGAAAAGGCGAATCATGTGGCTTGGCACCTTGTTACAAGTAGCATTCTTGCTCCTAGTAGTACGGCCAGGAGCCCCTAGTGGCATTCTTGCTCCCAGTAGTACGGCCAGGAGTCCCTAGTAGAGTTCTTGCTCCTAGTAGCACGGCCAGGAGCCCCTAGTAGCGTTCTTGCTCCTAGTAGTACGGCCA
>CAXAMN010025140.1:446857-466406 GCA_963970005.1 Durusdinium trenchii
GCCATGGCTAGTAGGTTGGAGGCCATGGCTAGTAGGTTGGAGGCCATCACTACTAAGGAGGAGGCCATCGCAAGTTGGAGGCCATCGCTACTAAACTAGGGTGGAGGCGATCGCAAGTAGCTTGGGTGGAGGCCATCGCTACTAGGGTGGAGGCCATCGATGAGGCCATCGCTACTAGGGTGGAGGCCATTGCTAGTAGGTTGGAGGGCATCGCTAGTAGGTTGAAGGCCATCGCTAGCAGGTTGGAGGCCATCGCTACTAGGGTGAAGGCCATCGCTAGCAGTTAGGAGGCCATCGCTACTAGGGTGGAGGCCATTGCTAGTAGGTTGGAGGCCATCGCTACTAGGGTGGAGGCCAGTGCTAGTAGGTTGGAGGCCATCGCTACTAGGGTGAAGGGCATCGCTAGTAGGTTGAAGGCCATCGCTAGCAGTTAGGAGGCCATCTCTACTAGGGTGGAGGCCATTGCTAGTAGGTTGGAGGCCATCGCTACTAGGGTGGAGGGCATTGCTACCAGGGTGGAGGCCATCGTTAGTAGGTTTGAGGCGATCGCAAGTAGCTTGGAGGCCATCGCTACTAGGGTGGAGGCCATCGCTATTGGGTTGGAGGCCATTGTCCGGAAAAGGACCACTGTCTGGCTCGTTTCCTAAGGGGGGAGTTTGCAGTTGGAGGTTCGAGAAGAAAGAGCAGAATTCTTTTTGAACCCAAACCTTTCTGGCATGTTCTTTTGTCAACGGTTCCCACGTGGTTTCCACAGCGTGACACAACATTTGGCTCTCTTTATTGTCCGACACAAGTCTTGACACAAACATGGGATTTGTTGATCATGGGTTGGGTGCTAATGATATGCGTTAGAACAATGTGTTTAAATTACAATATGAGCGTGTGCTTTCTGGAAGGAGGAAACCAAACAAAAACGGATGTTTGTGGTTCGCCTCTGAACTTTGGGTAGATGCATTGACATTTGTTCAGTTCTTTCTGATCCAGCTTGGCTTCTCACCGCTTGAAAGGAAAGTACTACGACTACGACATCGAAAGAATGAAACGCCCCTGAAGTCAGGCGAAATGATGCCCCATAACGCCTCCATGTTTTTCTCATGCCTACACGTGTTCGTACCCCACGCGAATGGCTCGGCTGGGTCATTCAACCTTTGTCGGGTGGTGCTCCGATGAAAGCAACACCAACCCTTCGAACCCTTCAGAACCCTTGGTCTTGTGGTGCATCTACGACTTTCAGACTCCCCCACTCCCAAAAGAAGGAGAAATACTCGGCGCTATTAGGTTGGAGGCCATTGCTGGTAGCTTGGATGCCATCGCTCTTGGGGTGGAGGCCATTGCTTCTAGGATGGAGGGCATCGCTATTAGGAGAAGTACCTTTCTTCGTTGGGATTCGGCATTCCCGTAACTCGAGCGCGACCCCCTTGAGCAAATGCCGATTCTCGCTTACCATCATGAGGCATAAACTCTGAATCTTCGCACAACTGGGAATCGAAATCTTCAATTTGTTGGTTCCTAGTAGCGATGCCCTTTGCTCCTAGCAGTAAGGCCAGGAGCCCCTAGTAGCGTCCTTGCTCCTAGTAGCGATGCCCTGTGCTACTAGTAGCGTGCCTCATGCCATCTATTTTTTCCATCCAGCGACCCCACCGATGAAATGTGGTCGAGCAGCCCACGCTTCAAAAAGACCACTCAAGTTTCCACTCGAATCCTTGGAGACGGCAAGAGCAATCCACCCAGCACCCAAAATAGATGGAACAATGAACTCCCAAGAGATAAAAAAAAGAGAGAGAGAGCTGCTTATGGGGCATCTTAGACTTCCACACATTCAAGAGAGTTATATAAGAGCAGGTGCTCGCACCTGGCCAAGCCAGGCTTCGCCAAACATTTCCTTGCTTGGCTAGCGGCTAGGGAGCGAAGGAAGAAATCCAGGCAAGCCGGTTCTTCCCGGTTCTTCCTTCAACAGTAACAAGTGCCTTACTAGTAGTAACAAGGTTCGCTACTAGGAGCTAATTTCGTTCCACAAGCAAACCGACCCCTATCTACTTCGCATCGCATAGCCCGAAGACAAAAACACTCTTGAGAGGTGCCAAGTCCATGCCACGCTTGACCTGTTCAACCGGACCAGCTGCGCACCGGTGACACCTGTGAAAAACACCCGTGGCGCCCAAGGGGCCGAGTGCTGCTCCGGTGAACTTGATTGGTGGCCCACCTCCTCCTCATCCGGCACCACGCTGCCTTCGACTGCATGAGGTAAGCCACCTAGACCGACCGGATCCCGGATTTGCGGACATGTCCGGCACCACGAGCGACGCATCGCGCACGGGGCGGCCTTACTACGAAGGGAGCGGGCCTTATGACGAACGTAGCAAGAAGCGGTATATGTTTGAACCAATCAGCTGAGGCACTTTGATTCTTCTTCCCAGGCTTCTTCTTGCCTCAGCAGTTTCGCCCATCGGACTGGGAAAAATGTGTGCTCGAGGCACATATCGATGCTCCCAGTATGAGGAGCAAAGACCACGCAATCCATGAAACTACCCATCTAGCAAAAGCCATAGCATCTTTCGCACATAGTTGCTCATAGTTTGGGATGACCAAGCTTCTATGAACCACTTGGCTGTCACTGTTGCAGAAATCATCTGAGAAGCATTCTGGCCTACAAATTAGGACCATCAGCAAGTTGGATTGACCTAGGACCTAAGCCTCCAGCTCTTGAACCATGAGTGTGAGACAAAAACACAGCACTTAAAGAGAGGATCAGGTGTACTGGACTACGTTCCACATGAAACGATCCCAAGGGCCATGGATCGTTCCATGTGCTTTCTTTCACAATAGCATCCTTGCTCCTAGTAGTACGGCCAGGAGCCCCTAGTAGCGTCCTTGGTAAGCAAGGTATGTTTCTTGGCGGTGAAGGTTGGGTGGTGTGTTCCACAGAATTTCTGGAACGACAAGAAAATCGCTGCGGAGACACTGAATGGCCCCAGGATTCTCTTCACCTCAAAGTACAGGATGTCTGACGAGAGCAACTGACCAACTTGAGATATAGTCTCAAGACGTGGACAGCCCGAGCAAACGGCAAATGAATTCAGAAGTGCCCAGCTTAGCATCACACCCGGCCTCATTACCACCTAAAACCTTCGTCTTCAACTGCCACTAGGTTGGAGGCTATCGTTATAAGGTTTGAGGCCATCGCGTTGGAAGTCATAGCTATTAGGTTGGAGGCCATCGCTAGTAGCTTGGAGACCATTACTACGAGCAACAAGAAGCTAGCTACTAGTAACATCTAGTAACAAGAAGCTACTTGTTACTACTAGCTTCCTACCCCCCCCCTGCGCGCGCGAAAAGGTCCTAGTAGATTCCTTTGCTAGTAGTTACAATTCCAATTAAATTCTTATTGTTACTACTAGTAAGGCACTTGTTACTAGAAGCGATGCACTTGTTCCTAGTAGCTTCTTGTTACTACTAGAAAGGCACTTGTTACTAGACCGCTTTACTCGGTTCACACTGATTGAACGAAGGCCAAGGAGCCGTATCTCCCATTGCATGAGGGAGGCGAGGGGCGCGCGCCGGTGATCGCGCACCCAGATGCACAGTGGCACAAAACTGTCACGTGGCTGGTGTTTCTGTAGCACGTCTGGTTCAATATAATGGAGATGTGGCTTGGAAGTGGTGGAATGGTTATGGCTGGGCACAATTGATGGGATGTCAATGTCACGTGTTTTCCTCACAAGAGATGTCTCTTGACTTGAACCCGGCGAGAAAGGAATACGAATAAAACAAGCTTGGCTGAGATCAGTGATGAGCTGATCACCGCCCGAAAACCACTAAAAGCGTCACCTTCTTTTGTCTTCGACACTCAAATTGTCCAACACTTTGGGTGGCTTGGGACGTTCGAGGCTTTTGGATTCTTGCACCCAACAAGGGAAGGAAGGCCCGAAAGCCAAGAAGCGACGCAGCGACACACCGTCACTTCCAAAACAAACGCACCGTCACCATTGTCGACCTACCTTAGCATCCTTCAGATGAACATACATGAAAGATGTATGCACTAACCAGCTACTGATTGCGAGGACGTTTGCATCCTCAGAGCATCCAGGACGTTTGCATCCCCAGGTGGAGGAACATATACGAAAACCACCAAGCACATTTTCACATCATATTCGCGAGAATGGAGGCTACCCTCTCTCAATCGATCTCCCTTTTGTCTGATGGCTGCCCTAAAAGAAGAATCAAACTTCCAAATGCTTCTCATAAGATTCTGGCTCAGTTACGGCTCAGTTCCTTTTCTCTAAGCCAGTGTGGTACCAGTACCCGAACCCATGCACTGCCATGCGCCATCGGAAGCTTGGCCATCTTTCCGTCGCGCACTTGACTCGTGCTTGGCTCAAGGCTTTGGCCGCTTCGCGCAGTCTTTACCTGAGAAGTGTAGCGAACACGTCCCAAACTACTGAAGTGAAGCGACGTTCTCTTGGGATTCGGAGAATTGGGATGCAGGGTTCCGCCGCGATGTCATCAAAGCAAAGAGACCAAACGGCACCGGGTGCGGCAAGTGTGAAGCTTATTTCTCATGGACGGCGGACGAAGTTGTAAACCCTGCGGTTTTTGTAAGGTGTCTCTGGAAGCATTTTCAGTTTCTGCCCCAAAGGACTGCGAAATGGATACGAATCCATTTAAGCATTGCCATGATTCTTTTCCACTCCATAATTCCAACATCCTGTCACCAACTACTAGGAGCAAGGACGCTACTAGGGGCTTGGCCGTACTACTAGGAGCAATGTTCGCTACTAGGGGCTCCTGTCACCTTACTAAATGTCCATTCACATATCTTTTGCAACCTACTAGCACGGCTCGACTTTTGTGATATCGCCGAATGTTCTTCGTGCCCTATGGACATCTCCCTAGGCAGAATGAGATCAACTGATCTGCTGCTTCTTAGAAGAGGGGCTTTCCCAAGTGCTTCATCAAGTAGTTGTAGGCCTGCCAGGAGCTACCAGCGCCTAAAACCACAAGAGTAGCAGTGGTGGTTCTTCAGTGCCATGTCTGCTCCGCAGTCATTGGCACGAATACTTTGCCATCCTTGAACTCCTGACCATGGGAGTGTGAAGGTAAACAACATGACCATCCTTGACACAGCAGCCCTAGGCCGTCTCAAAGTTCAAAAGCCAGATTGACATCAAACTTCCGCCCTCTCCATCTCATTTTCTATCATTTTCTCCTCACGACTTTGGTGAAACCGAATCACCCAGCCGCAAATCCACCCACCTCTGATGGCCCTTCATCTGAAAACCACCAAACCTCTCTAGTAACAAGAAGCTACTAGGGGCTCCTGGCCTTACTACTAGGAGCAATGTTCGCTACTAGTAAGAAGAATCACAAAAAGCTTCGCTGGCCTCGCCCTCTTCGCCGAAGTCCACGACGGCCACACAGCTGGTGCCCACCACCTTCCGGGGCAGCCCATCCTGGCGTCCAACGAAACAAACCGCGATGCATGGAACCACAAGTCCCGGTGTAAGGCTATGCTTGCCACACTCGCCTCCCTTGAATGCCTTCCGGGGCCCAATGTAAGCATCAAATTGACCGACTAACAATCTAATGATCCAACTAAGTGTTGCAAATAAGAATAAATACACATAAGATCCACTTCCCCAGCTCCATTTTTGTTCAGCACCTGAAGCATGTTATCCATTCAGCAGACATGTGAAGGCTGCCCTAGCAGTCTGAAAACTCTGGATGTTGCCTGTGAAGCTTCCGCAAAACCTGTTGCACTTGAACTTCCAGCCACCTGCCAATTCCCGAGAAAACATCAATACACGATATACTTCAAGTACGAGGGACTTTTCCTGACCGTACCAAGCGACTGTCTAAGAATTCTTGTTGAGTCCTCACTGCCAACACGTCGGACAAATCCTCCCTGCGATCCTCGCGCCACGACACTCGTTCTCTCACTGGTCCTTGTCGATCTTGCAAAGGCCAGCCCACTCGCCCAGGCTCTTGTTGTCGGGCACCTCAGGCTGGGAGCTTTCAACCAGAACCCCACCTTGCGTGAGATTTCTCCTACAAAGCAGGTACATCTTGTAGGTTTCCTGACTAAGATAGGTGCAGGAACAAAAGGGATCGAACCCCCATGCTTGCCCCACATGGTTGACATTGCTGAGGAAAAAACAATGCCGTATAGGGCATCCCTTGGCTTTGCCACGGCCTGACAGTTTGGCCAAGCTGAAGGAAACTCCAAACTCAGTGACGCTTGTCCACATGGGAGAGATTTCCAAACTGATGGGCTCTTTGCTTTTTGGATCATTTTTGCAATCCACAAATGGCTGCGTGACTTGGATCGGGCCGTGTCCGCTCGGAGTGTATCTGCTTGCCGGCTGTGAAGATGTGTGCATGCCGGAGACCTGAACATTGCAGCCAAGGTGCATCAACCACAGGGACATTCTTCTCGATGCACAAGCCCTGGATCAGCTTCTTGTATGTTGCCTAGGCGACGGCCAGGGTCCAATTCTTCAAATTCACCAGCCACCTCCTCGGGCGACTTCTCTAATTGGACCATTTCCTTATGTTTCAGTTGTGCTGGGGATCCATCCCATGGGAGCAGTTCGATGGTGATGTCACCTTCAAGGGAGGACCGTAGGGCCAATGCAGCAACTTCACTCCAGATTCATCCAACAGCAAGAAGCTCCTGGCAGTATCATAGGTAGGTGTTTCTATGCTACGCCTGGCTTTCCGCTGTATGAAACCAACCAAGATGCCTCGTTGCAGGACTCAGCCAGGAAGACCACTTGAGCCTCATGCAGGCAACCGGACTGATCAAAGTGCCCCAGAGGCTCCATGTTGAGATGATGTTTTCCAGAAGCAAAGTATTGCATGGGTATTGTAGGATTCTTGCTTCTCTTGCTCCATGTCTGTGCCCTTGGCTAAACCTTGTCATCACTCGGCATCAGTTGCCCAAAAATTCCCGCGACAAATCTTCCCAGTAAGCAAGCCATCTCCCGCGACGTTTTTGAAAGCAAGGTAATCTCAGATTACCTTGCTTTCAAAAACGTCGCGGGTGCTGAGTTTAAAGTAGTTCAAGACCCCCACTACTAGCAACAAGAAAGCCTACTAGGTTGGAGGCCATCGCTAGTAGGTTGGAGGCCATTACTACTAGTAACAAGAAGCCTGCTGCCACGGATTCTGATCCTAAACTCCCAAAGCCCTTGTTTCGTCGGCGCCATCGCTCCGATCCTTGCAGGCTTCCACATGCTTGGCCACCTCGTGCAGGCCTCGGATGACGCCATCCACCATGAGCGCACGCTTCAGGACACCTGGCGCGAAGGAGCGCGACGGGTGGAGGGGATCTCTTCGCTCCACAAGCATGGTGGGACACTAACAGCTTCCGTGGTGGTACGCTAGTAGTGAACATTGCTCCTAGTAGTACGGCCAGGAGCCCCTAGTAGCATCCTTGCTCCTGGTAGTAAGTGTTCACCAAATGTGGACAAAAAAACTAAGAAAAACATGCACAAAGAACATGTCAACCTATCGAACACCAGTGTCCGCAACCCTTCTCCCACTCTGCCAAGTTCCATCCTGTCTACCCAACACATACACACACCAAAAAAACAACAACACAGGATTTGATTTTGTACTTTCGTCTACGTCCGTGTGTCATCTTTGTCCGCCATATTATGCTGCAAACGCATTCGTTGGGTTTCACTTATATACTTACACATACACTCATGTTTGTACAACATGACATATGCTAATTTTTCTCACATGTCCACTGTTGACTTACTAGTACTCCCCGACACACAGTTGAACTGAAGGGTCGCGGGACGTGCAATCGTTGAGGAAGTTACTTGGATCTATCCCATTGCCACTAGAACAGTAACCACGAGGGAAGTATTGAAGAGATAGCCATCCAATCCAGCAAGTTATGATAAGTCATCAGTCATCCTCACCTAACCGACACTCACCGTCACTCGCTATTAGGGTGGAGGCCATCGCTTTTGGGAGGAAGGATGCTACTAGGGGCTCCTGGCCTTACTACTAGGAGCAAGGACGCTACTAGAGACTAGGAGCAAAGGGCATCGCTACGAACGGAGCAAGGACGCTCTTAGCTTATTGTTTCTACTAGCTTCTTGTTACTACTAGTAAGGCACTTGTTACTACCAGCGATGCACTTGTTACTACTCCACCACGTTGGAGGCATCCTCACCACCACGTCTTCTCACCACTCCCGGCCTCGCACCGCGCCATTGAGGTCAGTGACCTCCTCCTCTGGCTCCGGCGCCGCGGCCACGGTTTCCTCCTCCTGAAACGACCGGAGCCGCCAGCTGCGGGAACGAAGGAGCGAGCCGAAAGCGGGACGGCGGGGAGTGGTGGTATAAAGCTAGAGGCATAAAGTCATATACTTAATGATACTTAAAGTCATATAATATAATACAATATAATCATATATAATCATATACTTAATGATTCATTATTGAGCACAATGCCACAAATTGGAGGGTTTGATTTCCGTGTGTTCGGAAGCTTGCTGGTTGAACGCATGAGTGCAAAGCCACAAGCCTGGATCCTGGAACAAAACAAGAAACTGGAGCAAATTTACACCTTGACCAGTGACTTAGCCGTACGGCAAAGCATCAATGAAGAAAACAACTAGAGACGCCTCGACCAATAATTGGAATGCAAAAAGTAGAAGGGGTTCTGGTTTGCCTTCTTTAGCGATAATCCTGCGACTGGTCGGGGCCACAGGCGGACTGGAGAGCAAGCTGCCCCACAAAAGCTCTAGGTGACCCAGAATTGAACTGTAGAACCGTAGGTGCTCCGCCTGACAACCACCCACCAGAAAATGATCCCCAAACATGCGAAGCTGCCAACGCGACCAGCTTCACAATGAATGACTGGACTTTTGGCAATGAAGAACATCTGCCACCTTCTTCCACCGCCAAAAGTAGGCTGGCTATGGGACCAGTCCTCAAGCTCTGCCATAGCTGATCTGGTTGCAGTCTGAGCCGAAGACGTCTGCATGAACCTTCTTATAACCCTTAAAACCTGCAGGTTTACCAACCACACCACACATGTGGACCTTCGCAGCCGTCTGGCGACCAAGCGGTTCGGTTCAACATCCGCCCAGCCCGGTGGAAAATAGATCCTCTTCTTTTCCATCCCCATGGGCCCCCTGCCCGTCATTGATGCCTTTTGGGGAAGCATACATCAGAATGACTTGTGCCAAGTTGTGCCAAAGGCAACTTTCCATATGCCATCATGTCCTAGGACGCTACTAGGGGCTCCTGGCCTTACTACTAGGAGCAAGGACGCTACTAGGGGCTAGGCAGCCACAAGTTGTTGTGATGACGTGCCCTCCAGGCACCAACGACATCTACGGCAGGAAAGTCTCCAAGGACAAGGATGTGACCCGCCGAAACATGTCATCCCTCGCTGAGAACCAATAACCCAAACAGAACTCGGCCTAACGAAGCAAGCTCAGCTTGTACTGTCCAATCTTTTCACCCCCCAACACTCGTTCGGCACCTATTCCTTTTCTTGCGCGCGGCAGTCTTGCAGGCGGTCCTGGCACACGCAAGGGGCGGGATGCTTTTTCCAAGACCTTGCAGATCTTCGGTTTCCTTTTTCTTACACCTGGTCCCTCCAACGAGAAGACAGCTCCGCGCATCAAACCAAATGCAAGCGACCAAAATGCACCAGAAGGCGCCCCAACCAATCCGATTTTGCTGCCGGACCACCGAGCCACCATCCCCGTCCCGTCCTCTTCACTCCGCGCTTCGGCAGGATCCCCACGCCGTCGCCGCAGGAGACCACGACCAAATAAGCGAAGTAAGGCCCGCGGCCCACGGGACCTGCCCAGGCCGGGCCTCTAACCTAATAGCATCTTTGCTACTAGTAGCGTCCTTGCTCCTAGTAGCGATGCCTAGGAGCCCCTTAGTAGCGTTCTTGTTCCTAGTTCCTAGTAGTACGGCCAGGAGCCCCTAGTAGCGTCCTTGGCCGGTGCTGAGCAAAATGGTGTTCGATGTGTTCTGTCTCTGGTGGTTCTTTCTTCCCGCCGAATTGAACAAAACAAAAATGGGAAACATCACTTCGGGACATGATAGGGTTGAACTAAGTGGAACTCTTTTCAACCTGATAGGTCTTGAAGGTCGCTTTTCATTGGCGGTCCCTGTTTTTAAGATACTCCAGCCTGACGAAGCCACGGGGGGTGCTCGAAAAAGGTGTCATGTGTTGGCGGTTCTTGAGGGAACAACAGGATCAGCCAGTCAAGAAGCTACTAGGGCCTCCTGGCGTTGCTACTAGGAGCAAGGACGCTACTAGGGGCTCCAACTCGCAACTTTGCTGTTCGTCGTGGCCCTCGGCCCGAGACAAACGCGCCTTCCCCGCCGCGGGCCACGTTCCGGCAGCCCGGCCGCGCTTGGAACTCGGAGATCAAAGCCTCGGTGCGCGCTGACGAGCTCCGCAGTGGCTCCCTCAACCAAGCGATTCACTTCTCATCCTCCAAACTTGGGTTTCGTGTGGGTGGGCCATAGCCCTGACGGAGCTGCTCCGGAAAGTCAATAACTCCAAATTGAGTTTCCACTTGACAGTGGATTTCGCTCCAAAGGATGAGCCAACTTCCTGCACAAAAAGCGCTTTACAGGCGACTTCTCCAAGATGTCAAGTGGGTGGTTGCGTGCAGAACTCATTTGCTCCCAATTCGATCATACAACCACTCAACTGTTCAATTTCGGTGCCGAGGTGCGGCTTCCAACATCTGCACCAAGCCGGGCTCTTCAGTGACATGTAGCAGGTGCATCCTTAGTGGCAATCCCTGAAATTGAACCACTCTGTACCGCCTCTCCACAAAAACTGGTGCGACCCCCAAGTTGGTTTAAGCAACAAGCTTGCTCGACCACATGCCATGCCGGAGTGTCTGCTCGTAGCCCTCACGTTCGTAGGCGCGCCAGCGGACAAAGGGTGTGCAGGTGATACCGATCTTGAAGACCACCGGAGCCTCAAAAGGTTTTGCGGCGACGAGGCTAAGACAGCTCCATCCAGGAAAGTCCGTGAACATTTCCAGGCCCTTTTGAAATTCCCTGGCCGGTAGGTATGGTGGGGATCAAATTTGGACCACTGCTTCCAATGGCAAGTCGTTCAGTCCATCTCACACTTTGGAACTGGTTATTCCTGTGGCTGACTTTTTGCAATAACAGGGATTACTAGTTCAACCTAAGAAAAAGCGCCAGAGTAAAGCAACAAAGGGCCTCTTCATAAGGCCCCTGTAATGAGAGGCCCCCCCACCATAATTTGTCATATATATATATATATATCCGCATATGCCGCATATGTATACACATCTTCTTCGCTTCAATTCAAATCCCAGTGTCCATGGCATCCAAGATCTGCGTCACGACCTCCTTTGCTCGGTGCAGCGCCGCCCCCGCCAGCGCCGCGCGTGCGACCTTTCCGCCTTTCCCCGGCCGCGGCGGAAGCCGTGCAGCGGAGACCTTCGGGTCGCCGAGCAGCTCCGAAGGCATGGAGCGGTACCTAGGGAAAAGCGGTCCAACATGGAACTAGGAATGCTACTAGGAACAAGTGCATCACTTCTAGTAACAAGTGCCTTACTAGTAGTAACAAGAAGCTATTAGAAACAACGGCATCGCTACTAGGAACAAGAATGACACCGAGTTCGGCCCTTTCAGATTGGTTTGGAGGAGTTATGGCGGACGAGTTCCGCCCGCCGCAGAGTGCGGGCAAGAGCACCTGCCCAGTTGTGCAGAAAAAGGAAGCATGGGCCTTTTGTTGAACTTCTTGTCCATAACAGGGGTCATCCGAAGCAAGCGAAGGAAACCGACACATTTGGCTGACCGTTGCTCCTCCAGAATAAGTCTGCAATCTATGCAATGGAATGCTACGTTCTTTTTCTAGTCTGTAAAGATCGACCAGTCAGTACCAGCACCAAAATGCTCTGGACTTTTGACATGTTCATTGTGGCAGGGTCCGGAAGAAACAGAATCAGCTGGGAAAATGTCACGGCAGCTGAGCCGACGAGTCATTTCCGCCCAAATGAAAACAACATGTTGAGATTTGGTACAGGGGCGAACTCAAAGCCTAGATCAACTCCAGCTGTTCGATCTTGAGGAAGCACAAATGTTGTCTTCGGAAGCGGGTAGAACTTCTTTGTAGATCTCGGGACCAGCCATTGGTCCATGCAGAATTGGCCACATGTGTGATGGTGAAAGAAGTTGATGATGCCCTCCTGTCCAAGGTCAGTGAGTCCGAACTCTCTGTTCTTACTATGTACAACGGGATCTGTCAAGACATAACTGCTATTGTAGCGAGCACCCTGCAAGTCACTCACAAGATACTCGCCACGACTGACATGGTAGGAGTAGTGGCTGAAGGCCTTCATCAAGCCTCCTTGCACGACATCCTCCTTCGAGTTCTGGTAGCCCGTGTTGGAATTGAACTTGGTGTAGTCGCTTGAATGGCTCCACAAGACATCTGGCATACTTTCCAGCGGGATTGGGATGTATGTCTTGCCAAACTTCACAGCAATTCATCAGAATTTGCCTGGTTGCACGTTCCCCCGTCCACTTTAGCCTGTTGAAACCTGCCAGGAAGGATCCGGCTTTGATCATGGCAGCAATGTCTTGGTCGTAGAAACTTGCGTCATACACGTACCCATGCTTGAACCTCTTGCAAACACACTTCTCCCCTGTTCGAGGCCCTTCGGTGGACTCACACTCTTCAACCCGGCGCTGGTCAGTCACTGCCATGAGGGGCACCCCTCTGCCTTCTTGGTAGTAGAAAGGCAACCAGGTCGGATTGTTCCAAACAAAGTTGAATCGGGCCCGGCCATCTTCACAGAGCTGCGCAGTGCCATCGTTCAGAAATTGTGACTCATCATCCATGGACATTTCATCAATATTCCATGTCTTGACATGCGACGCGAAAGCGCTCCAATTAGCACTTTGACAGTTCAACAGCCACCCTAGCCACCAAAGGATATTGGTTTCTATGTGTTGAACGTTAAGATGACGAGCGAGCCTCGATACAGCCGTCGATGATGCAGCACAAAAGGTGGTGCGACGGCCCAGGAAATAACTGAGAAGGCAATAGAAGCCACGAAGAGGCTAGAGGACTTCTTATGGTGTGGCGCGAAAATGTGGGACATCCACAAGAAACACGTCGAATCAAACCCTAAGTTCGATGAGGACTTGGCAAGGCGAGGCCAGTGGGAAGGGAACGGGACAAATTTCCATGTCAGACCGCCGAAGAAAAATCAGTCCAGGAGGCCTCAGCGAGTTCAGTTCTTGCCACGCACACACATGAGAGACATGTGGAAGCACACCTCAAAAGACACATCTGAGATCATAACAAAGCAGGTGTGAGAGCGCACATATAAGATCACAAACCAGAACGCACCTCGGAGCACTCATGAGACCCGCATAAAACAATGCGCGCAAGCAAACAGCACAAACCAAGCGTGGTACGAAATCTGCACTGCATGTCCCAAAAGTGCTACGCCTGCTACAAAGCCGCCAAGCCAGCCTTGCACCCACCGCGAACTCTGCTCCGCTCTCAAGAGTCTTTGGGTCTTCCTTAAGCCCCCGACCTTTTGGATGTTTTTTTCTCACCTATTTCTGATTATGAACAGAATCCTCTGCGTACAATAGCAAGTCTTACTTCGCCGACAGGTGGTTTTGCACTGCCCAGGTACAGATCGCTATCCAGTGGCACACAGCACAGGCCGTTCAGATTTGCTTGTGCCGCCTGACCAAGCTCGTTCAAAAGCTGTGCTGCTGCTGCAGGGCCGCTGGAGGTGACGCCTTTTCGGCGCAAGGCATTCAAAGCCTGGAGACAGAAGCATGGTTGGGAAAAGAGATCAGTCTTGACAACATCTCCGGGAGCCCTCGGCCTAAAAGCTAGTTGGCATCAGTGCTCGCTTTTCTCGAGCCACTCTCCTACCACTTGCTGACCCAAGGCACCGTTTCGAGCGCTGCATTCATCATGCTCTCGTCCTCCTCTGCCAAACGGCTGATCTCCTCGCGCTCCTGTGGCCCTCCATGCAGCGTTTGAAGGAACCACATGGCCCGGCGCTCCGCGCGCTCCACCGGCCGTGCCGTGCTGGGGACGCCACCGAGGGCTGCCGGCCGCGGTGCCTCTAGGTCGATGGCGCCCGTGGAGGGTGTCGGCCGCGGCTCCTTCGGTGGGTCGGGCGGGGCCGGGCGGGGCCTCTTCGCTGGGTCTGGGCGGATGCTGGGCGGCTGGACACGGCTCGGGGCACTGGAGCTGGCTTTGGCTGCCTTCAGGGTTGAGCATCAACAATTCATCCGAGAATCACCAAATACGGCAGACCATGCATTGGAAAATAAAGCACAAGAACCGCCTTCGATGGCTTCGATGGATTTTTTATGTTTGGAACTGAGCTGCCAAACCTCTGCGCTTGAGTGCAACATTTGTGAGCAAAAACGTTGTGGCACTTTGTGAGAAAAAACGTCCAGTTTTGACAGGCTGACAAACACGAATGCTCTCCAAGTTGGGTTCGCAGGCGAGAACGCACAAAGTGCATGCATGAACGGATCCATCACTCCTCTCCCTGAGTCAAAAGGAATGGAGATTCCAATTTGAAGGCTGATGTGGCAAACAAACAGTTCCTAGCCCCAATAATACTCCTGGACCGGTCGGTGGAGGAAAACGATGGAAAAAACCAATCCTTTGCGATGAGTTCTTGAAGTGCCCGGGTCCTACGGGTCCTATCCTCTCCGAACCCTAAAGGCCAACCCTTTCCACCGCCTTTGTGCCGCTCTCGTCCGGTGGCGTCTCCAGCAGCTCCCGCGCCCGAGAGTGGATGCGAAGGGAGCGCTCGGGCGAGTCGCCAAAGAGCAGCTGCTCCAGGGGACGTGCCACGCAACCCATCAGCCACTCGTGCTCCGCCGCGTGCTCCGGTGCATCGGCTGCGGGAGCTGCGGGCGCGGGAGCTCCAGGTGCCTCAAACGAGGAAGAGGAGGAGGGGCTGTCTGACTGATTGATTTCCTAAGGGTTTTGACCTGTGGTACTGTATAGCACCCCAGAGAAGACACTGTTTCCAAAGGTTTCGCAAGGTTCCTAACACTGCGTTGCAGTGGCCAGTGTTCTTCAAGACCTGTAAGGTCTGAGCCGATGACGGCGACACCTCTATAGGTGCTGTCCACCCTTGGTGACGAAGCAGTTCCCCACCTGCTCCGCTTCCATCGCATCTGCCGCTTCCACTGGCTCGGGTGCGGTGAGGCACTCGGCGTCGGCGCGGTGCTTGGCGGCTGCCACCGCAGAGAGGTCCGGGAGCAGCGGTGCTTGGTCTGCCTGGGTGGGGAGAACACACCTGGGGTCCGCTCGTCTATGGGCTGACATGGATGGAGGACGTAAGGATGGGGTCAGCGTTCTTCAATAGGAAGAGGATAGTTTTCCAATGGATGGCTTCAACGCCGCCCACGCGAGGCCCCATGTTTCACAGGATGTGTTGTTCCGGTGAGGGGCGTATGTACATCCGATATTGCTTCGCTAAAGGGTCAAAAGCGGGTGGCAGGCACAATTTGTTGAAGCGTATGGTTGCTGAAGTTCGCCTGCAAGCCCAAGTTCACATGCAAGCTTGTCAACTGCTTTGGACGTATGCATATGCATTTCAATGACGCTGAAATGTGAGCCATGAGCCTTAATAGGCCTCAAAAAATGGTGAGGTGCACGGTGGAAGTTGTGCTGCTGGAAGTCGACAAAGTGGAGGCCGCGTACACACTCCAAAAACACGTCAGTCTCGGTCTAGGAAAACACCGAAAGCAACGCCGTGCTACCGTTGTTTCAGTCAACACGAAGGAGTTGAAATCCGGCGAGGCGTTCAAAACCCTGCAAGGGTTGTCACGTGAGAGACGACCACTTCAAAACAATAAGCAGCCCAAACAGTGCCTCAAATAGCAGCCAGCCAAAAAACCAGCCCCAGGCCCTAGTCACCCTAGCCTGGTTCTTGACCAAAATTTGTACATGATGGTTGATGCTCCTGCTTGGCAAAGGAGGTTCATGCAAAGCCATTCCACCAATCAGCGCTTTGGAACTGGGCCAGTCTGTCGGATTTTTCTGCACTTGGGCAGGTTTGTTGGCACATAGCCAGACTCTAAATCCACCAGCGGACTGGTTTTACATATGGAAATGGATGACGCATGATGACCACCAAATCTTCATTGAAAGCCGACTGGCCCAACATGCAACCTTCGCAGTCCGACCGTCAAACCAAAGAATTCTGCCCTCTCCGGCCTTGGGTGCCTCTTTAGGCTCCTCTGCAGCTTCAGGGGCCTGATGAAACCAGGGAGGTTGGAGACCGAAAACAGGAATGGGTGCTTCTACAGTACTATAGACTATAGAGGCTTGTTCTTCCGCAATGACTCATCTTGCCCAATGAGGGGCAAAGCCATCTGACATCATCTGCCACATTCTCCGACCCCCACACCATCCACACACCGAGCTGTCCCATTCCTTCCAAGAATCCCTAGATCCAGCCAGTCCCCACATCGTTTCCCCCCTCATCTCTGACGTCTGACGCCTGATCTTTCGTTTTCGTTTCGTTCTCATTCATCGCCTCGAGCATCATCAGCAAATCGTCCTGGCTCACTCCGCCCTTCCGTGGCGATGGATGGCTCAGCCGGGGATGGCTCGGCGAGCCGCGCGGCGAGGCGCTGCCGTCGGAGTCGAGCTCGGTGGCCACGGGGCCTCCCAACGTCAGACGAGCACGTTGGAGTCCAGGGCGGACTCTTTTCATCTAATTCAAAATCCAGGGAATGCCTTGCCTGGCCTCAAAAAAAAAAGGGGAAACCACGACCTTCGACGCCTTGAGCGTTCGTTTTCTTTGGCGAATCTCAAGAGTGTGGCGCGAGCAGCATGGGATTACCTATCGCTGAATCACATCAATGCGGAACATGAGTGCCACAAACTCCACCATTTTACATGATTCTAGTGGGCACATTGGAAACTGATGGCCCCCCGCCGATCTTGTGCACCATCAGTGGCCGGCCAGGTGTTCTCTGCCCAGGGACAATCTCCCTGCAGTTTAAGGACGGTTAGGACCAGTTTTTTCTATTAAACATATTTCTTTGGATTCTTTCGAGGTCTGGAGTCTTCACCCACAAACCAGCCATTGAGGCTTCACAGCCTCCCCATTGTAACCACTTGGAACATGTTGGAATCATTTCCAAGCTTTGAAGAACAAACGCTCTATGTGCATGTGTGAAGGCGCGTGTGCTAGCGCCACAGGTCCATCGCTAGTAGGTTGGAGGCCATTCCTAGTTGACTGGAGGCCACATTTCTCCTAGCAGCGAGGGGGGGAGCGGGCTAAAAAAAGGAGAACAGAAACACATGAAAACAGTAGCGTTCTTGTTCCTAGTAGTAAGGCCAGGAGCCCCTAGTAGCATCCTTGCCGCCCTGCGGCTGGGTGCCCGGCTGGCCGCAGAGCTCCGTCGCACCGAGGAAAAGCGGCGCGAGGGCGTGGGCCGGTCGCTGACGGTGGCAGTGAGGGCGGTGGGACGCTCCGGTGTGCAAACCTGGGCCCGTCCAAAGCATGGAGGACCAGTACCATGGTACAAAGGCAAGGATTTATGAATTAGTAATCGCCCAACACCCGAATAACCTCCGGGGAGTCCGTCAAACCCAATCACCAAGAACAAACGCGACGAGCCTGTCAGGATCACGTCACAAAAGAAGGTGGCTGCCCCACACCCCAAAGTGGGCCAAGTCGGGGTCCCCTCCCAAGAACAACTTGTGTCCATGCGTTGTTTCAAAGCACATCCGCTCATTTGCATTCGGTTACATAGTACACGTTATATAGTTTCAATTCTCTGCAACTTAGCTTCGATGACAGTCTCGGGTAGACTGCTGTTGCTGCTGCTGACCGTTGCCACATCCTGAATGGCGCAACTGAAAAGAGCTGGTCGCAGGAGATGCTGATAGGATTTTCACTGCTCTCAGCACCGGTCACTGGTCAAAGTCGAAAATTCATAGACGCCTGTAATGGCTCAAACCTCTGCAGCTCAGAAGGTGTGCCTGTAAAGCCACCAATGAGGTACGCCAGTTACGTCTAGACAGCTCGGAACTCTGGAACCCCCTCTGTTCGGTCGGCACTTGCTGCGGGAACACTTGTGCAACTGAGGTGGGTTCACAGTCACAGTCACAGGTAGGCCACCGCTACTGTGGTTTGGAGGCCATCGTTAGTAGGTTGGAGCCCTTTCGCGTTGACAGCATCCGCTTTGTGAACCCCGCCTCGGCCATGGCTCCATGAGTCTTGCATGTGGCGTCGCCGTGAACATGGACTCGTCCGCACCGCTGAACTGCTTGGATGGGATGAAGCTCCATCTTGGGGAGTTGACTGAGTGAACCACCAAAACCCAAGAGTGACCCTGAGTAGGTGAGTGGTATGTGGTGCCTGCACTAAAACAGCCCGCGCCAGACTACATTGATCGGCCACCTTTGAGATGGAAAGCTAGTTGACTTGCGGTTGGGTGCACCTTCTTCTTCATATTTGGCACAGCTTTCTACATTTGATTCTTTTTGTGTGGCAATCTCTGACAATCTCTGTGCTGTGAGTGGACATGGGGACATCCAAACGGATTTCTTCCTCCCCAGACTAGGCTTCAGCGCAATGTGCTCTGGAGTTGATGCTGCATGGGGCACGCACATGAGATCACAGGAACATGCACCTTTCGAGTCTTTTGCCCATGATCGGTGTATGAAGGCCCTTGAGTGGCAGCGGGAAGGATCACAACTTTGGGAATCTCACAAGCTAGGCTGCTTGGCATGTTGCATGGAATGTTCTCCAAGTCCGTTCTCAACTCACCACTGCGAAACGTGTAAGAAGTTCTCATGACTTCACCCACGCACGAAAACACGGCAAAGGAGCCCTGCAGTTGGCACGGGTCGATCTTTTGGTTTTCTTGGCTCAAACCTAAGTTTCAACCAGTACAAAGCAGGTTCTGGAGAGTTTCTCCCAACAAAAAGGGAGGAAAGGGAGCCAACCACTTCATCTCACGAAAGCACAGTCTGGCCAAGCTGGACCTCGTCCAGTGGGCAACCACTGCTATTTAATAGCTGCTATTAGGTTGGAGGCCATTGCTCTTAGGTTGGAGGCCATTGCTCTTAGGTTGGAGGCCATTGCTATTAGGTTGGAGGCCATCGCTAGTAGTGCCATCGCTCTTAGGTTCCTTTAAAGTCCTTTTTGATAAACCTAAAGTTGACCTAAAGCCACGTGTTTGGAGTGTCCCACATCCCACTCCCCCGACTGGTCAGCCGTGCCCACTTTTTCGAGGTGCACGTTTTGAGCTCTGGCGGTCTCCGGTGGCCGTTCACCACCGGGGCAGCGACTTTGTTGTCGTGGCCGTCGCTGATTTTTCGGACCCTTACTGCACAGTTGGATTTCAATCCCCTGAATCATATGGTAGAAAAACAAAAGGGATGAGAAACCAACAAAGAACAAAAGATCTGACATTCTGTGCTTCACTCATCTTCCAAACAGGTATCTTTATTTACTACATCGGCCACATCCAGCCACATCCACAGCTTCACCCCCTCA
>CAXAMN010025140.1:471406-501602 GCA_963970005.1 Durusdinium trenchii
AGTTGCTCAGTTTCACAGGAGCATCCACCGTATGGCATCAAGTGGCACTTGAGTTTCCCAGTCTCAGGATATTCCGACCAGGTGTGCTCTCGATACCGATGTCCACAAAAGCAGCTGGACGCTGGGCCGACCGCCTTGCATTCCAAACCTGGGGGAAGGCGGTTTTTGAGGCCGTTTGGGACACAAGCCGCTTGCTCCAAGAAGCTAGGTGGGACAACTCTAAATTCTAAATCAAAGAAAGACAAAGGCATGCTTTTAGGAGCACCATGTACCTTTAGAACCTCTACAAGAACCCGAGCAGATTGTTGCTCCCCAAAAAGCAAGCGATGCCCAACGTATGCGTTTGATGAGGCTCTGTTCCAAGGGTATTTGCGAAAGGGTTGGGTCAAATGTCCCAAATCTAGATTTCGCATCGCATGCCCTCCCTGAACATGCCCCAATCATGAGTCCTGACCGTCTGACCACCCTCTACCGCTCTCCAACTGCCCATGGAAGTGGAGTTCACCCTCTGTTTCTTCCAGGTCTTTCCATGGTCTTTCGGGCATATGATTTGCGTGAGAACCTTGGAGGATGTTGAGGCGCGAGTGAGTCCTGGCCGAGGAGCCAGTCTCGGCCTCGGTCCAGAACACCCAAAGCCGTCGGCTGGGATCGCTGGCCTTCTCTCGCAGCTCCTCGTAGTCGCCTCGGAGAGGCCACACGGTCTGGGGATCCCCGAGGTGTTGAAGGTTGGGGATCCATTTCGGACTCCCCGACCTCGAGGAGTCTGGTTCTGAGTTCTGTCCACTCTTACGCTGCGACCTCCAGAATTGGCTTCCCTACTGGGTTCGTCTCTTCCTCAGGGTCGAGGCGACGCATTCATGAGTGATGCAAAGGTCCTAAACAGGTTTGCCTCAAGGCCGTCTGCGGAACACCGCAGTCTCTGCGTTGTTTCATGGGTCTCAACTCCACAGTTGTGCCAGCGTCAATTCCTTCTTCCATCCAGCCAGTTCCAATCCTACCAGGGCACGCTCATCCAGCAAACGGCCACCATCGGAATCACCGACCAACTGACGGTATTCGAAGTAGGCGTCCACATGGCGCATCGCGTCCTGGGATCGATCCGTGCGCGGTCGACACGGCTCTCCGATCCCGGAACGCGCGTGTGGAGGTTCGGAGGATGAGGATCCGCTACAAGGTCACCTACCTTAAACCCATCAGTTAAAATATCGTAAAATGAACTAGGCAAACAAAGCAACACTCGCCACTGTGAGAGTGTCCGATACTGATACAAGAATGGTTGCTGGCCAGCTGTGAGAGACAAGAGGCTTGTTTGGCCAGCTTGGCTCGCGCACGGAGTGCCTTTGTTGGAAGATTCCATTCATTCTCCTAATCGACTCAAACTTAGTCCAAGCATCTTGTGGCAAATACATGGCATGTCCTGCTTGGACTTCGCCTTCTCCTTGGTCGTCCGATGAAGAGAGCTTCGCTTGCCAACCCTACCACCTTGCGTGAGCCGGGGTCCTTAAGACCTCAAAACTCCAGACCATGTCCAAATTCCTGAAGACCTCAAAAACAAAGAAACTGTCAAAACAATACAGGTACCTTTGGCACGCCTTGCACGATGGGCTTCAACCTGCCAGCTCTTTCCACCAGTTTCCATCCGTTTTTGGCCTAAAAAGGGCCGGTTGGAAAAAAAGGAACCTTATCGAGCCGGACAAGTCTCTGATGGCTCCCCGCAGGCCGTCGATCGTGGTGATCGTGGTCGGCTGGGCCAGCGGTCCCGCGAGTTCCTCCGGGGGCTTGTCACCCCATGGAGAGCCTCGGGAAGGAAGTATGAACAAGGGCATCGCTACTAGGAGCAAGGGCCTTACTAGTAGTAACAAGAACCTATTAGAAACAATATATAAATAGAAACAATAAGCTACTAGAAACAAGTGCATCGCTACTAGGAGCGATCGGACGCTACTAGGGGCTCCTGGCATCGCTTCTAGTAACAAGTGCCTTACTACTAGTAGCAAAAGGCTACTAGTAGCGATGCACTTAGGTTGACGATGTTTTTTTTGGCTTTCAGGGTCTGATTGTGCCGTTTGTGCGTCGTTTGTTTATTCGGACGGTCGCTGTGCCCAACTGCATGGAACAATGCTGCTCATCCAGCATTGGTGTCTTTCATGGTCTTTCGCCTTGAGCCAAGGGCTGGGTGCTCTCCCTATCCTTTCCTCAAAAGGAAACAGGGGTACCCTCCACTTCCCGTCGTTGGAGGCAGGATCATTCACGAGCTGTTCAAGCACGGACCTGTCGAAGTGGATCGTTTCGAACGAGGTCCGCAGCGAGGTGCCTGGGTAGCTCCTTGCTACTAGTAAGGCACTTGTTACTAGAAGCGATGCCAGCCCCTAGTAGCGTCCGATCGCTCCTAGTAGCGATGCACTTGTTTCTAGTAGCTTATTGTTTCTACCCACATATTGTTTCTGATAGCTTCTTGTTACTACTAGTAAGGCCCTTGCTCCTAGTAGCGATGCCCTTTGCTCCAGCGAGGTGCCCGGGTAGTATTTGTCCTTGTCCTTCAATGGCCGAACCGGCATGGCGCAAAGGGGAGAAACGACTGGACCGTGGACCGTGTTGTGCAACGCGACCGAAAGGTGAGTGTCGTATCGGTGCCCTGAGACCACGCTGCAACGAGAAGCTACTAGTAACCACGGGCATCGCTACTAGGAGCAAGGACGCTACTAGGAGCTCCTGGTCTTTCTACTAGTAACAAGGAGCTACTAGTAACGAAGGTTCGTTCCACCGCATGCGGTGCCCTGAGACCACCCCACATACGAAAGGAAGGAAGGCCCTATGGCATCCTATGTCTTTATGGCTTCTAACTGGAAGCTGCTAGGACCTGATCAACGGCTCGTGCCTCTGTGACCCAAAAAGGTGTAGATTTGTTCGTGTGAACATCTGCCTAAGCCACAAGCATTTGCAAAAACGACTATGGAGTAAGCTGAGCAAGGATCGGACAAATCCCTCGGCACATGGTTGGACTGAGCCATGCTGAGATCAATAGGCCGGGCGACCAAAGATATGAGGCAAGAGGCTCGCTGGAGTCCGCAAGCAAGAAAGGAAACACAATATGCAAAACACATCCAAAGGAGCCAAAGGTTTTTGCAAAGCAGCATGTGCTTGCTTGTGATGGATGGCCAAATGTGTCTAACAAAGCCAGGCAAATCCATCACCAGTACCAAGATCACATAACAAAGGTACCAACCAACCCTGCATCGACTTCTTACCAACATCGACTTCTTACCAACGTTTCTTGTCCAATTAACAATGCTCGTTTTGCCGCTATCTTTGATGTCTCAACAACTATTTCCATATGATCAGGAACGTGGTGAGCATGGGCTGCACTTAGTTGTGAATGGGTTCCGCCACTCACATTCGAGCCGCCCCTTGGAGACGTGGTTGCATAACTCTCGGGCCTAACCTCAGACCTGGGCCAAAGGCCTTCTCCAAAGGTCAAGTGATGTGAGGTATCGGTTCATTTCCTGTTCCAAAGCGAGCAGCTTCCACTGCTCATCCCAAACGTTTCTGACCGGTTCCTGGTCACTTCGTCCAAACCTTCTCGTCCCTCGACGTTTCTCTCGCTCGCGTCGGTCGTCTTTGGGCAGTTGGCACCACCGCGACACGCGAGACGGCGAGACGGCGAGGTGCCAACCGTGGGCATCAGCGCCAACCATGGGAATCCAACCAACGAAATGGCAAGTTCAAAGCTGAATCCGACCTCGCCACTGAATGGAGTGGGAGAAGTGTCATAGGAACAAAGTGGGTGGTTTTCGATCCAGACCTACAATCGGACCCTTTTGGCCTCAACTGTCGCCCTTCGGTCGTGCTGAAGCCACGCAATCACACACCCAGCAGATCTCGGTGGGTCTCACAACTCATCGATGACATTGATGTGGAGGTTCCGGACCTCGAAAGGGAACTCAAGAGTAAGCCAAAACCAGCATGGCCTCCAACCTAAGAGCAATGGCCTCACACCCTAAGCAATGGTCTCCAACCTAGAAGCGATGGCCTCCAACCTATTTGCCATGGCCTCCAACCTAACAGCGATGGCCTCCGACCTAACAGCAATGAGTAACTCAAAACCAGAACTGGCCAAGACTACCCTTCTCTTAGCTGAGCTTTATGAGTGGCTTTGCGTAAGCCACTTTATGAGCCCACTAGTGGGCCTCTCATACGGCCCCCCGAAGTCGGGGAAGGCAAACCTCCATATCTGAAACACACCTCGAGTTTGGGACAGGAGTGATGCCCCCCAAGTAGATAGACCGGTGGACCTGTTGGAACAATGTATTGGGTGACTGGGTGCCCAGTTTTTCTTTGACCCGCTTGGATGCTCCGAACATGGTCTACCCGTCGCTCCAGACCAGTTGCGGGTTTGGATTTTCGAAGCTGGCGCCAACTGCCAGGCAGTTGCAGGAGTTGATCATGAGAGTTGTAGACTCTTTTCTACCGCAATGTGCTCTTGAGAGCCAGAACTCTTGGCTCACATCCTCCTGATGGTTGGCCAATCCCGATGAAAAATGGGGTAGTAAACTGAGTCCAAAGTGCGGGGTTTATGGCATGTACGGATGCACCATGATGTACCCATCATCTCAGCTCGCTTTTGGGGGAACCTGCATGTTCGGAGAGAGGACCGGACACGCCGAGGTACCGCTTCATGCGTGTGGCACCGCAGGACGTGTTCCTGGGAACTCATGTGAGTCTGCACGCAGTCCTGGCGACAGCGACACGGAGCGGTAGACCGTGAGGCTGGTGGAATTGAGAGACAAACGCGGCAAAGAAAAAGAAAAACACAAAGAAAGAAACGATAAGGGACAACACAACAAACAGATACGTAAGGTCTACAAAGGCCCAAAGAACAAAGGGAAGGAACAAGGAAAAGGATTAAACAGTTGACCTAGTTCTCTAAACACCCCGATATTCAGGCTTTCCTTTTCCACGTAAACATCTCCTCCGTCTTTCTCACAAACATGCTGATCCCTGCGGTTCAGGTGATCGCCGCACCGAGCTGCTTCGGTTTGGACCCCGTTGATGAGCTTTTGAACGCATCGATTCGATGGTCGAAGCTCTCGACAAATCCTCGGTTTGGAAGATTCGGCCACAAGAGTGGAAACGGTCTAAGCACTTCAAGCCACATCATGCACCTCCAGGGCTGGTGAGATTTGATTCTTTTTTCATCTCTTAGGTTGGAGGCCATCGCGAGCGGGTTTCTCTCTATTCCTTTTTTCTTTGGGTGTCGCTTTCGGAACAAGAAGCGGCTCCTGGCCTTACTACTAGCATTCTTACTAGGAACAAGAAGCTAGAAGTGTTTGATGGCTTTTTTTCTTGTGTCGCTTTCTACCACCGTCTCGTCCCAGTCCTCGGGCTGCACGGAGATGGGCAAATCCAGCCTCTGTGGGCCTTAATATTGGGCGGCCAGGCCCAAGCTCGGTTGGTTGATGGAGAGCTCGTCTGGAAGTAGATAATCAAGTTAATTAGATATTTAGTTGGCACGTCTTTTGAATTGAGGATTCCTCTCTTTCAAAAACCTACTCCATAGCAGTCCGATACAATGTATAATCTGTATAATAGTATACAATTTCGTGTCTCAGTGGGAGTCCCGACAGAACGCCTCTTGAGAATGTGATTGATTTGGTGAGCTTGAAGGTGAATGGGGAGATATGGGGAGCCCTCCACAGCTCCTGATCCAGTGGATTGATCTATCTAGCCTGAGGAGAGTCTACAGGAGTCCCTCGAGTCATCCTTAGGGCCCTAAAAAGACCTAAAGCAAGTACCAGGACGTTGCAGCATCTTGCCACATCCGCCAGATCTTCTTCTCCCCAGGAGTAAAGACACGCCAGACCGTTCTCAACGCTCTGGCTCGGCAGTGCTCGGCGCAGTGCTCGGGCCCCCAGACCGTCCCCTGAGGTGGTGGAGTACTCCACGAAATTGCCTGAGGCGGCCCAGAGCGCCGGGGGATCTTAGCTCCAAGAAGCCCAGTCTGTGCCTGCACAAGTCTTGAATCCCCGTGAAGCTTCAAGAACACATCCTCTTTGAATCTTCACCCGTGACCTTTTCTTTTTGCTCAAATCTCATCATGCTTCAGTCACTTCGGGGCCTACACGGCTGTTGAAAGTGTTTCAGCTCACCCCATCCAGGGTGGCCCCCATTCGGCCCAATCACAACACGTGTAGCAACAGGTGAGAATACCTTGCTACTCCACAATGTAAGGGGGCCACCGTGGCATTTCAGGCATGCTTCTGTGATGCCTATGGCGTGACCTCGGCAATGAAGACAGGGCCGAAGCACATCCCGCCGAAGCTTAGCACCCAGGCTGATGTCCCAGGAGTCTCAGCTGTCAACTCCACACAAAGCTGCACAGCTTCTCCCGGTTCGGCTTCCACGGCAAGGCGGCCGCAACCGAAGCCGCTGCCAAAGCAACAGGTCAAGGCACAATCTTCCCATGCCACGGTGCCATCATTGCGAAGAATGATCTGAAGAATCCAGGAGCCTGAACCTGAAATCTTTCCCAAGGATACAAATCCATCCCGTTCCATCTCTTCTGGATAGATCACGTCTTGGTTTCCAACAAAGATGTGCTGGTGCATCATGTGTTCCGCTGAGATGGGACGTGGACATGGAGATGGACTGGACTGGGTCTCGGATTGGGTTTCCGAACTTGAGAAGCTCTCGACTTCATCCGCCACCAGCATCCACTCCATGAAGGGGAAATCACTGACCTCAAACTCCGCGATCAGAATCTCTCCAAAGGTGGGCACACTGGGACTGAAAATGGCCCACATCGCTTTGAAATGGCCGGACTGTTCGGGCAAAAGGACTGGAATTTCCATCTCAACCGTCAAGCCTCCAGGGACTTCTTGAGGAATGTCGATGTCGCTTGGCAACTTGGCAAAGCCTGGCGTGTTGTAGAAGAGCTGGCAACAAGCATCTGCGGGCCAACTGACATTGCTCATGTTGGCCAAGGTCCATTGCAAAGTCTTCACCTCACGGTCAAAACATTCTTCAGAAGTCATCTCAAGTCTGTCTTTTGCTTGGGACAAGCACAGCATGAACAAACGTAGATGGTCAACCATTGAAGTTCATGGTCCCCAAACTCCAAGGTCTTCGCTCTTTAGGTTCTGGCATGTTTTGGACCCATCCCCACCTCTCCTTGAAGCCCTTCCATGCAGCTCTCGGGAGCTTTCAAAATGACACACGAAGGAATCTCCACTTCCTTCCAGGCTGCACAGGTCTGAACACAAATCCAGACTGAAGAATGACACATACGTGCTACTAGTACTAGTAACAACTAGTAACAAGTGCCTTACTAGTAGTAACAAGGTGCCTTACTACTAGTAACAAGAAACAAATTAATTAGAATTCTAATTAATAGCTTCTTGTTACTACTAGCGAGGCACTTGTAATTACTAGCAAAGGAATGTACTAGGACCTTTTCGCGCGCGCGCGCGCTCGCGCTCGCGGGGGGGGGTTGGAAGCTACTAGTAACAAGAAGCTACTAGTAACAAGTGCCTTACTACTAGTAACAAGGTGCCTTACTACTAGTAACAAGAAGCTAATAGGTTGGAGGCCATCGCTACTAGGGTGGAGGCCATCGCTACTAGTAACATGACTCATCTATCTGTAGGTGCTATATGGTGCTATCTCTCAGTGTCATCCTCCAAAGAAAGCATTTTGCCCAAGAAGTGCCTCCTTCTTTTCCACGTGGAATTGGAGAATCTCCCCAAAGGGCTGACCACAAGGAGTCACCAAAGCATAAGCTGCATGTCCTTCTGCCTTCACATCCAGCTGCAAATCCACTTCCAAGGTCTGCCCAGGTGCAGCTGAAGGCACTTCCATGATGGGGGTCGCCAACACGGGACCGCTCACCAAACGAAGGGTGGTACCATGAGGCCATTGCACTGTTCCATCGTTCACCAACACCCAATGGACCACAGAACCGGGCTGATGAAGCGATTCTTCCGCACCGATTTGCTTGGAGCTCAACATCACGGTTCTGCAGTGCCGAGATCAGCAGCGATCAAAGACTGACAAAGAAGGTTTCGAAAGCTTTCGAGCCCAAAGTCCTTGCTCTACACATGCAATGGATCTTCATCAAATCCTAGACGTAGCTGAATGATTGAATGAACCATGACCCTTGTCTTCAGCATCTGCGCATGACTCATGACCATTCACCGCTGCAAAGCAGCCATTCATGCAGCCTATCTGACAAGAAAGGAGAATGCAGAGTAATTAGATGGCACAATCCCCCAAAGGTGGTTAAAAGGACCCCCATATAAAATACATCGTGGGGCGCCAGTGTCATCGAACCTCTGAAACCACTGAACCACATGGCGAGCGTAGTGCGGAGAGTTCCCTCTGCCGAGCCCCTGCCTCGAACCTTCCCCAGCTCCACGCCCGGAGGACTCACCTCAAAGGCCGTTGTGGGGAGCGAGAAGAAGACGGAGCTGACTAGATGGGCCAACGCTCTTCGGTTGCAGGCCATCGCTCAAACGGAGCCGCCTCCGAAGGTGAAAGAAGATTGTCATATGTGAGTCTTGTAGCGTTTCGTCTGGTTCGCCTATTCGTGCAACATATTTTGGAGTATCGTTGTGCTTGCCGGTCTTGGAGCTTCGCTTGCGGGAGTTTGGACCAAGTGTTTGGGCTCGGTGTCAGTGGGTCCGAAATGTTTCCATGTTGACTTGGCGAGGTCGTAGAAGATCTCACCCGTATGTTTGTGGGACCTATCCGAGTGATCAGCAGTCCCAGTCTAAATGACACACAATGACACAAACAAGTGCAGAATGTTTCAACCACGTTTCACCATAAGAATCCATAAGACATCATTAAAACCATTCGAGGAGTCATTGGATGTTTCAATGCAGCGCGCACAAACTCCTCTCGCTCGGCTATCGCACTGGATGTGATAGGCCTTTCTACGGCTTTGCCCACGACTGACGCCCCGTCTGCCCCGTCCGCCAGTCCAGTGAGCCCCTGAGGCAGCGGCAATGTCGATGTACTTGGCACGCTGAGACTCCGAAAGGCGCCAGAAGGGTGTGGCCTTCTTGGGCTGTACCACGACCTGAAAAATGGGAGAGGCTTCTTGGAGGCCATCGCTATAAGGTGGGAGGCCACTGCTATTAGGCTATTAGGGCATGAGGGGGGGAGGTTGGCCAAACAGAAAAGGGAGAACGACTTCTCAAAGAATAGCTTTCTCTCCATGAGACTCACAAGCTAGACTCTTGACCTGATTCTTGACAAAACCCCCCATATGAGGAGAATTTGGAATACACATGGGTGAATTAATCCGGACTCCACACTATTCAACTCTGCAGCACCTTCTCTTCATTTCTGCCCCCCCAAGATGCCACCTCAGCCATCAGGTGGCCTGTAAGCCGATCTGGCCTCCTTGGTCGGACCTGTCGTCGGTGAGGGGTCGTAAGGGTGCCTCCCTGGTGCCTTCCATGTCCCCCACGCAACTCTTGCGACACTCGTTGCGCCAAAGGCGCCGGCGAGCGTGGCGAGATAGACGTTGTGATCTTGCTCTTCTGTTCGATGGCCGTTGCCGGCTCAGAGTCATCGTCAACTGGTCATGGATGAAGCTGAAGACCGGTTCCGGTTGAAAAGGGTCTGCGAATCATGTTGCCAGTCATTTGAACGACATCAAGTGGTTGTGTCCTCGACGTGCGGCTGTTGCAGCCACCGGGTCCCTTCACACCCTTCTCTTCAGGTCCACGTCGAATTTTGAAAGTCCACGGTTTAGGGAGTGAAGTGATCTGACGGTGAATTTTCGGGAGCAATCCTTCTGGAATTCCTGGAGAATTCGATGAAAGGAACACACACACAAGGGCGTTTGACACACAAAAGCTTTACACAAAGCAACTCGACCTAGATTTTCCTTTTGATGGGTCTGGTCCGCCCGCATAGTTGGGAACCTGCTGGAAGCTACGATTTTTGAGTGTCCCTTTCATGAGTCGATCCCGGTGACCCCCAATCGATTGAACGCGCGGACCGCGTCGGCTCGCCTGCGCGGTCTGCGAGGTCGTTCCAGAATTGCTCGAAGGGATCCTCCGTGCTTTGCGGCGCGAGGGAAGAGCGAGTCCGACTTCTCTGGACCACAGTGGTCTAAGGCACAAACGTATCCGATTCTCTTGAGATGAGGAGACCAGACCTCCAAACAACATCCTTCATCTTCCACAATTCTCCCAATTTCCATTCCCCGGCTCCTGCCTGGATGGCCATCGGCCCGCGATTTGAGAGGCCCACGATCATCGGCAAGCCCCGTAGACCTTCAGTCACCGGCGTGGACGGATGGCGATTTGCTGAGAAGACCCAATGGGTTCTCTTTGATGATCACGCGTTGGAATGTCTTCCCTGCTTGGCGCCCAACAACTGTGCATCGAAGGCCAGCAATGCTTTGAAGGAATCCGGATTCACAGCATGAACATCACCAGAACCAAGACCTGAACCCGGTCTGCGATGCTCGATCCTGGAGCTCCATCCTTTAGAAGAAATGAGAATCTGCATTCGAAATCCGGAAAAATCCAAATGGATCCACCATGATCCACCTGCCAATCCTGCTCTGCCCGAGGAACGGCTCCGGCGGAGTTGTGGAGGGCCCTGGTCCGAGAAGGACATCGTCAGCTGAGGAGCCAGCAACGCAAAGGGATCCTCAGGACCGCGGCGCGGTGAGCTTTTCGAAGACGGCGGTGCTTTTTTCTCGAAGCTTCCCGGAGGCAGTGTGTGTTTTGGATTCACCACCATCTCAGTGAAGCTTGCGATGTCCCTTGATCACTTCAGAAGCCAACACCAAACTTGCAACTCAAGAGCGTCCGGTCTGACTCGCGAATGACGACGGTCCATCCGTAGTCTTTGGTCATTGGTCGCAGTCATGCCCTCCCTGTCTCTCTCTCTCTCTTTTTATTGGCGAGGGTGCTCCTTGGTGCTGTACACTGGCGTACCCTTCAAACAATGGAACCCTGAACTAGATCTAAACCCCGAACCAAAGCAAAACCATTGGGCCACATGGGTTTCGATGGGTGAAAGGCCACAGCAATTCCTCGGCTTCGTATTCCTCCCATGTCCTGGCCTTTCCTGGGCCACTGATTTTCAGCTCAAGGACCAATGCCATGTCGTCGTCCGAACTCTGCGCAGCAGTGGAAGCTGACTGGACACTTGGAGCACCAGGCTTCTTGGTCACATCGACCAGCAAGGAGCCATCTTGGGCCTTAAATGTGCCAAACTTTGCCAAACGGGTGTAGCTTGGAGCGGTCCCATCACCACCATCTAGTGGATGTTGATATGTTAGTGAGGGTCAAACATGTCAAGGTCTTTTCTGTCTATTTGGACACACTACAAGTAAGTAAACCTGCAACCGCGCTTCGCAAAACACATCCACCAACTGGGGCTCCAAGGGGCACTGTAGGTCACTTGCATGTGCTCTTGATCCGGCTCCCATGGTAGCGGAAAACTCCGCTGGAAGCTGGTCATCATGTTCCCACTGCCTGGAAGCTGGGGAGCGACTGTCTGGACCCCCAGCACCAGTTGCAAACAGTTCTGCCCCAACACATTGAGATCGCTGGCTTTTGGAACTGCACTGAGAATAGCAGTAACTTCTCTTGAGATCCGATCTGCAGCACCTGGTGCGCTGTTAAGAATTCACCAAGCTCCAATTTGTACGAGAACCCGGCTCATCGTGGCAGATTCTCAGGCCCGACTCGGGGCCAATGTCCCAGTCCAACGTTCTATGGACCACTTGTGGGGTCGGGACACGCATTCGGTTTCTCAAGTCCAAGCATCTTTTAGAGCCTTGCACCACCAGTGTGTGGCCAGCCACCTGTACGTTCAACGGCTCATCTCCATTGCTACTCCTGCGCCGAAGGTTGCTTGGGTATCGAAGAACAGGCATGCCCAGTGCACAAGGCATCTGACAGTGCAAAAGGCGCGCCGTGACAGTGAACACCCGCTCAAGTTTGCAAGCTTTTGCAAGATGGCTTTCATGTCATTTATTTTCAGTATATAATCCGCCGACCCCACACCGTGGGGTGAGGCGTGACTGTCGATGTTAGCCTTAGCCTTAAGCCTTAGCCTTAGCCTCAGCCTTAGCCTTAGTCCTTAGCCTCAGACCTAGTCCTTAGCCTTAGACCTAGACCTAGACCTTACCTCCCCTACCCCTCCGGACCCTTGTTGCAGTGACGAAATCCTGCCCTAAAAGCGACCGGATGGTGACCTGGATTGTCCAAGATTCTGCCATCCCAATTGATTTACATCTTGGGGCACCCTCTCGACCCGCGCGGGAAAATAAGCACGGTCCAAAATGGTCCTGGGCTCGAATCCCGGGCTGGTCACGGCATGGTCCCGGCCAATGCCCTTGCTTTTTTGTAGATTTTGTCACGTTTTCTGTTGGTTTATGAGATTTTCAAAGGCTTTTCTGGCATTTTCCTAGGAATGCTCTAGGCTTTGTCTTTTTGGGTACCTGCTTTGGTGGTGCTGGGTTGGGTCTAAATTGGTAAACCTGGGAGGTACCCAAAAAGTCGACTTTTTGGGTACCTGATTTGGTGGTGAAGGGTTGGGTCTAAATTCTTGGGCAATGATCGGGGTTCATGCAAGAGCTGACGTCCGATGGTAAATCTGGGAGGTACCCAAAAAGTCGACTTTTTGGGTACCTGCTTTGGTGGTGCTGGGTTGGGTCTGCACTCTTAAGGCTAAGGCTAAGGCTTAAGGCTAAGGCTAACATAGAGCAAGGCTAGCGCTAAGGTTCTATCCCTTGGGGGTCGGCGGCTGCAGGCGGTAGCCTGGTAAATCTGGTGCTGTCATGACAAAATGTGCCCCTCTTAGAGGCTCCAAACGGACAACTTGCACAACTCATGGGCGGGCCATGATTGGTGCCATCAGTTGTGCTGCAACCGACGAGCAATCCTTTTCTCATTAGCTCATTGCTGCGAGTCCCTATATATTGGCCCTTTCAAACAAATGACTGCAAACTTCTTCGGCAGCATTGAATTGGGTGAATCTGGTCAAAGAAACTGCTTTTCACAATAAGGGTCTTCTTTCATATGACATGGTCTGCCATTCGGACAGGATGTCAAAAGGACATGATCAACCAATTTCCATGCCCTGTCCTGTGCATGCTGTAGCCTGGGAGCGATGCCCGCAGTCGGAAGTGATCTCCCTGCACCTCCTCAGGCAGGCCAAAGCCACACAAGGTTTGCCATCTGAAAAGTTCGCTGAACATCTGGCACGGCATGACACATCAGCACGAGTCAGCACCCATCCTGTACCCGGGTGTCTATGCCACCAACTCAGCCCCCCTGGGCAGAGTGTCCGGACTTCTTCCCACACGGCGAGTATAGGAGTTTGGCGGCCCAGCGTCGGTCTGAAAGCCCTTGGTGCCCGATTGCATGGCTGGAAGCATGTGAGCACCAAAGTGGTCCATCAACCCACGGAGAAGTTGCTCCTCCTCGACATGGGTGAGCTCAGGAAGGTGAGAAGTGGCTCTTGGTATTTGGCCCAGCTTACTGGTGAGGGGGGGCCAGTCAGGCTGAGGTTTAGAAATGGCCACCTCAGCCTGGGTTCCTCCACTGCCACTGTTACTAAACAAGTTTCTCCCTCCAAGTTCGATGTGCCTCTCCATTAATGAACCGCTGCACGCTGGCGGGCCTTCCGGAACACCACAGCCGGCTCTTCAAAGCCGAGGCTCAGTGTCCTGAAAGGCTTCCAAGGGTCTGCCAGCACTGGGCGCAGCATCCCCGAGCACCAGGGGTGCCATACTCAGATCTGCCAGATTGGAATTCTCCATCCTTGGGACCACATGGAACAGCGGGTGGTCAATATAGAAAGAAGCCAGTGGGTCAAACGGTATTACAGTCATTTCAGGCTTACGTTGGTCAAAGGAAGCACGAGAACCCCAAAACTGCAGATCCCTTGTTACTTGTTCGACATCAAGTAGTTATAAGAGTTTTATCTTTTCTGAGGCCTGTGGTGGGCCGCAAATCAGGGCCTCACACATCTGCTTTGTTTGCTTGCTCTTCCCCCACTTCCCATCGGCCCCAGATCCATCGGCTTTGTCCGAGCAGCAAGGGACCCAAGTTGATGACGATGGGTTTCCCCTGTGCCAATGCACCCGGAAGCAGCGTGAGGAAGGCGAGCACACGGACGTTCTTCCGCGAACGCGAGGCCATGAGGAACGCCATGACTTTGGAAGATCAATCAGCCGGGAATGGCTGGGAGTTGCCAAAAGCTACCTTTTTCAATCTCTTTCATGTTGCACAAGTTGGTGTGGTTCTTTTGGGGGAACACCTCGTTTGGCCTTGCCTTCAGCACCCATCAATTCTTCACTCGGAAGATCAAACAATCCTTGCTCTGCCGCCGCATGCCGCTGTCAAAAGTGCCCTTCGTCATGTTCTTTCACGGGGAAGGAGAACAAATGACATTAAATGCTGGCGGCCAAGCGGACTCACCACCCTTGCAGGTTTGAGTTTGTGAGAACCTGACCAAAATGTGACAATCCCTAGAAAAACAGCCAGTCTGGCCAAGTGCATGCTCTAGTTGCCATGCTTCCTTCTAATTTCACTGGCAATCTCAGTTGAGAACTACACTGCTTAAACTGATCAGCGGCATCATCGAAAACTCCAAACCATCACTGTGACATTAGTGTGAGCCCACTAGAAACCCTTGAAACATGCACTGGGACCTTTGCAACGTCATGCCTACTGGGGGAAGCATCCTGGGTTACAAGGACATACCATTCATCAAAACATGCCAAAATCAAAACCATTGAATTCTACATGCTCTGGTGACTTTGATTTCAATCACTTGAAGCTGCATGATAGCCCATCAACACTTAGTCCAAACAGGCCCGTTGGAGTATATAGCCATGGGGGCAGTCGCTGAGGACAGTTCAGGTGAACATGACTGAAGACCTGTGATCAATATCATGCTCCTTGCCGTGCACATGAGGAGTGGAAGTGAGTGCACTGACCCACACCTCGCATTTTCTGGTCGCTAGGCGTGTGCCAAGGTTTGCAGTACCAGTGAAACCTGCTGTCTGAGCGCCGTTCTTGTGGTGGGTCGCTCAATTATGGGAGATCTCCAGCCAGCCGCTGCTAGGGCGTGAGACTACTGCAGCCCACCATCCCTCCAGCTGCACCAGGCTATGAAAAAGGTGGTCACAGGTGGACACGGATAGTTTATGATGGTTTGCCTTGGGTTGGTCTTGCTTTACCTTTGCAGCCAGCCGGAGACTTCCCTGTTCGCATTTTAGATACCTCCAATTTTGCAGCTTCTGCCCCGATTGGGGAGAAGGAACCACTTTTGGCCAAGATTTGGGTGGCCCAGTTTTTCACCGCCCACCCGCCGCAGCTGTGAACTTTCCGTCTTCGGCCCACAGGGATCCCTGTACTAAAGCGCATTTGAGACGTCACATGAAGTCACATGGTGAAAAAAAAGGAGATTGGTTAGTTGGAATATGTTGGAATGCTTGGTTTTTTTGAGGAACAAATCCGGGAACCGACGCTTGTGTCGTCCTTTTTCGACGGTTTTTCTGGAAAAAAATCCGCGGACAGGGCCACCCAACGAAGACTTGCTCCGATCCAGAGCCGTTGATACAATTCGGTCGGATGCGCCCGGGCGAATTGAGCGCATCCACCCGGCGACGGCCTGGTTTTTAACGTAGCTGCACCAAAACGGAAGTGATATCGTCCTGGGCGCAAGCCAAAGAAACTGGTTGGGACATTTTTTGGGGAGCGGTTTTGGAGATCCTTTTCTTTCTTCCTTCTCCTTGGTATGATTCCTTTTTGAAAGTGCAGGTGATATCCTTCCTTGGGTCATGTTCGGGGTGCTGCCCCAACACTGGAAGCTTGGATGGTCCGTTCTTGGAGCCTGGGAGCAGTCTCCCAAAACAGGCGTGCCCGTGTCCTTTGGGCGACAAACGATCCACCGAAAGATCTTGTTAAAGCTTAAGGACTCAGGAACGCCGGGATCGACGCTGTTGAACTTCTATGATCCACAGAATCTTTATTTCCATCTCCGAGTCCAAACAACTTTGGAAAGGAAGATGCAATCAGGTGTCACTGTGTGGGATCCAATTCTTCTGAATCCTTTCCCTCAACATGTTCCAACTCTGTGGGTTTTCCATGGTTTGAGCATCGCACGAAAAAGACTGTCCCACGTCCGGACTGTCCCACGCTGGCCGGCTGGGGGGCCCCACGCAGTAATCACCTCGCGGATGGCGTGAGAACAACTCCTACCCTGGGTAGAGGAACAAGAAGCCACTAGGGGCTCCTGGCCTTACTACTAGCAGCAAGAAGCTACTAGAAGCTTTTTCGAGCTTGATCTATTCTCACACGATGCTCGGATGACCCAAAACGGACGTTGCCAGGTGGCGCTTGCAAGGCTGGAGGGGATTTTCCAGCTAGAACAGGACCACATCCAGAACACCAGATCCAAACCGACCAAAAACACCACAGGACCAGGTCCCTCCAGCGCGCTGCAAGCGGCGCGGCCTTCTTCCGCCTTCCAGCGTTTCTTCGCTTCACGCTGCAGCTTTTCCAAGGTCTTTGCAGGCCCATCCTGAGCGAAGGAAGATGGGACAAAGGAAAGGGTCTCCTTTTTCTTCTCAGCGTTGGTCCAGAGAGGTGCTCCGCAACGGAATTTCTGGCGATGCTGCATGGAGGTTTTTACGCACTCTTGGTCTTGGCTGGTCTTGGGGTCCTCAATTTGAGCTTGTGGAGTCGGTTCATTTGAAATTTTGTTGGCTGGAGCTTGGTTTCTGGTAACCCTCCATGTACATTGTCCTCCCCAAAACTTGTTTTCCACATGTTGACCCGATGCCAGACGGACTTGATGAAGAAAACAAGTCTTCTCACAGTGATCCGGAGAGATTTCTCATGTTCTGCAGGCCTACCATGCGGCCATAAACCTATTCCAACAGGACAAGACTGGAGACCCTATAGGGATCTATGATAGGCCCAGGGGCGCCTGACAATCAACAAATCCAGATCAACTCAAATCCATAGGGTCTACGGTAGTCACAAGGAAACACTATCTATGGACAGCTCATGACTAGATACATTTTAAGGATCTTTTGAGGGTTCTTCAACAGCGTCATCCGTTCATTCGCTTTTGCCTGTATTGGCCCGTCCCTCCACAAGGCAAGAGATTTGACGTGAATGATCATGAATGGCTTCGAAGCTGCATGTTTTCTTGTCGGTGCCCGCCGAAAGCCGCTGGCATTTACAGTGCTTCATTTCCAAGAGCAAGCGGCAGATTGAATTTTCTTCGCGACGGCTTTCACCACGAACTGCGAGTCGAGGAATTCCCAAACGCCTCGGCGTAAGCGCGCCGGCGGCTGCGTGTGCCGCGTGTGCGCTCTGGCGTGCCGTGGGTTCTGGAAAGTGGATCCAGTGTGGTCATCTTCGACTCTCTGCTGCTCCTAATCACAAAAAGGGTTGCTATTGGGTTGGAGGCCATCGCTAGTAGGTTCTCCTCTGCTGAGCCTAAGCGCAGGAGTCCCGGAAAGCTCTGTCCGCGCTCAAAACGCTCTCAACCAACGCTTCTACCAAGATCTACCAGGCGGGTTCTTGGTATTTCGGAGAATAGATGGGGAACATTGATAACAAACACTTTGATTATAGAATAGGTGTTCCTCGCTCTGTCTCTTTTTTCCTCTCTGTCTCTGTTTTCTTTTTTTTTTCTCTCTCTCTCTCTCTCTCTCTCGCTCTTTCGCCATCCCCGTCTCGCGAGTTCAGCCGGACATTCATTCAGCATGATTTCACAAGCTCAGCATCGTTCCTTGATGGTCTAAAGAGTCTATGTTTGCATCCCTACCTTCAATCCGCTAAGTCCTCGACCGTCACTGGCGATGATGAAGAAGACCTGACGACGGATCTGGAGCTCGGGAGCAAATCGCCCCGAAAAGAAGCATTCGTTGACTCACGGATGCTCAGTTTCCTCTAGGCTACGCGGCTTGTTGGCAGGTGTGGCAACCCCAAACTCAAGGGACTTGGACTGGCTTAGCCGAAGGTCGGATATGTTTGACAATCTCCATGCGAACAAAAAAAATGCTCCAGCGTACGCTGTACGCAGCGCGTACCGCAGAATATCCTTAAGTCTTGTCGGTACATTCTTTGGGGGGGGAGAATTCTGCCTCAATTCCGCTTTTTCCATGCCACAGGAGGAGCGTCAGCACTGTAGCTCCCTTTTGGTGAAACGCCCGGACATGCTGATCAGCAGTCCATTTTGAATGGAGTCCCCACATTGATCCAAAAAAGAAAGTTGACTTGTCCATCCAAGCCCTTGATGTGAATCCTTGGTTTGTTGAGCCGACCTCTTTGCAACGGTATGGATATGGGGCCTCCCTATTTGGAGCCAAGACTTGAAACTTCACCATTCTCGGATCCATTCCTCGCATTCATCGAGGAAATTCTTCAGTTCTTCTTCATTCTGATAAAGCTCGTCCTCTGGCGGATGTGGCAAAGGCTCACGTGTGGGCTCTGCAGCGCTTGCATCTTCTTGATCTGGCGGAACTGCTTCCACTTGTTCATCAGTGGCTGTTCCTGGCAGGTTTGTGAACACTTCACCACATTGTGTGCAAAACCTTCAACTAGATCAGAAATGCAGCGTGTCCATGTCAGGCCTCACTTCCCACACCCACCTTGAACACTCGCACAAGAACAAGCAACAGTAACAAAACAAAAAACCTGCGACGAGCACCCACTTGTTCAAGGCCTGCTGCTGCCTCAGCTTCTTCGCGTTCCCTTTCGGCCCGAGCCCTTTCGGTGCGTGTCTCTTCCACCATGTGTTGCAAAATGTCTTTGAAGTCTGCGCGCTGTCTTCGGCTCATGTGGTCAATGTTCACAGTGGGCTCATTGGTATGGACATCTTCCGCCTCAAGACATTGCACAGCTTGGCGGTTGTGGACCGGAGGGGGTTGGAGATGGTCCAGTTATGCCTCTTGTGGCTGGTGAGCGGAATGGTTTCGGACATCGTAGCATGCCACGGGTCTTGTTTGAAGAAAAAAGAGCGGCATATATGCTTAGCTATAGGTACTCAGTGTTGTTGAGACCTGCAATGCAAATCAAGGCGGGCTCCGTTTGGATCTCCCCAAAGCACGGTCTTAGAAGAGCAGGAATTCCCTCCACCCACGGTTTAAGCTACCTCCATGATTGGCCTGCGGCACAACGAGTGCAACCCAAAACCGCGGCTCATTCCTCCAACAATCACATCATATGATCAAATCTATATGCCCCAGCGAGAGTCGACTGCGCGGACGGCCCCTGGGGCAGTCCCCAATTCTTTGAAGGTTCTCTTCGATGGTCGGAAAATGTGATGGCAAATGGCCACCTACAATTGCTTGCAAGCCTTGGTTAACCTGCAACCCTTCCCACGGCCAAGCTGCAATGTCGCTGAAGATATGAATTAATCTTCTGATCTGAGCGGCAAAAGCCACGTCGAAACTCGACTCCAAATCGAGTCAAGGTGAATCTTTTGGCCGACACCCTTCACACAAGAACAGTTTCAGGGTAAGCAGAACCACCTTGCCACCTTGATTTCGTCAAAAAGCGAGTTCACCCAAAGACTTAGAGGCCAACTTCCCTGGTTGTGTGTCACAGTACCCAGACCGCCCTAGTTGATAGACAGCCCTCATTAATGAGAATCCTCTTGGTCATTATTGTCAACCTATCCATCGGTGACATGAAGGGGAAAGCGGTTTTGACGTTTTGGCCCACAGTGAAATTGTTGGTCACTAATTTACAGTTACTAGCTACTATAATTACAAACCTTCAAATCCACCAGGCGAGGTCAAGCGATGAATCGCCAGGTGGACGGTCAAGGATCCCCCAGGAGACCCACCGAAGCTGGTGCTCTTGGCCTTCACAAAGAGTGCTTAAGAAATCCGGTGATCTTCGCTCGGCTTAGAATAGAGTCTCATAGGTCTCCGGTCTCTAACAACTGGCAAGGTGTAGTCTGCTCCCTGAACGTTGTACTGGGGAAGACATTGGCCACAAACATTGCACGAATGACATGAAAGGCGATCCTTCAACTTCAAACGTCACAGGCACCTGCAAAACAGATCTTGTTGGGATGGTCTTTGGTCTTCGAACATGCCGCCATGCCCCCCCAAAATGGGCCTGCCATGGCCTGCCAAATCTAACAAGAAGACATCCTGCGCGGAAGGTGTTGTGCACCCTCGGACTGAGGGGCCCCACACGATCCTCGGAGACCTGTACTGTCAAGCTGGCCAGAAAATCGCGTTCTTGTTCATCGCAGGGAGACCAGGGCGAGGCTATCCCCATCTGTCGCGGCACCTGAACAGGTCAATCCGAACGGACTCGTGGAAGACCAAGAAACCACAGTCTCAACATCTCTCGACATCGACCACCGGTGTGTGACGCTCGCCGCGGTGGCCCAATTCTGTCAAATCTTGCTGGACAACCAGGTTGTTTCAGCCAAGGTATGCCAGTCATTGCCAGTCACTCTAGTTGATTTGTGACTAATTTAGGCTCGCCACGTGACCCCCTCCCCCCCCGGTCTCCTCAGTTCTGTTGTCAGTGTCACTGTCTGATTGATGGTCGTCCACCCCAATCGTCTGAGCTCGTGGTTGTGGGGGTGGCACCATTTCCTGAGCTGCCTGGGTGTTACGCGCTGCGGACTTGGGGGGCTGTGGAGCTGCCTTAGGCTTTGCCTTTGGAGCTGCCTTAGGCTTTGCCTTGGCGGCCGGGCGGGTTTTGGGAGCCGCCTTAGGCTTTGCCTTGGCTTTTGCCTTGGCAGTGGCTTTGGCTGCTGCCTTTGCAGCCTTCTCTGCCGCTTTCCTTGCCTGTACCTCCCTCGCCTTGGCCTCCTTGGCCTCCTTGGCCTCTGCCTCCTTCTGCTGCTTCATCCTCTTTTTGCTCCTGGCGGAGCTTTCTGCTTCGCAAACCTCCTCCACACGCCACTCCCACCTCCAAGTTTTTCTCATCTTCATCATTTTCTCCCGGATCATATCTACCTCATTCTCAGTCAGCCAGAATTGGCCAACCGCGCATGGACCTGCAGGATCCAGGGACGGTGAAGGTGACACCGCCTTTCTCTTCGGCATAGCTCTGTCGGGGGCCACGCCCCCCGGCACTGCTCTGTTGACACGCAATCTTACACACACAAACCTGCTGAAAGTGCCCATCTAAAAATGTCTTCTCTCTAATTATTTCTGTCTCACTCCCTGCAAGGAGGTTTGTCCTGAGCAGAAATTGCAGCCGAAACAGGCAAGAGACTAAGCTGGACGAAGCTTACAATTACAGTAAACCGAAACGTCCCTGCTCTACAACCGTAGGTTGGAGAGAAACATGCCCTTCAGTAAAAACATGTTTCACAGAACCCGGAGAGAGAGAGAGAGAGTCTGAAACTGGCTGCTGAGGTTCTTCCATCCAGAAGGTCAAACACTCATTCTTTTGAGTTACGAATAGCGATGGCCTCCCCAATCTGATAGCGTCCTTGCTCCTAGTAGCGTCCTTGCTCCTACTAGCAGCGGCCTCCAATCTAATAGCGATGGCCCAGCTGCAGCGCTTTCTAAGGCCACGACTTTCTTGCTCAGGTCAACCTGTGTCAGCACCACCTGCGGAGAGTATCAAGCGCGGTAACCATGTGGGCGTGAGAGTCACCGATGCGCTGCCATTGGCTTTAAAGACTGTCATCCTTTGAGGAATCGAAAGATCCCACGATGAACCGATGAACCCCCATAGACCCCACAAAAAATCTGCACAAGACCAAAAAACTCTGTGACATGGAGTTTCCTGGGTTCCATATAGCCGCTGCTTTCAACTCCGAGTGGAGGACAATCGACAACACTCAACAAAACGCACCGTCCATGCCAGCATCGTCCCCACCCCGCCATGACCGTTTGCTCCGTTTGGTGTCCGCCGGACGTCACTTCAGGCCTCCGGGGTGGCCACCACACCGTGGTCCTTGACGGACTGATCGCCCAACGTTCGGGCCATACAAAGACCGGGGTAGTCCTGGCAACGCCCACCCGGGCGCAACGGGCCGCCGTGCTTGGGCCGCAGTTCTTGGGCTGTTTTTTCTCATTGTAATCCTTCTTTTCTTCCAGACCTTTAGATCCCTTCATTTTATGATATCCATTTGTTTGGCCGTAGAAGGTCCCGGCTTTGTTGGTGGTTCGGCTAGGGGTTGTGTTGGGTGGGTAGATGGAAGTTCGAGATCATCATGGGCAGTCTTCACCCCAGACTCAGGTTCGTTGGCTGACGGCTTTTTGCACATGGCTTTTTAGACGGTTCGTCCTTTGTAAACACATTTTAAACCAGTTCTTTAGCCCTGTCTGTCAACATGGAAACCTTTTTGCAGATTTTGGCCGAACTCGAGAAGTTGAGATGGTGAACCAAATGACAATGGGGGCCACGAGGTCGGCGATGGACCGTGGACACCCAGGTTTTGCGCTTCGCTTCGCGTCGCTTCGCCACCACTTCCAGGTCCTTGCCCTTGATGAAAATGCGATGGTTGACCCATCCGTCCTTAGACCAATGGACCGTGAAGGCATGAACTAACCAGGGGTCATAGCCTCCCAGGAATGTGGTGTAGGTATGGTGGGCAGCTTTTCACTCATAAGACTTTCTATGATCGTCCATCTTGAACGTGCAGCGGTGAAACGAAGCAAGACGACATGGCGTAGGTGAAACCGCACTACCAATAATCAAATAACAAAGGGATAACAAGTCTGGACTAGTGACTAATTGCATCTAATTGCTACTAATTGTTGGTATTTCTGAACATTTGTAAGAAGTCTTCGATTTTTTTCCCAAAGAACTTTCCATGATGGATCTTCAGGGAGACAATCCCCGTGGTCCAGAAAATGTGTCTGCGGGCCAAAGTTGGTGCTAAAGACCTACACTGCCCGCATGGAAAGGTCATGCAGGAAGTGCAACCAAGAGTGGGCCAGTGGAAGAGATCCAGCATCACTTTTGAGATAAGACAAAGCACCGCAAAAGAGAGAGTTGATGGAACTTTTCACATCTTTTCCCCATCTCAGGTCCTTTTTCCCAAGCACTGGCCACACGACTTCGCCCATCCGCTTCTCTCCGAGGGGCGGGATACGTCTGCGAACGCACTTCGCCACCCATGGATTCGATACGGGCCTTTTCCTGCGCGAGGTCAGAACCAAGTAAAGGAACGTGCCACTGTTCCCAAGATCGTAGATCGTTTGTAGGGACTTTTTCCAAGTTTTCCCAAGAATTTGGTGCAGGCCGTCGGCTTGTTCTACTCGGTGGCCACGAAGGCAGGAAAGCATGCTCTCCCGTCGCAGTCCTTTTCGCTCTGGGGCTTGTGATCTTCGGTTTCAAAGATGACCTTCTTATCCTTGGTGTCGCAGCCATGCCGGTGCGACTGGCCAGCACCGGCAGGTCATAAGAACTTCATAAGAACTCTGAGTATGTCGTGGCTTGAGATGCCCTTCTCCACTCGAGATGCCGTAGCCGCGGCATTTGGAATCGGGTATCTATTTCTTGGTACGTACCTATACCACTCGTGAAGCAAACCTGTTCACTGGAACTCCGTGTCTCAAACCATTTTCCCCATGAAACTAGCAGCTAGTCAGTTACTAGTTGAACCCACATGTGAGCCTGAAACCAGGGAAGCAAACCACTGGTCAAGCTGCCTTCTTCAACAGGCCTTGCGGCTTTAGTCACTTTGGTCACTAATTCGATGTCTTTTGTCATCACTTCATCACTCCAATCCGTCTGAAGAATCCGTTTTCGCATCGGCTTCAGCTCGGCTCGTCTTGGCGTCCTTTCCTCCACCGGCGTCGACCGGTCGCTCCACCGGTCTGCCGACCGAGGCACCGCCTCGGATCCGATCGCGCAGCGGGAGTCTCCGGCGTTCGCGGTCCAAACCTGGCGGGTCGGCGGGAGAAAGCCGCGCCGGGAGAAAGAGGGGAAGCAGGATGGACTGGGGGGAGATCACCAGCAGCCACCAGCCCAAAAGCATCAAAGTCATCAGTGAAAGCACCAAACCATGCTGAAAAAGGCTTCCGAATTGGAGATCTAATTTTCTTCTATGACTGCCAGGCTGAAACCTTACCTGTAGGTGTTGAGGTTTTCTTGAGTCTTTTCTTGGAAGGTGGTCGCCTCAAGTTTGATCCCACTTCAAAGGACAGGACGGAACGAACAAAGCTGGCATACAGAACGGCAAGACGACATGCCAAAATCGGACATAAACCGACCATGCACCCTGGAACGGGCCCGCTGAAGGCTGTGGTTTCCTCTTAAAAGCCAGCGGCAAACTGGGCGGCAAATTGCATTCCTAGGGAATATACCGTCAATGATTAACATCTTGTATGCTATGGCGGATCCACCAATGATCTTGATCCTCTAATGATCACGGATGGTGGTACATCCCTGAAAATGCTTCCACCAGCGGAAGGGCTCCCATCTGCGACCTGATGATTCCGAGCTGCGACCGACAACTCTCTCAGCTCTCGGATGGAGCGAAGAGGTTTTCCCTTGCACCTTGTTGCCTTTGAAAAGTGCCGCGACCGCCTGACCAAGCCGTGGGAATGACCGCGGCGATGGGACGAGTCCAGGCTTCCCAAAAGTGACTCGCCCCAAAGCCCAACAGGCCACCTTCCAACAGATTCTGGGATATCTTTTTCGGTTCTGCTCTGGGGCCCTGGAACTGTGTCGGGGTCCAACATACCTCACGTGGCCAGCCACTCGTAGGGTTTCCTCAGGGAACCGTTGCACCCACATCCACCAACAGCCTCGCGGAAACACTCCATCAGTTTCGCAGATCAGATTCAATTAGGCCCCATGCAGCTGCCCTGTTGTGGATGGTCTCAGCGGGTTTTTCTTCACTACCACCCACCTCTTCAGCGACATGTGTCACCATTTTCAGCCCAGGTGCTGTGCTTCCACTGGCTTGCACGTCCCAGTCGTTCTCGAGGGAGTGAGCGACCACGTCTTTCTGCGCCTCGTTTTTGGGTCTCTTTGGGCCGAGACCCACGGTTTCGCCCAGCGAGGCAGCCGATTTCGACATGACTTGGGAAACATGGGAAGTGCCAAGCCTCCAACCTAATGGCCTCCAACCTACTAGGAATGGCCTCCAACCTACTAGCGATGGCCTCCAACCTACTAGCGATGGCCTCCAACCTACTAGGAATGGCATCCAACCGTAGCTTCTATAGGCACCAAGAGTGATCCGGGACACGCTGATTTATATGGGTTTTGTTGGCGACTGTCGCCTGCACCAAACGGAGGAGACGAAGGGTGGTCCAATGAGTCCATTAACGAGTCTTGACTCTTCCAAAGGAAAAACACACGACACAGGTAGCCTTCTCAGGTAGCAGGTAGCCTCAGCAGGTAGGAGGGTGGGTGACCTGGACGCCATTCCGACACTCCCCCCCCAAACAATGCCCACCCTCCCAAGATACGGGCGCCTTCTCAAACGCATTGATCAGCGCCTGGCGCAGCGGAGCTGAAAACCGAGACGTTCCAAAAATGAATGGTAGTTACTAGTAAACAGCTACTGCTAGCTTCTTGCTAGGATGTGGTTTCTCTGGATCTTGGTGAGCCAGCATTATTGGGATCCCAAGAGATTGGTGCGATTTCTCGAAGAGAATTGCTGCCTCTGCCCAACTCCCATGTCTCAATGCAAGCCCAAGAAAAGCTCCAGAGTTGTTCCTTGAACAAGGCGTGCCAGATTGGCCGAAGAGCCGTGGCGATGAGTCCAGTGAAGCCAATCTTTCGGCCGAACAAGCTGCCATTCTTGGGGGTTTGGTGTGCCAGATTGCCTTCAGTCTCGTTCCTGAAGGCCATTGCTAGTAGGTTGGGGGGCCAAGCGGCCTTTTACCCCCATCCCCAAGGCTGACACGCCCGCCTTCTCGATACCGGATTCATCGATGGTATCCTTGTCGAAGCCAGACTCGTTCACCATGAACCAGGGCACGGTCTGGACTGTGCGGGTGGACACAATGTGGCCTCGGTGCAAAGCAACGTGCTGCCCAGACGCTCACATCCAAGCTCTTATCTTTCCTAGCTGTGTGTCCAAAAGGCAGGCGAAGCTCCGGACACATGTCTAGCGTGTGGTGACTTCATCCCACGAATGGTCCGTCCGAAGAGAACCTCGGGCGTCCGTTGAGGCTCCGCACCAAAGGGCCCGTGACCGTCAAAAGTACAAACCAAGGTGTAGCCACCTGAGCTGCTCGCTTGCTTGCCCTTCATGCAGGTGATCGACCGAAAGTATCCGAAGGTGATGTGATGGTGCGCAAACTGAAGGCAGGTGGTGCGAAAAACAAGGGGAGCGGGGAGCGAGTGTCCCAATGGCAAAGGCAAAAGCTTTGTGTCATCCATCTGGGTCACTTTCTGGAGACTTTCGGATTCAAACATGTCTGTTGGGCGACTGATGGCGATGGGGTGGCCCTATTTGACTCGCCCAGGTCAGCCTGCACACAGGCTTGTCATAGAACAGCGGCATTTCCTACACACACCACAAGGATACTATTGTCATTCCAGAAGAATTCTAAGGTTGCAACTTGCAATAAAGCATATCGTGCACACTTCAAAGTTTGCAGGAAAATGCAATCTAAAGTTTGTAAATGGATCCTTTTCCCCCTTCCAATCGCCATTTCTCCCTCATGCGTGCCGCCCTGCACAAAACCGACGCGGCTTGCTTGCTCCAGGCTGCTCTTGAAGTGGGTCACAGAGAAGTTGTCTTGGTTTGGCGAGGTGTCCTATCACAGAAGCAAACGTTAAGCAAAACTTCGCGTGATAGGAAGCTTGACCGAAACAAGTTTCAAAGTGGCATTCTTCCATATTCATGCTTTCTCAATCCATGGACCACTTGCTGGAACAACATGTCTTAAAGAAAAAGACAACACTGTTCTGTGAAGGTCAAACATGATTGACCATGATTGTCTTAAAGGCCTTCAAAGATAAAACAAACTGAATGAGGAATGCTTCCGACTGCCATTTGAGACCACATAAGGCTAGGAAACTACACCCCATAGTTTGGGTGCCACAAACGGTTGTTTTCCATAAAGGGCAGGGAATACAAGCAGTTATTAGCCACTCCTCCATGGCTTTTGTTTGCCACTGACTCGGGTGCCCAGATCCAATTCGTAGACCATGACGGCCAGCTAACCCCCCCAAAAACAGCTAAGCCCCCTTCTCGGAAAAAAAACACCAACCTTTCAGGCAACTGTAAGGATCTCGGTTGGAGGCCATTACTTAGTAGGTTGGAACCTCAGGCAACCATGTTTGTGGCATCATGCGCACTGACATCGATGGTTCGCCTCCGAGAGGCGGCTTGCCTCATCTTTCCGGACTTTGGAGGGAGCGAAGAAGACCGGGGGTTTCGATCGGAAGTGATGCAAAAACAACATTCACAAATGGCATGGTTTACATACCTCCGGTCCCTCCGGTTTTTCAGCACAAGCGGTATGTCAACGGTCCAATGCTTACGCCAGCCAAGCTTGGCTTGTCCCTCGGCCCGGCGCTGTCCTTGAAGCCTTTACATCCCTTCCTGAAGGCGCGAGCGCAACTGGGGTCAATTCAGCAGAAACACAAGTTGACAGTGGCGTTTCCAGCGCTTGTTGTTCTTTTTTTACAACCTGTGATCGTCACATTGTATTCAGCGGGTGTCTTGTGCTTGCTTCATTCTTTTGTTTTGCGACTGCAATGGCAGTGCCGCAAGAGCAAGCCAAACACACCTCGTCCAGGACTGACTCAAACAATCTTGGAACAACTCTGAAGTGCCCAGGTAGAAAGGGATGCTTCTCAAGTCCCACCTGCGTTTCACATCACCAAACACTCACACCCAACCCCCACGGCGCTAAACAAACTCTGAACGAGAGGCTGGCAGGCGACCAGGGGTGGTGGATCCAAAGGAATGGTTCCATAGGTCACCTCAGCCGATCGTCCGGTGATAGCACATGGTCGTGGAGTCTTGGGTCGAAGCGTAGCAAGCTTCGATTTTTTGGCGCAGGGTTTTGGTGCATTTTTTAAGTAAAAGGGAGAGTTCCCCATTAGCCGTCCCAAGCAATCCCAGGGGGGGGGGGGGGGGGGCCCCCCCCCCCCCCCCCCCCCCCCGTTTTTTTTCCCCCCCCGGGCCCCCCCCCCCCCCCCCGGCAGGTCCCCTGGCCGGCGCAGTCTCTTTATTTGCTTTGCATTCAACATGCACTTGTTTTACGTGGCTGTGGTCTGCTAACCCACGAAATCTGCACTTCATCTCCCACACCCGCGCCTGCCACGCAATCACATTTTAAGGTCAACCCCTGCGGCAAAACAACCCACCATACTCGGTCGCTCGGCCAAGCAACCCACAAACCAACCAACAGGCACCAATCAGCAAAGACCAACAGCAACGACAATAACCACAAGCGCAGAAAGCTTCGGGTTTTGGTGCATTTTCTAAATCAAAGGTTTTGCCTATACTGAATGAAACCCAATGGTTGCAAACTCTCCCAAATTTGCCGTCGACGTGGTGCAAATCAAAGGACTCTACGTCGACCAACTCAACAATTTTCACGGGGCCACCATAGACGAAGCATTCATTCATTCATTCATTCATCAGGCCTCCTTCAAAAAGTTGTAAGGCTCTTCTGACATGTTTCTTGCCATTCGCGACTGTCATTGTTCAAATCGATGTGATTCGGATCCTCAAATGTGATCCTGAATGTGTAAAACCCTGTCTAAAGTTTAAAGCCAAGCCCAGACCAACCCCGTCCAGAAAAGAAGGCAACGGCAAACCCTTGTTAGTCCTCCCACGCCATGGGATCTCCCATAAAATCTGTGAGATCTCCCCAAGATACGTCCATCCAAAGCATTCTGAAACGTCAGGGTCTCACGTGATGTCACTCCCTCCGCTGTTGGGGTCACCAATTATGCCACCTCCTTATTAGTAACAAGTGCCACGCTAGTAGTAACAGGTGCCTTACCAGTAGTAACAAGAAGCTAGTAGAAACAATAGAAGGCTGTTGCTATCTGGATCTGCGGCCTTCGCCCCTTCCTCGCCCCGTCCGCCCTCGCACCGCGCTCGTGACGGGGCACACGCTCGCGCTCATCGCCGTGTTGTTGTCCTTCGGTGATGAGGCCGTGACTGTGACCCACCACCTGAGCCAGCGATTTCGGACTTGACAACCCTCAAGTCGTCCGCCTCATGTTGCTCACTGCAGGTGCTTAGCAGATACATATGGACCATTGACCCAACTCATCTCTAGAGCCTCAGTCTGTGAAGGGCCGCTCCAAATGGGCTCTGGAGTGCACGTAGCCAGCACCCGTAGCCAGCTGGGCATCCCGGCTTTGTTTTTGAACGTCTCATCCAAGACTTCTTGTGGCACCACATCGAAGACCACGCTCACTGAACCATGACGATACCGTGCCAGGAGGTGCTTCTGCATCTCTTCCTCGAGACCAGGGGGTGTGGCTTTCGGCTTGGGGCTTCCAAAGAGAGGGAATCCGCAAACATGCCCAATAGAGGCACTGAAGCCAATCCTAGATTTAATTAAAGGTGACAAACATGTAACGTGCGGCCAGAAAGAACAAGGAAAGCCCAGGATTCACGTCCACTCACAACGGCAGGGCCAGCCAGTGGGGGACTTCCCAGGCTCAAAAGACCTCTCGGTCTTCTCGTTCCCTCCGTTTTTCGCTTTTTCTCCTCTTTTATGGGTGGCAACGGGTGCACTAAAAACGAATCGAAGCGGAGCCGCTAAAGCCCGCCGCCGCGGCAATGCACAAAAAATAAACTTCTGGTGCCAGGCGGCCAGCTGCTTCTTGCTGTCCTCGCTCATTTCTAAATCTCCACCTCAGTCGTTGTCCAAAGGGAACGGCCGAGACGCAAAACATCCATGGCGCATTCTTAGTGCGCCATAACACCGCTGCACGCTGCAAGCCGTGTCATGAAATCGGCACAAGAATGCGGAAGATCCTGCCACATTTTGGTGAGGACACATTTTCCTACAATACCAGGGAACACCTTGAACGGATGGTATGGCGTGCACCGGATCGAGACGGTGTGTCAGGTGGGTCGAATGGCTTCAATCCGAATCGCGCGAAAACACGACGGAAAGGAGTCGGAGAAGGGACCATGATCGGGTCGTCTGGGAGCAAAAGGATCTGTTCGTCTTAAAATGGGTCGAGGGGTCCATGTGCCTTCTCTCGAGAATGTGCTTGGTCTTCAAAACCTTGAGCGAGCCCTTTCGTGGTGGACACGGTACCGTTTTGCC
>CAXAMN010025140.1:521176-584277 GCA_963970005.1 Durusdinium trenchii
ATACACTAGGGCGTCCGTAGTGTAGGATAAGCACTGGTAAAAGGTATCAAGAATAGAGTGTCTTGAGGAAATAGCCGGTGTATGGTTATAGCAAGCCTGGGGGGTAAATTTACCACCCGCTTATGCATGCATTAGGTTAGAAATAGGGGTAAACAACTTGTAACGGTGAAGTACAAGTCCTATGCAGCAAGCAGCAGCCAGCAGCAGCAGCAGCCGCCTGCAGCCAGCAGCCAGCAGCAACCACCAACCAGCAGCACCACGCAGCAGCAGCGCAGCATCAAGCCGCAGCAGCAGCAGCACCACCGGCAGCAAGCACCACCGGCAGCAAGCAGCAAGCAGCAAGCAGCAGTAGCAGCGGCGTCGTCAGCAACAGCAGCAGCAGCACCAAGCCGCAACAAGTAGCAAAGCAGCAGCTACAAAAGCGGCAACCAGCGGCAGCAGCAAACAGCAGCAGCAAGCAGCAGAGCGGCAGCAGCAGCAGCACCCTTTACACCAAGCCACCGTTGCACCCAACCAACCACGTTCACACGTTCAACCAACCCCCTACACGGCGCAGCTGGGAGTTGAACCGCGGGGGGGGGGGGGTTAGCTTGATATATCAATCTTTAAGGCACGCAGCCCCTCCCACCACAACATTGCTAAAGCAAAGAAGAACTCAGCTAGCATGCTAGCTTTCGTGACTATATTTTCGACTGCATGGACAATGGAAGTAAGTTGAACTCGAGAGTTCATCCTCTTTCTTCCCTCCTCGCCAACAACCCTCGCCATGAACATCCAAAAAGATACCCCTTCCATCCCATTCCTGTATGGCCTCCTTTCGCATAAGACATTCAGCCAACCAGCCCGAAATCCCACCAACCCAGTACAACATGTACAACTCCAATAGCTCAACAGCTCAACATCAACCAGCGAATTTTCATGAACCAGCATTTTTCCCTCAAGCACTGGCCTCCAAATGCTTCTCCATGGCCTCTCTCATCCATCCAAAGAACTCCTCCTCCGGTGTCACCACCGCCGGCAGCGGCTTCGCTGCGGGGCGGTGGACCTCGAACTGCCCACGGTGAGGCGCAAAGGCCTCGGGGATTTCCTCCTGCAACGGCTTCGTCAACTGGTCGAAGCCTTGAAAGGCAGCGGGTTTGACCACCCGAGAGATTCGATTTCTAGGGCAGAAACGGTTCCAAAAGGACGCGCTGAGAGGTTTTTAAGGTTCAATCGAATCGTTAAACTCTAAGGAAGATTCACTGAAGTGGAAGCTTGAGATCCCCGACGTACAAACACACACCCAATCTTTGAACCTGTTACTATGCTGTCCTCTGGCAGGTGCAAGCAAAGCCACACTCGCAACTTTTCCTGGGCGCCATCAAACACGATCGTTTGAAGAACGTGGAGAACCAATGTGATCCCTGAGTCTCCCCGAAAAAGAAATGGAACAATGGAACGCGTTCCTTCTTTCCGTCTTGGGGATCCTCCGGAAGTCTGTGCCCAAACTTGGCAGGATCGTTCTGGTGGAAGTTTCCGGGAATTTTTGAAGGAAGAGTCACAACTCTTTCAGGTGCTAGGTGATTGTTACGTTGAGGAAAGGCTACAATGTTAGAGTTGGCATATCGGAGTAAATGGCAACCCCAGCATACCCCAGCTGGAACCCTTTGCAAACCACAAATTCTGGCTGTGACGTTCTCATCTTCAAAAGCTGAGCTCCCTTAGAGAGTCACCTCAGGCATTCCAATCGAAACGTCTGAACCTTTGGATTTGTCACCTGAGACGAAACACTCACCCAACGCAGCCTGGCTCATCACCGCCTTGGCTCTGCCAGCTCCGCGGTGCTCGTCTCGGTGCTCGTCTCACCGTTCTCGCGCGCGTCGCGGTGCGCCAGCAGCGCGCGCTGCGCTGCGGTGAACTCGAAGCCCAGCTCGGTGAGTTGGTGCAAGGCAGCTGCCTCGATGTCCTTGAGCAAGCCGCGGTGGATCTAAGTGGATCTAAGTGGTGGGTCACATTGGGACCTAGGGCCCCAAAAAGGTGGTGGCCACCCCGAAGAATGTTTAGTTTTTGGAGGATCTTCATCTTGGCCATGACTAGTGGCTTGATACTTCTCCTGTTCTCCCATGTTTGTGCTTTGTCGTGGCTTCGATTCAATCCGCATCCTTCGGAGGGAATTGTCCATGGCAGGGAATGCCCTTTGTCGTTCCCTTCCTCGATTCCATGAACCGCTGCAAAGTCTTTGAGTCCAAGTCTTGGAAGTTTTAGTTCGGGAATTCTTCACCGTCAAAATAGCTACCCTTCACATCCTTGACTATAGGTGAATAGAATATTAGAATGTAAATTAGATGTGACGGTAGGTCTCTTCCAAAAATTGTTCGCCCTTGGATGACCAGGGATGCACCCGGCGCCACTCCAAAAAGGACGCTCACGCTCCCTAGCGGTTTTCCGATTAGGTTGGAGCCCATTGCTAGTGGGTTGGAGCCCAATGCTAGTAGTAACTAGCAAATAGCTACTAGTAGCGATCAAAGACCTACTAGTAGCTTCTTGTTCCTAGTAGTAGTAGTAGTAGTAAGGCCAGGAGCCCCTAGTAGCGTCCTTGCTCCTAGTAGCGATGCCCTTTGCTCCTAGGGCCAAGGAGTTGTTCGTTTTTTGCCTCGCTTTGGCCACGGTGCCGTCAACTCTTCGGCCTCGCCGACCGAAGAAGAAAACTCCTTAGTGTCTGCAGTCCGCCAGGTTGGGGCCCCGTTCACGGTGAACAGTAGGGTGGCTGTGGATTCGGATGGCTGTGGCTGTGGATTCGCCCAGTAGGGTGGCTAGGGAATGCCAATACACGCTACCTTTCTTTTCTTGATTTGGTACTTACTTTGGAGCTCTATTCTTTAAGGTCTGAGAGAGTGGAAGCGACTCTTCAGCTAGTCACCTGGCATAGTTCCATAGCGGGGCAAACCCAACCGACGGACCCTCCAGCGCCGCATCGACGGACCGAGTCGTTGGCTCGTCCGAAGCTCCGCACCCAAATCCAAGGACTTGAAGATCAGCTCGCGCATCCGCCTCCGTCCGGCCGGTGCGCCAGAAAAAAGGATCCGAAACGGAGAGTGATTCATGTACTGATGTACTGTATAAGTATGTCGTATATCATGTTTGCCGGGAGGCTATGAGTCTATCAGAGTCAAGGTTTCACTATCCTTTGCGCTTTGAACACTCTAGATCACGGTTTGCAGATAAGCCAGGCACCGCCAAGATGCGAGTTCGTACGCCGCTCCTAAAATCGCGTCCCTGCGCGGCCTGGCCAAAATGATACGCGCCTTCATATTGGCCAGCCTCGGGGGAGGACACCGAACCACATTGGCCAGAAACGTCCTGGACCTTCGGTGTCCTGTTCACATGATCCTTTTTGGTGACCAGATGAGATGATGCACATATATATTATATACGCACATAGGGTAGGCGCACCATGAAGGGCTAATTTCCATGAACCAATGAGCCTGAGCCTGAGCGTCAATGCAGTTCAAGTCGAGGAACCGCTTCAGGTCTCGGATGGCTTCCCTTTTGTTCTTCTCTTGCGCCCACGCCTCCTGCCAAAAAACAAGAATTTCAACTGCTGGAGGAGGCAGTTCATGCAGAGAGTGCCCTCTAACCCATCCCCGACCAGGCCTTCTTCTCGCGCCGCTCGCGCTCCTTCTCGGCCCGAGACATGTGTCCGTGCACGGCACCTCAGCGGACCGGCGGGGCAGCCGTTTCAGGCCTCACCGGGGGAGTTCGTGGACCTGTGTTGGGCCTTTGAGCTAGGATGGAGTAGGCTGTGGAAAGCCTTTCTGCCGAGGTCACCTGAGTGTTCATGGCGAGAATGAGTTGTAGCCCACAATAAGGTTGCTTGGAAGATATCGCCGGCAATCACCTGAATGTTGAGCCAGAACATCTGGCGTGAGATGTTCGGAACATGGTCTTCTCACTGGCCTGGCCATCCACTTTCAGTCTGTTTGGATGCTCCCGCTCGCCGGTCCTTCGTCCCGCCCGGTACGTCTGCCAAGCCACCCAAAGGTGCGCGGCTCCAACCTGAAGAAGCAGCGATACTCTGTCACGCAGCGATACTCTGTCACGGCGGGTGTTTATGACATGGTGTGATCTGGTGCCTTATGACCGGCTCGGCCACCCGCAGTCAGGAGCTGAACCTGAAACATATGCCCTATAATAAGAGCCTTGGAAAGGACATTTAAAGGAATGGTTGACCATGACCATGGTTGACCTGGTTTTGTCAATTTGTAGTCTTAAATCCTGTAGGTAAACAATGATGTCTTTGCTAACGACCCTTAAAAAGATGGTGTGATCGAATCCTAGGGTATACTTTCATTCGAGCATCTGACCCAAGCATCAAAGATCATCAAATACCTTTCGATGGTTTTCTGATCCGGTTTTCATCTGCAGATTGCATGAGCATGCTGCAATCTCAAATTACCACCCACCGATCCGCCCCAAAATGCCTCCTGCGTTGCCAGCTTCTCCAGCATCCTCCTGGACCTCCGCGACGGTGGCGTCGTGGGCTTCGGTGACGGTCGCCGGCGGATGGTCGAACCTGCAGAAGCATCGTTCGTCAGAGCCATGCGAGAACCGTCGCAAGCACGTTGAGTGCCGTCTTACTTGAGCGGTGCTCTGCTCTACTTGGAGCCCCCGCGCACTTGTGCGAGGCCTCTCTCAGGTTCCCCAGCATTCATGGAATCAGAACATGGCCCTATGAAAAGGGTCCAGCCATGCTTAAACATTTACAAAGCACCGCAGACTCGACCAATCCAAAATGGGTGCTTCTTTTGGAATCGCAGTCATCGTCTCTCAGTCACTGACCAAGATCAGCTACCCCAGCTGTGCCTGCAACCAGGTCGGCGGCAGCGGCCGCTGCGCTGCCACTCGAAGCAAATCTTCGAAGGCTCCTAGGAGTGCCGTGGCAGTTCAGTGGCTTTAACACCAAAACTTACAAGTCAAATCAAGTCAAGCAGAGTCAAACATGAACAACTTGAACTTGCCCCAACGAACACCTCGTTCTACCAATTCTACTGCACCAGACTTGACCTGCAGGGCTAGGCAGGGCTAGCGCCTAGGAGCTGAACTTGTGGGCTTGGTCTTTCTTCCGTTTTTTTTGGGGGAAGGGTCGGAAGGGTTGCTAGAACGCCAGCACAAACAAACATCTAACTTCCCAATGCAACATGAGTCGGAGGTCAAAACTCAGGAAGGATGAGGAAACCTCTCCCCTCAACAGTATCCCAGGAAAGGTTTCTTTAATTGCCCGGGACCAAGGCCCTTTCGTGTCCTCCTTCAGCTCTTGCAGCTGTTCTTCTTGGGCTTTTCGGGCCAATGCCTTCGCTTCGCGATGTGCTGCACGACGCTTTTCTCAGAAGGTTCTTTGGTCGGGTTGCTCCTCAGTTCCTTTTGATGCCTTTTCTCTTGAGTCTCTTGAGTGGTTTGGACGCTTACGAGGATGTATGCGCATGTGGTGATCGTTGGAAAGGCGCCACATCTTCCCCATGCTGTTGGGATGGACATGTTGTCTACTCGTGTCCCTTCCACGTGTGTTGGCAAGAGGGCAAGCCGAAGTCTGTACTTTCCTACCGCTTAAGAGTTTCTGACCTGCTCCGTAAGCTCACATATATAAGATTCCCGATGGGCAATGCTTTCCCCCACATGGACCCCGATCAGGGACCCCTTGGAAGGCCAATCCCTTGTACAAGTACAAATCCCTCTCTGGCTTTCACCCTGGTTCTCCCTGAGAGTGGTGCATTCACATCGGATTTTTTTGGACTCACTATGCTGCACAACACTACACGCCACTTCGAAACATAGCACATTCATTGGATTCGACATCGGAGAGTGGACCCCAGCAGATCCTCCGCAGCATTCTGCAAATCCTACCAACTCTTTTTGGGGCAAAGCTCCCCAGGATAGGATTGGAGCACAGCAGTCGATCCCATGCAAGGCGCCCGACACTTCCCACTGAGCCCTGGGATGGACGCAGCTTCCTGGCCTCCTTCTTCTCCTGCTCCGCAGCTTCTTTCCCCGTCACCGTTCCGGTGGCCGCCTTGGGCTTCGCAGCGGCCTTGCTCCTTAGCGGTCATGGGTCATGGGCCACAAGTTGTAGCCCATTCTTGGCCACTTAGCGGTGTGTGACGTACCGACACAAGTACAACACACGCACGCATTCCAGGCCACACTCGTGTCTATAGGCCTCGACGGGACGAACCTGCAACCTCGTCTTTGACCGTGCGAAAGTCTCATCGACGCAAGACGTGCACAAGTCTCTTCGACCGGCGTGCGCAGCTCCCGGTGTTTTCCGCGTGCGCCGCTTGTGTTGAACTCAGGGTCTATTGTCGAATTGGATCTGTTTAGCGCTGCTGCCGTCGTCTGCGGCTCTCACAGCTCTAACTTCCTGCGTACAAACCTAAAACTTGGGTTGAGGCCAACTTCCAGGGAAGTGATCAGCAACCGCAACGAATCTTCAATCTTCCTACTATGTTAATGTTTGTCGGGATATTGTCAAGTCTCGTGTATCTTTGCGTCAGTGTGTCCCTCAAGGGGGTGTGATCTTCTACTGCAGCTTCTTGTTCCTCGTAGTAAGGCCAGGAGCCCCTAGTAGCGTCCTTGCTCCTAGTAGTAAGGCCAGGTCCCTTTTCTTCATGTCTGCCACATGGCGAGCCGCCCTAGGCGTCCCACCGTGGCTTCAACCCCCTTCTTCGGTGCTTCGCTCGCCCATCTCAGGAGCCCAATCTTTGGCCCTGTCCTTGGGGACGATTCAGCAACGACAGGAGCAACAGCGCTGTGAAAGGACCCCGGGTACCAGGTCGTTTAAAGGACTCCCCCCGGTGCCAGGTCCTATCGGTATGAATGAAAAAAGACTCGAAATGACCATGAACTATTCTTGAAATTCAGAGTTGATCAGTTTACCTAATGTTTCTTCTCCTATCTTGCCTACTTATTATGTTGACTATCTCACAAAAGGGCCAGGTTTCCATAGGTTTCCATCTTGGTCATCTGAAAGCGTACTCTTTCTTCTACCCATAAAATTCGACCCACCCACGGAGTCTCCCCGTGCCCCCCACCCGCAAAGCCACCGCAAACCCGTACCCACCAGACCCTCCCGCCCAAACCGAGCCGCCCTGGAAGATGGCGAAGTGGCCCGGCTGCGTGCTCTCCGCCCGCGCGTCGTGGAAGCCCTGCTGCGCCGGCGCGTCGCTCCGCTGCACCCGGTCGTAGTTGTAGCCGCCGCTCAAACCCATCTCCATGCCACCGGGCCTCCGCTTCAGAGCGATCCCCCAAAATGAAGAATTCAGTCTGGCTGGGTCTGTCTGTTTCTCTCTTGCACTAGGCCAAAGCAATGAGTAAGAATTGTAGTGTCATATAGCTTAGGCGAGCGCAGTGAATTAACAAAACGACGCTTTTTTTCAAACAGAACTATTCACGACGAGTAGTGAAGATCCGTTCTACCCAACCACTGCCGATCCGCGCAGCCCACTGAAAACAGTTTTTAACACTGTTCCACCGCCAATTCAATCACCGACCCAGTGGCGGGACACGGATCTGCTGGTAGATGGAGCAAGCAAAGTAGACCTCGAACAAACACAACATCGGCGTTCTGCGCTGTGCGCGCGGACGCATCGGCGTGGAGATCGCGTAGCATGTCTCACCTCAACGGCACCCACGGTTGGCGTACAAGACACGGTGGATTGGACGCATATCGCTTGCACGCATGTTGGGTTGGTGACTCTTGGACTCTTCCACCCAAACATGACTTTGTAGTGACCGGGACACTCAGCCAACTCGTGGATGGTAGCGGCCAACGATGTATTTGGCTGGGATTCCTTTTTGGAGCCCCCTGGACAGGCCCTTCGGACCCTTGCAGGCTGCCGCCCAGGCGCCGCACAGGCCTGCGAAAGCTCGGATCCAGCGAGGAAAAGGCCATAGGGCATGATGGAGAGGAAGGGCATGCGCTGAAAGAAGTCCTCGACGCGACTGGTGGACGCGACTGGTCGGTAGGAGGGACCGGTGCCAACTAATGAGGAGTCCAGGAGTGCGTCACTCGATATATGCCTAAGGACATTAAATGAGGTTAGTTTGGGAATCCCAAGGGCATGCATCTGCATTTAGATGGCTTTCCGAAGGCGTAAAATCACCGAACCAGTCTGGTGCAATCACTCGTGCATTCTTGCACTATATATTCTTGTTATTTCTTGTTCTTATCAGGGCTCTGGTGCAAATGGATGAATGATTAGAATGATTCCACCTTTTGGGTTTGTGGTAGCTGAGCTGAATTCTGCCGGAGTCGTTGAACGCCACTGGTCGCCACGACGGTCACATTCCACAGTCCCAGAAAACAACACGTGGTCTGAAGGGACCAACATCCCACAGAGTAGGGTCCCAAAACCTATGAGCATCTACCGCGGACCATCCAAAAGGTGTCCAATGGACTACCCGGTTCTTCATTGGACACCCATTGGATGGTACAGGTATGAGCTCCGATGATGCATGACACACCGCCAACTGACGCCCAGCTCAACCCCTGGCCCTGCCGCACTTCTCTGGGATCGAGCATCAATCAACACATTCAGCAGGGTCATGATCATAAAGGGGATCAAGCATTGCATTCCTCCCTGACCGGCATCCGCACACACCTGAGAGGCTGGGCAGACTGCCGGGCAGCTGATCCAGCCTGTCAGCCTGCCGTGGAGGCTTTCTTGATCCCTGGAAGGTGGAATCCGGGAAGGAATCCGGGACTGCCGAACCAGCAGGAAAATTCGTTTTCTAAAGCATCTTTCTTGGCTTCAATCTTTTCAGCAAAACAGTTTGTCTTGGGTGAATCGCATTACTACAGTTGGAACATGTGTTTGACCCTTGGACATCTCTCTCGCTGCCTGTCTCGTCCCCCTTCCGTCTCTCTCTCTCTCTCTCTGTCTTGGCTTTTGGCAGTGGGATAACAAAATCCAACAAAGATTTGACAGCGTTTGGAGCGCCACGTGCTGTTAAAAAGAAAATGTTGCTGTGCCAGCTGTAGGGTGCTTGGCAAATCGTCTGGGCCAAGCACTCGTAGAACCTCTGCAAATGCTCATCATCCTGCGGAGGTTCCGGAAACAAAAGCGTGCGGGGAACCTGAGAATTGACCCGTGCAAGACCATCTAATGTGGTCCTCTGCAGGGGACCGGGGAGTAAATTAAGTAGCCGTCGAAGGTTCAGTTGAACAGAAAGCACAGTCATGTGAAGAAAACATGGATGATGGAACATATCCCCAAATCAAACGTAACTAAGTGGTTGAACACATCACAACCCTGAAAGGCCACTTGAGCAAAGGCCTGCACATTTCTCATTCCAAACCTGCGGGTGGGCAGGACTGCGAAAACGAACACTATGGGCACTCACTGCGTTTCCGACAAACCACCAACTGAACCAATCTTTTTCATCCGCTTTCCCATTGAAGTTGTCACTGAAACCTCACTGCCACCGGTGTCTTTTGGATGCCCATCATCTCTCTTCTACGTAACGTACCTTCAGCATGAAGGTGCCCATGGTGATGCTCAGGAAGATGTTCAGCAACGCGAAGAAGTCGAAGGACACCGCGCCCAGCGCCACGGCGCATGCCGCCCGACCGATGGCGAAGAAGATCATCGCGAGGATGGAGTACTTGAGGCGTCGGACCTGGAGCTACTGCGAAAACACAGCACCCACCGTTGGAGCAACAAAAACACCCCAAATCCGACGTTTTAGCAGGATTGATTGGACAGAATGGATGGTTTCTGATGGCTTTAGGCAAACCCCCCCTTCTGGGGTCAGTTGCAATGACCACACCTTTTCTTCAAACTCCAGCAAACCCAAATACCATCAAACACCTCTGACGCTGGCACCGTCTCACCCCCAATACATCTCGAAAACCATCGTCTCCCTCAAAAGAGGGACGTCGTCGTCTCGGAGCTTCGACCTGTTGAATTCCAGACATCCTGATTCGACCCGTTCCACCTTGTGGGACCGTGGAGGTGCAACAACGACCTGTCGCCTGACAAGTCCAGTCAGGCCAAGTGAAACTTAGTCCTTGACCTCATGTTTCCTTACTGGTGTCCTCTGATCCCGTCAAATGAGGTCCGTAAGGGCTGGTTCGGGAAGTCTATTCATGTCTATTCCCCAGGTTCGGAGATCTTCGGAGATTCACCCAGGTTCGGGAATCTAAGAAAAACAATTCCACCGGTGCCCACCGGTTTCCACATGCCCGCCGTGGTCGGTGCTTTCGGCGTCCCGGAGCGGCCAGTGGGGTCGAGCTGGGCGTCCGTTTTGGAGTTCGGCAGGCCGAAAACGGGTCGAGACCATCGTATTGCTGACCTCCCGAGGCGTTTCCTCCGCTTAACCTTGTTCCTCCTGTTCGCTTTTAGTGATCTGTCTCAGTGGTTAAAAACCAATCACCCAACAAACATCTAAAAGGGTTTTGCTGGCGATGCACTTTTCCTCAGGATGGTATGTGCTCCACCCTTTAAAAAAACAGACCTGCCGACCCCCTCTTCCATCCTCGGCGAGTCGGTGTTGTTAGTTGGGAAGATGTTGGGAGTTCCGCCTGCGCCTAGGGCCCTAGGGCCTAGGTAGACAAGCAGATTGAGCCGGGGGAAGTCTAGCGAGCCGTGCGCGATGCGATCCCGGCCCCGCCCCGATCATCCCACCCAAAACCCCCCTGAAGCCGCTACCCCCGAAAAGGTCCGGGAGTAGCTGCGAGACGACCGAAGGCACGTTGGGTTGACATTCGTCCGGTAGGGGGCCATCGGGCATGGGCACATTGGGGATGGGAAGCACCATCGCTCCACGCAGCGACGCGCAGGCGGTGGGCTGCTTCCGCCCACGTGATGGCAATGCGCAATGCTTGAACCAGGTGTCAGAAAGGGAACAATGACCAAATTCTAGTAACAAGGCTACTAGGTGGAGGCCATCGCTACTACGTGGAGGCCATCGCTACTAGTAACAAGAAGCGGAACAAAAACTGGACCTTCTCCGTCTCAGCTCACTAGGTTCACCCCCCAATCCTCGTTTCAAACACATTGTTTGGCCCCCCCCATACGCAACCCGTCAAACAATGTATCCCTGATGTTCCAGGGGGGTTGACTTCGCATGACATGTTTGTAGAGCTGTTGGTAGAGCTTACATGAGATTACTTTTGGGGTTCAACCAGTGCAACCCTAACATGAATCCTTCTCCTCAGACAGGTTTCTTTGGCTTGGCTTTCGGCGCTGTTGCTTCACCTCAGCTGAGCTTCGTTGCCCAAAACTAAGCCTTTGAAGGTTCTCATTGAAGGAACACCATCTGTTAGCAAACTTGGGGACTCAAACTGCTTGTGTTTTCCTTTTGCTCATGCTGACAGGGGGGCATCATAGCGTGCTAATGACACTAACCCTCGGGATCTAATCAGCACATCTCCAAAATGGCGAGCACCAAAGTTGCAATCCGCTGGGTTGCGGAGAAGTTTTGGCTTCTGGGGAGCAATCGCTTTCGTCAACTGAATGTTGCACTGAAAATGGGGCACACGGGGGAAGATGTGTTCCATCTGCATCTACACTGCACAGAACTTGGGTACTGCAAAGATATCTCAGCTATGATCAGCTTATTCAGCTGTGTGTCAATTTGTCCACCCCAATGCATCATAGGCTTCACGGGGTGTTTCCAAGCATCTCCGAGCCATCCGACATCCACCAAGCTACCAATGGCTTCCAACCAGGTCTCTCGATATCCATCCGGCAGTTTCCTCTCCAGCGGCAGATCGGAGCAAAGCTTCAGCAGTGCCACAAGCGCAGCCTGAGAGGTGGTAGCGGTGGGACAGCAGGGACGGACATGGCTGACACACAAGGGACATGAAAGGACACTGTGAGGACATGAAACCAGGCGAGGTGACGGTCTTCACCGGCTTTTCGTGCGGGTCCTGAATTATTTCGCCACCGGCTCTTGTTTCATTTTTTGGGGGAGGATCGTGTGAAAAAGCTGGACAGTAACGTAACTCCATTTGATCTCTCATATTCCTGAGCTGGGCGATACAAACAACTACGCAGAACTCCAAGGGTGCCTGAAGCCATGCAAATGAGGCAAACGCCTGAAAATCCTATTCCCTTCGACCAAACCCTCACTCCTGACTGCGAATCCCTCCCCCCACCCCTCCCACCAAAACAACCAGCCGCACCTCCTCGCGCGCGGCGAAGGGCGTCTCCGCGTCGCGGTTCGCTTCGAACTCCAAGGACTTGGAAACGTCCTCTTGGACGGAGACCGGAGACGAGACGAGACGGCGGAGACGACGGCTTCGTGGTGGGGAGCTGGTGGAGTAGTAGACTAGTTAGAGCAAAAGAAGACCGTCGCGAGGGTGTCTTGGGGGTGTGTCAAAGTGGGTTACTAGCTGCGTAGGCTAGAGGAGAGTTGACATGATTCAAAAGGTTGACAAGTTCCAAGCCGATCTGAGGTCTTTCCATACGGGCTGGTCTGTGAGATAGTGTGTTACTTCAAGATCATTGCTTTGCAGAAAAATAGATGAGTGATGATGAGTGCAATGATGATGCCATTCGCTCGCAACTAGAGTTAGATATCCATTTCAACATCTCAAATTTGACCTTTCATCTTCTCCTCCTCCCTGCAAAAAACACCTGCCCCCCCACATGCAGTAGATAATCTTTTGTTGCCCTGTTTCGCTGGCGCCGCTTTTGGCTCTTTCTTTTTCTTCGACCGCAGGGGCTCCAAACTTCCAAGCTGTATCCTGAGTGACAAGTCATGGCAACCCAACAACTCCGGAAGCTTTCGGCACAAAATCGCCATAGGAGGAGTGCCTAACATAGCAAAAGGACTGGTGGGATTGGAAAGTTTGTTTGTTGAAGACCTCCTGCACAAAGCACAAAGTGTCTGACACTTAGGAATGATCCACTGCATACATATGCTTAAACATGCTTTTTGTTTGGGGCTGCCAGGGTGGAGTGGTTTCCCTCAGTCTGGAAGCACGACTTTCAGCAAGAATGGTCCTTTTCCAAGCTCAAGAATCCGCTTCGACCACTTGGGGAATCAGCGCCCTTTCCGCAGAAGTCTACATCGTTTGGTCCCGCGCAGAGGGCGACGCCGTTCCGCCGTAGCCGCCGGTGGCCGCTTGATGGGGTGGTGAAGCTTCCACCTTCGTTGGAGACAATGGCGGGAAAAGCCGGCAAGGCCTGACACCCTGAAGTGTTTTCCATGTATGTTCTCATCACCCTACCCCCTTTCCCCCCCCCAAAACGTGAGATCTAGACCCTGCTCACCATGGACTCGAACCCCACCAGTTCCAACTTCCACGCCCATCGTCCCCACCTCCACCGCGCTGAGGCTGGCCACGTGCTGCCGCCACCGCACAGCGCCCACGCCCTCGCGGCCCGGCACGGCGAGCGGCGGCAGGGCCTCGAAGAAGGTGCACTTCCGCTCGGCCTCACCGGTGAGATGGGACGCAGGCGACGTTGGCCTCCGTTCTGGGGTAAGTTTGTGAGGTTGGGATGGGTGAGGAACTGATGTAGGACACATGAACAGAGTAAAGTAATGTAAAGCAGTAAAGAGTTACACAGGTATCCAATTCCACAGGAATCACCAAGACCCTCTTGGAGGCAGCATCTTCCAGGTTGCATTTTCTGACACCAGTTGGTTCTCAGATCTTCTCGCAAGCACTGGAAAGCACAGTAGCATCTTTTGCCGTCAAGCCGAAGTCTGAGTTTGTGCTTCGTAGCCTTTTTGGCCACGGGAGGGCGGGTAGGGAGTGGCTAAGCACCCCCTGAGCCCAAACTCCAGGTGCGAACGGCTCATAGAACCTTACGTTTTCCCTGGATCAAACTTTCATGTTCTCAGATCTTCTCGCAAACACTGGAAAGCACAGTAGCATCTTTTGCCGTCAAGCCGAAGTCTGAGTTTGTGCTTCGTAGCCTTTTTGGCCGCGCTTTCCATCCGAAGCTGATCTCGCCATAGAGCTCCACGTGGGTCGTTGTCTTGCCATTCGAGGTGTCATAGCCATGCCCTCCGTGATCTTCGTTAAGTTGCCTAAGGCGTAGTCCTCGCTCACGCTGCCCATTGATCCCACCTTCATGGAGCTTTGTAGTCCTGTAGGCGTGTCAGCAATCCTTTGTTTTGGCTTCTCTTGGTGTCGGGGCGCCGCCTCATAGCCCTTGTTCTTCCTTGGTGCAAGAAGTTGACCATCTGCACCAGCCATGCCCTTCGCGAGGTCCCTCTGGCGCTCATGCGACTCCCAAAGATAGCCATGGAATGCATCTGAATTCCATCTCCCAAATCTTTTGACCACGTCCAAGTCCTTCGTGGTCTGATACATTGCTGTTGCTCCTCCAATACGGAGGCTGTGCGAGCCATACCGGGTCGTAGATTGTCCATCTGCCACCGCTGCCAGCTGGATCAGGTTCTGAATGTCCCCGCGCTGCAACGGCTTGCCATCCTCGAACCTGAACAGGGGCTGATTTTCTTCTGCTCCTGCAAAACGTTCAGGCTTGATGTTCTGGTAGTCCGCGAGGGCGCTGACCACGCACAGCTCGTTGCCACTCTTGAACTGGTTGCGCACTGTGCCTTGGTTATATTGGTCTGTCTTAGATCCTTTAAGGTAGATCACCACCTCCTCCGCCTGGTGGAAGTTCGTCACCTGCATGTTGTCCTTGCGCGCCTCGATGTCGCTGCCCTTCAGGGTGCGTGTGCTGCCCCACGATCGGCCGACCGTGACTAAGAACTCTGAGGCCCGCAGCAGGAAGAAGAACCCCACCATAATGGCAGCCCAGAGGATCACTTGATCACCCTTGCTCAGAGTGTCGCAAGAGCGCAGATGGCGGTGGATCCAGACGAGCATGCCAGGGAGCACCGGATACTTGCGCTTCGTCTCTGGTTGCCATCGCTTGAAGCCATTCAGCGCTGCCCAGATGCGGACCCGGTTCAAGGTGGGGTCATCGTGTCCAGCCACTAGATGGCCCATCTTGATAGCAAAGGGCCTTTGCTTCACGGTGCCCTCTGTCCTCCCCATGACGTGGGCCAGGTAGGTCATGAATCGCAGAAGCTCATCCTCATCGGCCTTCCTCTCGTCCTTGGTCTCCCCGACGAGGTAGACGCCCTTGTTGCCCATGCGACGCCAGAGACACCACTGCTTCCACCCGACCTCGTAGCCCGCACGCGTGCCCTCCGAGAGCTTGGACATCACCGCCTCAGCCGCCAATGCATCCAGCCATGCCCGGTCGCGTTGAAGTTCCTGATTTGCATCCAGCTGAAGTCGTTCTCGACCTCGTCCAATCGCGCTTGGAAGCACCAGACGGTCAGGAGGGGCGGACTTCGCTCTCTTCAACCCAGTCTGCCTGCGTCCTCCGATCTTTTCGAGGGCCTCCGGGTCTTGCCGCTGGGTTGCCATCCATCTCTCATAGCTGGCTCTAGGGTTCTGATGATCCCCTTGCCAGGCCCTCATCCATGCCTTCACCTGCTCATCGGCCCTGGCCCTGTCAGCGTCGAAGCACACTCCTACACGTTCTTGTCCTGCTGGGTCCGCTTCTGGCCGATCTTGCCTCCAACGCTCAAACCAAGCGACCAGCCTGTGGGCACTCTGCTGTGGGAACTTCATGGCCGCGTCCTTCTTGAAGAAGTCCTGCTTCGTCCCGAGCTCTCGCAGCATGTGAACGTCTTCGAGGCGCCCACCATTGAGGAGCCACTCTTCTTCTGCTCCAAGCCGCCTTGCTTGCACTTCTGCGCCTCGATGATCAAGCACAACCATGGACTTGCCCCTCCTACAAGTTAACGCAGGCCCACGGATGTCGTAGATAAGCTCCTTGGCCTCTCCATCTTGGCTGCTAGCGAAGTGCCCTGCCGGCCACGGGAGCATGCGGTCTCCTGACGTGGAGATTTTGTGGTTCACGTTCACCACCGTGCCCGGGTCGAGCCACTGAGGTTTCACTGAACATGCCGCAGGGTCCAGCGTTCTCTGAATACTAGCAGGCTCAGCTGCGCTCCTTGGAGGCATGGAGGCTCCCTGAATGGTCTCACCTTTCCGCACGCGGCTTCCAAGGACAATGACTTTCCTCTTCGCCACCGGGTCTCCATAGTGAGTGGTCAGGCAGTCGAAGGTGTGCACGATGTAGCTCAGCCTCACCAAATCGGTCTTAATCTCCTCAACTGGTCCGCCCTTTGCAATGTCAATCAGCACATTTGCCGGGAGGTGCTTCTTAACAAACTGCTTGATGTAGGTCCGACTGCCACCCCAGCTGTCTTCAGCGACTGAAGCGAACACCCACACCAAGTCCGTCTCATCTGTCAGCGTGGTGCTGCCCTTGAGGTTCAGTTCCTCGAGCTTCTCCTCCATGGGTGTGCCTTGCTGACCGACCTTGCAGACCTGACCTCCCAGTCGATCCCACGCGATCGCCCAGGGCAACCTGCCTCGGCCCAACTCCACGGCGCAGCCAGCTGCTACAATTGGGCAATAGGGCTTGTGCACCACATCCACCGCTTGGGTCAAACTCCCGAGTGCTTCGCCACCCGGCCACCTGAAGATGCCCGCCACGGACTCGTCGATGTAGTGCCCCCAGTCCTCCTTCACGTCGACCTTGGTCCAACCGTCCAGCTCCATCTTGTCTTCAACGACCTTCTTGGTCTCTCTGCTCAACCAGTCGGCGGTGACATTGTGGTAGGTCCTGATGTAGAATGCCACCGTCTTGAAGTGGTAGCGAACTTCCAACATCCCCAGGATGCGGATGATGTGGCGTGCGATAGCACACTTCGATTGCCGTTTTGTGAGCCAGGAGCGGACATTTTGATTGTCCGTTGCATAGGCGACGAGTTCGCCGTGCCATCCATGGCTTTCAGCAGCAGCAAGTCCAGCGTAGCAGAGGAGTTCAGCAATGGCGATCTTCATCTCCGGCTCCTCAGCCAATTCGGGCACCTTCCCAAGCGCTTTGAGCATCTCCTTGGCGTCCTCGCGCATGTAGTGCTTTGCCTTCCAATCAAGAGCTCCCGCCACCTCTGGAGTGGCGTCGCCTCCCACCCAACGTAGCCTTTCTCGCATGCCAGGGAGTGCTAGGAGCTCTCTCGTGGTCAGCATGCTCTCCATGGTGGACTCGAAGGTGCCCTCATAGGGTGTCTCAAACCACAGCCTCAGCAATGCCAGCATCTCGTCCCAGCACCGCCAGGCTCGGGCCGCTGCGTCCTCGTCGTTCACGTTCGGCCGGATGTAGCCTCCCTCGCACTTGCTGGGGCATAGGAAGAGATCGATGACGCTGAGCTCAGTCCTCAAAGGTGGGATTGTAATGGCGGCATACTGACCCAGTCCCCTTAGCTCCTGAGCAACTTTGAGGTGAACTTCACGTCCACCGAATTGCAATTCCGGGAGCGCCAAAAGGTATCTCATCTTCAAGGCTTTGGGCTCGGGCAGTCTGATCGTCATGCTCTCCACGTTCATGAACAGGCCCCATACGATCTGTTCTGTTGCCGGGGTGCCCTCCTCAATCTGCTTCTCCAGGTTCAGCGCCGCCTGGCCCCAAATCTTCTCGATCGCATGCCCCAAGGAATCCACGGCTTGCCAGGGCCGCACCCCCACCATGGGCTCAACAATGACACTATCGTCCATCAGCCATTCAGAGGAGAACGGAGTCGGACCATTGACCTGCTCATCCGCGGGCTTGAAGTTCTCGTGGTACGCTCTTCCTGCCAGTGCGAAGGCCATGTATTCTCCGGGAGCTCCGCACCAGCCGAAGGGGAGACCTCCGTAGATCATCTTCACCCTCCCTTCAACTCCAACTGGGCCTCCAGGAAGTGCGCTCCCAAAGTCCGAGGTGTCCTCTGGAGCAACATCATGCCATTTGAATGCCCTGCTCACGTCCAGCTTGGCGATGAGGCACCTGATCCCAGGGTGGCGGGCTCCCCACCAGATCGCCTTCCTGGCAATCTGGCGATGGCGCGGCTGCACGGCTGGCGGGTGTTGGAATTTGTGGGTGGCCGCGTTTGCAGTCATCATGGCGTGGATCGGGCGACCTTCAGTGCTGATGCTCCGATCAGGTAACTGCTTCGGGACTCGTCCTTGCGGGCATTCGATGAGGTTCCGGGTACATTCTTCCGTCTTGTCGGAGGCGAAGAGCACGATGCCCCAATGACCATCTTTCCAGGCCTTCTGGTACATCTCCTCGATGTTGTCCACAGCGGAGGGATACGGCTCTGCTTTAAGCCTCCTGGGCGGATAATACCTGCGTGTGCGAACACCCCCTGCGTTCATGGCCTTGAGGTAGTCCGCGTGATTGGCATCCAAGCATTCCAGCACCTCATTCGTAGTGGCGCCTGCCGTAGGGACCCCAATGGTTCGACGCCTTGCTTCACGAAGACCTTGCATTGCCCTTTCCAAGGTGCCTGCTGATCTCAGAAGGTCGTCACCGAGGGCGACTGCTGTCCTGATCACCTGGGTGTCATACTTTGGGTGGTTCTTGCAGTGTTCCATGTACTTCAGGGCTCGATCAAGCACTTCACCGCGCGGCTCCTCCATCAAGTTCTGGTCGTCCATGTAGCCAACCTGGCATTGCTCGTCGGGCTCGAGGCAGTGACCCAACCATCCACAAGTTTGCGCCTCCTCATACTCCAGTACTTGAGAAGCGGCTAGGTAGCCTACCCTCCTGTCCGAGCCATCGTCACCCCTCGAAGGGGCGAAGCCCCTGGACCTGGATCTTGAGCGCTGTCGCCGGTCATCGGAGCTCCCTGCTTCCCCCACGGCTTGCTCGGCATTCGATTCCTCCTCCTCAATGCGTCCACCATGCCACGGGTCCCAAACACCCCCGCCTGGATAGTACCTCCTCGCTGCTTCCACCTCCCTCGTGGGGGGTTGAAACTCTCGAGGTGACCTGAATGCCGGCGCCATGTCACGCCCTTCTGGGAGCACCGGTTGAAGCCCCCCATCAACTTCGGAATCAGGATCTTCACCTTCCCCTTCTTCTTGCCCGTGCCCGAAGCGCCTCCCCAGCTCCGGTCTGATCTCCGGGTCATAGAGGTAGAACGTGGTGGCACCAGTCCAGTCGGCATACTCGGCCTCAATTGCATCCGGGATGTCACGCAACCTTGCGAGGTCAACTCTCCAGTTGTCCAAGAACACCCTTTCCTGCGGAACGGCCTCCGAGAGGTCCCGCCTCTGGGGGTACATCCAGGTCCGGCGATCACTACGGATCAGGTGGTCTGACACTGGGCAGTCCACCCAATCACCATAGTGCGACCCAAACATAGATCTCCTGGGCATCACATGATGGCGAACAAGGAAGAGCGTGTCCTCCTGATAGTCCCACCAGTCCTCAGAGCGCCCGTTGATGCCCTCCAGCGGTCGTGGTGGCCCGAAGACGTTGATGCCTCCCTCGTAGGGTCGCACCGGCGCCGCTGCTTCTCCTGGGTTCACCTCTCTCGGGATGAGCCTGGCCATCACTGCTGCCTCGTCTCGCGGGTTCATGCGCCGATCGGCGTCGCTCAGGGTCTCCTCCTCCTCTTCTTCCTCTTCCAAAGGCTCTTCTTCTGGGGGAACAGGAATTCCGTGAGCGAACTCGCTCTCTCCAACGCTGCCGCAATGGTGCCCACGAAGAAGTTGAGAGCCTCCGTGGAACTCAGAGTACTCTGCACTACCGCAGTGTCCATCTGTCCTGTAGGAAGTCGAGCGAGCTGGCTGATCTGTCTTTCCCGACGTCGACGTCATAGTTGATGAAGAAGCGGAAGAAGATGGGTGGGCTTTCGAGTCTTGTGCTCTGCTCGCTGTTCTGTGTGGGAGTGCCCCTTCTCGGCCATTGTCCTTCTGTATGACCTCCAGCGCTTGCGCCACCTGTATTGTGTCCCAACCGGCATAGGCCGCCTGCACCACGAGTGCCCATCCTTTGCAGAGGCGTCCAGGGTATACTTGTGCGCGACGGGTTCGAGGAACTCCTGGAATGTCCGACTCGCCCTTGACATCCATGTGTCTATGATTGCCCTGGCAGCGTCGTGACAACAACAATGCGTGGAGGTATAGGCCAGGTGACACTAAGTTCCACTGGCCCTTTTTGTATCTCATCTCTGGCCTGTCGCTGGGTGCTGCACCCCATTCGCACAAGTGGGTCGGCACGATGAGAGCTCCAGTCGATTGTTGTAGCCTTTGAACGGCTGGTTGATCCCAAATCTTGGGATATCTCCCTGAAGGCATCGAGGACTCGAGCACGAACTCCTTGTCATGGGCATAGAGCAGCTCACACATCCGGCAGGTGAGCTCGCAGAAGTAGTTACCCTCCTCCTCGCTCTTCGTCGGATCTGGGCCCCCTTCAGGCGAAGTGAAGCTACGTGTTCCTCCATTCAGGATGTTGAAGTCGCAGTAGCTTGTGCAGGGAGTTCCAAATTCCCAGACATTCGCTGTGGATGGTCCCGGGAGTTCAGCAGCTGCTTGGAGGTAATAGTTGGCCACGGCCTCGTCCTTCAAGTCGAAGTGGCTGCGTCTGTCCTGCTTTTGAAGGGGGTCTCCAAACAGTTCGACCGGCTCGTTGGCCGCCATGCCTGCTTCTCGCATCGCCTGGGTCCACGTCCCTGAACCAGCAAAGACCTCTTGTACCCTCACTCCATAGGCGAACGAAGGTCGGTGTTTCAAGGGCGTCCGTGCTCCCATCAAGATCAGCTCCTGGGTGTCCACCGGGTGTTCGTTGAAGCTCCATGGCACCTGCGGCTGACCCTTTCCCTGCTTGGGGTTGTTGTCAAGGCATCTAGGGCACTTGGGTCGTTTTCCCGGCACGAGGGGGGCAGCTGTGTCCTCATTTGCAAGGAACTCCCAACAACCTTCACATTGCCATTCTCTGTCCACCTGCCCGTTGAGGGTTAGCTCAGCCGCCACCTTGATTGGTTCTTCCTTCTCATTCGGTACGAGAAGCCGGATGTGACCACCATGGATCAGGAATGGGATGATCTGCCCCTCACTGCCTGGCTGGCTCCCCACGAGGTGGTCCACCTGGAATTGTCCGCGGCAATTCAGCCTCCAGCATTGGAGTGTGACCTCACGAAGTTCGTCCAGCACGAAGGCCTGGAAGAGCCTGTAGTCCTTGTCATGATTTGCTCGAAGACAGTCATGGGCGTAGCCACGAATTTCAGCTTCACGTGCTCCAATCCACGGCGCTGGGTCACCTAGTTCTGCGACTGCTCTTGCAGCTTCATCCCAAAGGCCTGCCCTGAAAGATTGCGCTTTCTGCTTGACCTCCTCGATGGTTGGCCTGCGCTCCGGGTCCCAGTCGCCTTCCCATAATAGGATGCCTGCTGCTGGATGAAGCACAAGACATTGCCTCTCTTCATCTTCTCCAGGTTGTAGCCCCAACGCACTGGCCAGCTCGTCCGAGACGGGGAGCTTGTCCTTGTAGTCCAGATAGCGCCAGCTGATGCGCCTGTCTCCACATTGGAATTCGAACTTGCCCTCACCATAGCCCTTGTCCTTGTACCAGGTAGGTGCACTGATCCAGGCCTGCTTCTCATCGTCGATCCAACCCACTGAACGCTCCTCATTGAGGACCTTCTCAGCTTCTTGTGCGAGTTCTGGGCATCCCTTCTCGGTTGCCTCGAGGAGCACCTCGTCGACCGTCATCTCCTGCTTTTCAATGACTGCATTCAGCATCCTCCCCCGCACGTGAGACTGAAGGTAGCTGGACCACTGGTTCAGCCTTGCGAACGTCCCCGCCTTCTCCATCTCTTCGAGGACCTTCAGCCTTCGAAGGGCTTCGGGGTGTTTGACTCGTCTGTCCCAAGTCGTGTAGCCCTTGTGCCCGGGTTCGAGCATTGGGTCCTTGAGCCAATGTGCGTCTGGGCCACGTGTCAGCTCCCTCAGCTCATCCTCCAACTGAGTGTATTGGACCCCCTCATACTCTTCCGGGGGCAGCCAACCCTGCTTCTGGACGCCGTCCTTCACCTTCTCGTCATGCTCCGCCTTCGCCTGCGTCCGAAGTTGAGCGATGCGTCCATCAACTTGTCCCGGTTGGATCATAGGGCCACTCTTCAGCCCACCACGTCGGATCAGCTGTGCCAAAACGGTCCAATGCAGCCCCTTCGTCGTGGTGATGGGTTGGTGGGCGTGGTTGCAATCCTTGCCCCTGCTGCATCCCATGTGTGTAGCTCCATCCCAACAAATGGGCTTGCCCTCCTTCGTCCTGGGTCCGTGTTTCACTGACTCAGCTGCCTTGGGTCTAAGCCTCTTGCCAGCAGGGAATGCCTTCTTCTCATCGCGCTCCTTCTCCTTCTTCTTCTTGTCCTTGTCACCCGCGCGGTCACGTCCTCGGCCAACTCGATCTTCATCGCCGCCCGCATCACCTCCTTGGCTGTCTCCGTCAGGGTGAGGTTGATCGCCACCCACCTTGGGCGCTTGGCGCTTGTGGTGCAACTGGCTGTAGATGATGCCCTTCAAAGCTCTTGCTTGCCTTGGTGCACATACCTGCTGGTAATAGCCATCAGGGTGTGCTAGGTCGAAGGTCCTGGGGAAGTGGAAGCCACTGTCAGGTGCGAGCGCCACAAACTTGAGGTCTTCCTTGCGGGGGTTGTCGGTGTTCAGGATCCTGCAAAGTTGCCTGCGACTCTCCCTCAACTCCTCGACCCAGGCGGCTTTGAGCTCCTCCCACAAGCTGTAGCAGTAGTTCTCCGGCCAAACATCTGAGTCTTGTTCGTGTGCCCGCTCGATCTGGTCCAAGGCCTTGAGTCTCTCCTTCTTGTGCTCCAGGCCCAAAACTGAACCCAACATCTTGATCTCGTTCCGCGCCTGCTTCAGCCATGTTGCAAAGTGTGTGGGGTATCTCGGCTTGGGCTCAATCTTGTCGTCCTTCGGGGCCTCGTACTGGTCGAAGTCTCTTGGCTTGGCCGTCACCGCATGCGCCACACTAAGCTGCCATGGAGCCAAAGTGGTATGATCCTTTCCGCCATGTTGCATCGCTGCCAGTCCATAAGCTATGCCGTTCGTCACCAAGCATGGCCATTCGATCTGCTGCAGCTTTGCCTTGGCGTGGGAACATGCTCTCTTCAAGGCGTCGAAGAGCTCCTTGCCGGTGACGTCGGGGCACACCTCCACGGTCAACGTGTTGCAGCCACGTGCAAGGTAGACATCTAAGCTCTCCTCGGAACCAATGGAGCTCCTTGTTCCCGGGCTGCCCTTCTTGTCACCTTCCGTTGCCTTCCGGATGCCCTCCAATGCGTGTACTACCCGGGCTCCCATTTGGCCGTCTTCGTCATCACCTCCTGCTCCAGCACGGGTCGAAGTGTCATCCAGCCTCCCACCAAGTCCGAACAGTTGTCCCACCACGCCGTCATTCGCGGTCAGGGGGTTCTTCCCATCTGGGCTGCCAGCTGGACGGATGAGGCTCCCATCATCTTTCATGATGCCATACTGCTGTGGGAAAAGCTTGTCCGAGAAGGAGGTGGGCTTCCTCTCCATAGGCTTGGGTCTGTCCAACTGAGCTCCCTGTAAGGTGTTGTCGTCCTTGCTCACACTCGTGCTCTGGTTGTTCGTGCCCTTCAGAATCTTGATCGCCACCTCAACCTGCTCATTCTGCTTGCCACAGTTCTTGCGGATGTAGTTCCTCAGCACTCCCTGTATGGTCGGAGCGTCCGCTTCAAAGATCATCTGAACCGTGTCCATGGCCTCTTGGTGCGTCTGCCCTGTGGTCGTTGCCGTGACAAAAGCCTCCACGATGCCCTCGCCGGTCAGGTCCTCGGTCTCTGCGTCCGCAACCACCTCGTGCTCTGTTCTCTGCTTCCGCTCGTCCTCCTCCTTCATGATCCTGGCCAGGCTATGACTCCTACTGCGGGATCTTCTCCGCGTCTCCTCCGAAGTCACCAGGGGTGGATGCTCCGTACGGCCACGGACCTGCAGGTCCATGCCAAGTTCTGCCTCCGCCGGCCAGCTGGGCCAGATCTCACCTTTGATGTACCCAGCACAATGCCTGCGTACCAAGTTGGAGATGTTCTTCTTGGCGTGATCAATTTGCGACTGATTCAATCGCTTTCCACCCTCAACAACCCGACCTTCCCAGGAACGTAGGCGCTGCACCAGGTGCTCCGGGACGATGTAGCCTTTGACATCCAGACCTATCCCCGCTGCATCTTGTGGCACTTCTCTGATGAGGTGCTGGGCCTTCTCCGGCTCGACATCCTCCACATTCTTCACCTCCGTCAGGTCGTCCAGGTACTTGGGGTCGACGATGATGGTGGCCTCAAGGAACTTGATGAATATCTCAAGCTTTCGATCTCCTCGGACTCCGCCAGGTATATAGCCCACCAGCTCCCCCAGGCACATGACCCACACCGCTTTCTCATCCGTGTAGTTGAGCTTGATCTTCACCCAGACGGGCTTGCCCATGACGTCCTCCTGATCTAGCGTGCCTCTGGGCGGGGACGGGATCATCACCTTCCCCAGGTCAACCGACGAAGATCTCATAGGCGCCATTCCACTCTCTTTCTTGCTTTGGCTCGCCCTTCTCTCACTTGCCTCCTCAGGGACTCTCTCTTGGGCCTGCTCGATTGCTGGGCTCCGACTGCGGCTCGGTGGTCTTCTTGTGAATCGCCGCCTGAAGCCTTGCAGCATGCCATTCGGGTGCGGGCTGTCCTTGCGAGCTCCCGTGCTTCCTTGTTCACATAGATGGTCGTAGCATAGGGGAACTCCATGGCGTGCTCCTTTAGACGCTTTGTGGCATGTCAAAACCCCACACTTCCGCTTGGCAGCAGCACCCTGATAGACTTGTCGATGATGTGCACAAAGTGGGATGCGTGCTAGCTGACCAGGACCAGGGGGGGCGTACATCCGAAACCTCGATGTCCTCATCAAGTAGGGTCGTCTCCTCCTGCGTCGCCATGTCGCTGCATCCATCAGGTGCCAAGGGGCGCATCTCACCATCAATCACCAGCCCAATTCGGACTCCTTGGCATGATGACTCATCCCCCTCCGCTTCCGACTCCGAATCGGGGTCAAGGAGCCGTTCATGGCCATCTTCGTCACGAATGACTCGGTTCGCCTTTCTCGCACAGCACAACCTGCAGCAGCATCGCATGAGCCTGGCCACCAATCCAAAAGCTCGCCATAGGCCACGTCCCAGTAACCCAATGAGCCAACGTGGTGAGCCATGGGCGTAGCGGTGCAGGTCCAACAGTGCTTCATGATCAACTCCCGCGAACTCCTGGATGTGCAGGGTGTGTTCAGCTCGGCATTCAAGTTGTCGACAAAGGTGAACTTCTCCTGCTTCTTCCAGTTCACGGCGGAACTGCCGTGAAGTGCATCCTGAAACTCCGCTGAACTTCACGCGAAGGCCGTCACTGTCGATCCTCCGCAACATGCTCTCCTCCTGCAGCAACCGGGCGACATGCCCACCACGCCGAACAACCACATCGTTCAAGCGCCTTCGACTTCCGCGCCCTTTCAAGCGCTGCTGGAGGTACCTGGTCTCCGTGGGCCACCCAGTTCGAGGTCCATGCCATTCAATGTCACTCATCAAGGGCCGGGCACTTGGCAGGTGTGCTTCGACGCTATCACGTCGTCTGCAACAGCAAACACCGAGGAGTGCTTGCACTCCGCTGCCTAATGCCCTGCAAGGGCCAGTCAAAGTATGGAGGCTGTACGTCAGGATGCCGAGAATCCCTGTGATGAAGGTGATCATGACGAAGCATGCCACCCAAGGCCACCAGCTCCCAAAGGCTTGAACCCCGATGCCGTCCATGAAGTAGCCGGCCCATCCACCATCAACTCTCAACCTTCCTGGCAGGTCGGGAGTTCCAAACCATGGGGCTTCATCGCTCAGGCCATAGGTGCGCCACCAAAAGCCCCAAACCACCCCTTCGAACCACCAGGAATCGCTCTCCAGGTCGTTCGTCTCATTCGGCTGCGGCCTACCGCTGCCTGCGCCCATCTCAGTGAGGTTCTCCTCAATGGTTGGGGCGTCAAAGCCTCCCAGCTGCCATGGCCATCCAAGAACGGCAGGGAGGATGGGCATCAAGATGTGTTTACACATCTCCTGTGCTATAGCCACCCGTTAGTGGCTAAGCACCCCCTGAGCCCAAACTCCAGGTGCGAACGGCTCATAGAACCTTACGTTTTCCCTGGATCAAACTTTCATTTTGGAACGTTTTTCTTACTGGTGGTGAGCTTCCACGATCCAGAAGTCCTAAGAACGGCTGTTGGGATTTCTTGAGCTTTGCCGGTCTGATACTGGTCTTGCGTGAACGTGAGCATCGATGAGCGATTCCAGCGGCAGTGGCATAGAGTTGAGCCTTAATCACATGGTTACGCGGATGGCATGGTGGCATGGTCCCTTGGAAGACTACTCTCGTGTACCAAAAAGGGGGTGAACTCCACTTCCATGTTAGTGAGTCTGAGTGTAATTCTTGGTGCTTCGCTCACGGGAGTAGTTCTTCCCCATTTGCTACACAAATGGATGTTTCACTCGCCCAGAGAGTGCAAAACAAGGTCCCAACATGAAGGGGGGAAGTGAGGATGGGCAAGAGGTGTTCATCCACTTCAAGCTTCGCAAACCCAAGTTTCCAGTTGAGAAGGGTGTTCTTTCTGATGTGAGACAAACCCCAACAGAAATCTGTGCCTGGCCTTCTCAAGCAGGACGTTGTAGTAGATGTCCTGCTCATTGACATGCGGTTTTGGGTGGAAGCTTGATTTGCAACGCCTGCTCTCCAAACCCCTTCTGAGAAATGGAAAAACAGAACCGCAAACTCTTTTGAACACCCCCACTGCTTCGGAGGGCCCGGTGCAACACTCTCCCAAACACTCTAACAAAACAGAAAGGGGCACACTCTTCCAAAGAAACCAAGCACCCACACACCCACCCTCAAACAATCATGGAACCGTAGCAAAACGGCCTTTGGAAAGGCAATGTTTCCTCTATGGTGGGCCGTCTTCCTCGGCTCTCCATGATTACCTGACGGAAATAGAAGAAACATGAGGAAGCCACACTTCCCTTCCCTGCCCTTGTTTCTAGTAGCGTCCTTGTTCCTAGTAGTAATGCCAGGAGCTAAAAGTAGCATCCTTGGATACTAAGGTGCTTGGTTTTTTTTGCGTTGATCTGACCGAGCATCCGTCCGTTCCAACAAGTTGCCGAGATCTCCCAGCAGTGGAGTGTGGTTGGACACGTCATACTGACTCACGGCCATACCACTCAAGGCATAGCAGGTGTGATAGAAATCCGCTGATTTGTTGGGCTTGTCTCTCAACCCGCCCGCCGGATGTTGACACGCCAAGAGGAGGTACATCTGCAGTGGCTCCGGGGCAAACCAGCAGTGGTCTTTGGGCAAGGGCACCTCAGCCATTGGCCAGTTCATGTGGCAAACAAACATGGAAACACACATCTGGCTTGCTCGTTGATGAGGGAACGTAAAGATGTATATTACTATCTAAACGGTCCCAACCACAAACTCCAACACCCTCAACTCACCAGTCAGGCGGGTCAGGGCGCCTTTTCGCTGCCGCCTTGCCGAAAGGCTTCGTGCAGCAGGGGGAAGATGGCGCCCTGCCAGAAAGAGTAGCAGGAATCCACCAGTTTGTTCGCTCTGCCCTGGAAGCCACCCTCATGGGTCATCTGCTTGTGCACGGCCCACTTCAGGAAGCCTCAGTCCAAACATCAGGACACAAAACAGCAGTCAGATTTGGCGCAAATGAGTCGATCTAGGTATAGTTTGGTGTCGCAAATGAGGCCCTTGGCTTCGGCCAGGGTCGCCAAATGTTAATGGGCTTGTCTCGAAACCAGGAGGCCGTGCCAACCAATCATTAGCTTTTCCTCTCTGATTGCTCGGCCACGTTTCGAGCTCCCAGAGTTGGGGTCCGGTAGCAACACCAAAAGGTGACACAAATGCAAATCATTAGAATCAGACTTTGAAAGGAGGTACGGCAGTGTCTACCAAATCATCTGAATTACCATCCAAATTCTCCATCTCTTTAAACTTAATCTGCATATTGGACCCTTTAAAATTCATGTCCCAGGGGCCATGCAAATCCAGGGCGTCTGCTTTCCCTGCAATGCACAGTGTCGCAAGGCCACAGTAGGAATATCCACCATGGGCTTCCTCACTCGCGTGTCTCCGAGTACATTCTTGGGCAGGGGTCACGCACACACACACACACACCCAGTGTTTGCCTTGTGAGTGGGCCTCTTGTATTGAGGGGGTTGCGGGTCAAACATCAAAAACAATCAACCAACTCTTAACCCTGACTGTCTAACACACACACAAGTCACAAGGCATCACAAGGCGGCGAACGGAGCGTAAAGCAAATTAAAGGACCGGATAACCCCACATATGAGTCTGCGCATGGAGCTTCACAAAGTGCTGCGCCTGCCACGAACTCTGCACATGGAGGTTCACAAAGCGCTGCGCCTGCCACGAAATCTGCACATGGAGGGTCGCAAAGTGCTGTGCCTGCCACGAAATCTGCACATGGAGGATCACAAAGTGCTGTGCCTGCCACGAAATCTACACATGGAGGTTCACAAAGTGCTGTGCCTGCCACGAATTCTGCACGTCAAGAAGCAAGTGAAAACTCTAATCACAATGGACGGACGGACCGGCGACCACCGCAGACAACCGCAGACAACCGCCGACAACGCAACAGCCAGAGCCTCTAACGGAGCATGGAGGTTCACAAAGTGCTGCTATTGAGACTCTTACTGCGTGATGTGTGGTGTCTGTACGTGTGGTCTCGGTGTGGAGGGAGGGGGCGGGAGGAAGCACCGGGAGGCGGATGAGACATAGAAAAGAAGAACCCCACACTAAGATGTGGGGAACAAACAACTGAAGTCAAAAAAACTCCAAGTTGGGGCGGGTCGTGGGTTTGGTTGTGGTTTTGTCGTGGGCAAGCGGGTTGAACGTTGATGACTTCCTCTGCTCAGCTGCTAAGCCCTCCTCGCCGGCAATACCGCCCTCCCAGGTCTGACATCTGCCTGGGCGGTGCGGCCCCCATGGGCGGATGAAGTACTGCGCGCTGTGAAGCAAAAGGCATGTGGGGCGTGTATCACAAAATAGGGAGAGCTCCCTAATTATGGACCCCCTGGAAGAAGGAAAAACAAAATACACCAAACATCCATTGAGCCATGGAGACTTCCATGGTGGTCTTTCGCACTAAGTGGATGAACACTTCGCAGGGTGCCTATTCGATTGAACGCCCCTCCAACTTCTGCATTGAGCCGTTCTTCCCTCAAAAAAAGATGCGCATCTTCTCAGCCCTCAATTGCGTCATGCAAAAAATGCAATTTGTGGGGGTGGGCAGCCACCAAACCTAGGCCTGGGGTTCATCAAATTCGTCTGGACCATCCAGGAGTCCCTAGGCAACCAGTTGTCTGAGGCAACTGAAAACAATTACTCCGCAAATCGATCTTCCCGAAGCAAAGCTGCCCCTACACTACCAGATCTTTCCGATTTCTTTCCACCCTGGACCGGGAGGAAACACACACAAACACGCACATGAACATATCACCAATCAAAAGAAAACGACTCCCGATGTCTGACCTCTCTCATCTCAGTTGCAAATGTACTCCGGAATGCCCTCCATGAGCTCATCGGTCAAGATGTGCAACATGGAGGCCACAGCGATCGCGCAGTAACAGCCGCGCATGTCGGTCTCGCCCTCGTCGTGCATTTTGAAGCCACCTTCCTCGTCGAGTCTGTGCTGCGTCAGAGTGCGGCCAAGGGAGGAAGGAGGGTGGCAGATCGTTGCTGGCCAACCACCGTGTGATCTTTATGCTCCCTGATGGTTCATCATGGAAGTGGATGGCACCACCTGTTTTGAAGGCTAAATGGAGGGTGTGCGGAAAAAGGGGGTCAGCAAAAATCGCTTATACGAAGTTAGTGCATCAAAAAATACCTTCCACGAAGTTCTGCGAAGGTTTCTGGGATTTCGTTGCAGTCAGTTCTCCTACTGGCCCACCATTCCACGAACTGTCCACGAATGGCCTTGGGTTCTACGAATGTCCCGCGCCTTCCACGATGTTAGTAGAATAGGTTTTTGCAAAACCCTTTCTGTGCACTCCCTTCCGTTTGCCTCTGATGTTTGATCCTGTTTGCAGGTAGATTGTAAAGGAAAATGGTCATCTTACTGGTCATGTTCCCCTTCATTATTTCAGGGAGTGTATATTTGTGGCTCAGTGCCTCAGTCTTGGCAACACGAGGGAAAGCCGGGGGTAATTAGTGTCTCGTCTCACTACAAGTCTTGCGGGGAGTCTTGCATGAGACGTGCATGTCCTAAGTCCCACGTGTGTGGCCACTGGTCTTCCTGGTAGCTTCTTGGGCTCTTCACGTCAAGCCTCTGGGCTCTTCATCCGCATGAGAAAGTCGTACATGGCAGCGCGATCGACCACCTGGGATGGGCACAGCAAACAACGCTGGTCATTTTTTGCCCAGAACAACGTTGTGACTTGGATCCTTCCCACCCTGGGCCGCCCCACGTCTTACCAAACAAACAAGACTCTAAGACGTGGCTTTCGCCGCCTGTTGGTATCAAGATGAACCTGGGCGGTCTCACCAGGTGTCGCGTCCTCAATCACTGGCCATCCCAGGCGACTCCAGGTGTCGCGCCTGGTAGGCTTCCTCCGTCCCCGCGACCATGAGCGCGGAGACCGCCGCGTAGGTGGGCGCCAAGTGTGGCAGCTGTGAGGGGCCGCCGGCGAAGCCACCCGTGGGGTCCTGGAAAAATAACACAGCTTCAATGACTACCAGGAGTCACATGGAGGGCCTGGGTGGTTTGGCTGGTCCCATCCAGGGGCTGTGGATGTGACAGGGGCACCCCGACTTCCTCCAAGTTCGGCACCCCTTTGTGACTCCTGGTGTAACGACTTTGGGAGAATGGTTAGAATGTGTTCCAAAAAAAAAGTGTTGATGTGCACCAAAAAGCTGAAGAACCAAACATCTTCAACAGCAGCCCAACCCAAATGTATTTGCTGGCAACTGCGGACCAAATTTTTGAGCTGGGTCCCGTCCCCTCCTGGCAGTGGCTCAGGAAGGAGGCGACCTGGCACGCTGCGAGGTGAACATAAAACAGGAAACATGTAATGGTGATGGGTCGGAACGGATTTGGCCCCTTCTCCAGCACTTCCTTCAGGGTCGGAGCTTTCGATGCAACATGAAGCTGCTATCGATGCACGCCCCATTCAAGCAAATCAGAAGGGTCGCGTCGCACTTGCGTCGAAAGCCGGTGGTGAACAAAAAACAGCTCCCAGTCTTAGTACATTGTGACAAGTACACGGCAAGCAAAAACAATAGAACAGCCTGTACCCTCCCTGCAACACACACGGAAGTGGACGTCCAGGCCGCTGGAAAGACAATAAATGTTCCTCTATACAAACAGAGGGCGAACTCCACTTCCATTTTTGTTGAGTGTAAGTGAAGCAATAGTCAAAGAACATGACACGACATACATTCGCAACATGAAAGAATAACACCATGTCTCTTCCGAGGGCAACACCACTGTTAACACCATCCCATTCGTGGAAGTCGTCTCCTGGCCTTGGGTGCCCAATGATCATCGAAGTCGCCCAAGACTTCCATCGCATGGGCGATCCAGAAGACGAACCACGGCCGCGAAGCATCCTGCGGACGTGGACGTGGACGTGGCGAAAAGAACATGTCCATCCACATGTGTCCACCATCTCATCTACCACACTCAACCAGCCCATACTACCCGTCCCTGTCCCTATCCGTCCCCTACCCATCTAACATCACCCAACCAATGCATCTCTGCACCCTCCCCACCCTCCTGTCACCCCCAAAAAACCACTCACCAACCAACCGAAACCAAGCAGATCCAATCAGGCTTCCCCCCCGGGGTCCAAACCGGCGAAGTTGGGCGGCAGCGAGGTGAAGCCTCGCTTCAGCCACGCGAGGTGCGCCTCGCGCTGCAGGCAGATCTCCGCCTGGGCGCCACTGAGCCACACGTGCCTCGCTGGAGCGGACGCATCGACGGAGGTGACACGTGTGGCACGGAGGTGACTCAGGTGACAAAGGAGCGACAACGTCAGCTCTGCAGGAGCTCCTCGCATAAACAAATAAAACAAACAAACAATGGCCATGATGAGATATTTGTTTTATTTTTTTGCGAGGAGCTCCTGCAAAGAGCTGCTGTAAATGGCAAGCCAGCTGGACGAAGGATGTGCGAACATGATCTCGGTCGAACATGATCTCGGTCTATTGAATACGCGATTCTACCCGGTATCTACCCCCCAAAAAAATGTTTAAAGTGAGTTCGTTTGATTTGATGGGCCTCAAATTTGCTCTTGAGAGCGCTAGTGTAGGATGCTTTTTCGGTGTAATTGCATTTCTGTCACATGTCCTGTCTTCTTCAGCATCCTTTCCTCCACTCGGTGGATAACAACGGCAAAAAAGCATCACGACAAATGCTAATCGGATGAAGGCTTCCACTATGTGATACGTGTCACACGATACATGTGTCATCCTTTCAACTTGGACGCCCTTGTTTCTCCCCATGGTTTCCTTCGGTTCCTTCGTCGATGGGAAGTCCCTTCTCGGTCGAACCGCCGGTCCGTCGTTCACCGTCGACGTGGTCATCGCTGGGGAGAAGGTTGTCCCCCGGGCGGTTTTCGAACCAGGCCTCCAAGCAACGAAGTTAGGAGTATACCTACAGACCTTCAAAGGGGTGTCCAATGGAGATCCACAAGTAGTGGGAGGGCATTCCATTGGAGACCCAAAGCAGAAAGGTGGTAAGCTGCATTCTTCTCTTTTTACAGGGCAAATAGCCAAGATGCTTGAAGAAGGCCAAGACATTCTCCTCACAGCTGTGTTGATCTTCTGAGGTCAACGTCTCCGGGCCGTCCAAGATCACCATCGCATATGGGGCTGTCCAGCGCTGTCCAGCGCGCGCGCGTGACCGGTGGGGCCACAGCGTCCAAGCTTGGGCCAAAAGGCTTGGAGAAGCAAGCGCCTTCAAGCACATGTCCAGGAAACCATTCTCATTCTATATCATTCTATTAGTCGAATTCACCTTCGGAAGTCAAGAAGAGTCGCCCGGTTTTGACTCACATTCCTGTTGGAAGTATTCCTTCACCTCTGACACTGGACGCATGCCCATCCATGCCACTGATCCTCTTAGTACTGAGCACTCGCAGTAGGTGCGGATCACAGCCCGATGTTCTTCCCTCCAGTAGGGCCAAGATCGGCAAGAACAAGTCCTAATTGCTCTTCTCCAAACATCTAGTGATGGAATTGAACCCTGGGCCCCCCCCTAAAACCAGCGCAACATCTAACAGCGCACCAGCACACCCTCAGGTGCTGAAGTGGCGCACCCCCCTTCCACATCCTTCATATCTACCACATGAGATCCGCTGTATGTCCCGTCCTTGGCATCTGGCAGCACCACCTGTGCGGCACGGAAGAGTGGGGACAGGTCGGTCGCCCGTGACGTTGGCCATCAGCTTGGCGCTCTGTATCTGCTTCGGCCAGGCTGGCACAACACAAAAGGGACACTGGGGCTCTATAAGGTATACACTTACAGGGGTGGCACCAAAGTAAGAAGCTCAAACCTTGAAGAACCATGCTGTAGGGTGGAAGCGAATCCTATCATTTCTTGTACTTTGCAGCTCTGAAGAGCAGGTTTCTTTGGGTGATGTTGCGAAGCACTCGTCCATCAACCAATTTCAATCTCTAAAGCACCACCTTCCATCCCAAGCAAGCTGGATTCGTGCTTCGCACCAAGCTCTACACATCTTGATCTACGTTCTCCCATGCGCTCCCGTAACAAACATGCCCAGACCGGACCGCGTGCGCCCCGCGCTCCGTGCGCCCCGCGCTCCGTGCGAAGCGCCTTGAAGCGACAGAGGCTCCGATCGTAGGAGCGCACGCCGCGAAACTCCGGCTTGGGACGCTTCTGCCCCTGGCACCACCTGAGCCGTTGGTCGCCAAGGAAAGCCGGTCACGACCAACGGCAGCCGGCACTGGCTGCGGATCACGCAAAACCAAAGGTCCCGGTCTTTGAGCCAATGACCGCCCAAGTTTTGGGAGGTTTCTGGTTCTTTTAGGGTTCGTGAGAAAAGCCTCCCGTGCTGCTCAGCTTCCTTGATGGTCTGAAGGAGGGCATCCCTAATTTCAAGTAATTAAATGAGGCGTGTTGCTCATTCAAGATCTGCGTGGGCATCCGCTGGTAGGACTTCACCACCTCAGCGACCACGACGCGACATCAGCATTTGGATACCACGGTATGACGGTCAAAGCAACTTTCGATATAGCTGGCCTCTGAGCAGCATTAATATCAACAACTTCAACTTGCTCCTATATTTACTCTTATTCTTGTCTGCTGCAACTCGAGGAATGCTCCAGCCATCTTCAAAGGAAAGAACATGCACGTCATGTTTGTGCAATCTGCTTCGGGGACATCCTTTCCCTCGTTCAGACAAAGGACATCCATCCTCCTATCCTGCCATGCCTTTGCGGACATTGAGCCGCCTCAAACGTGACGACTTCCCCGATAAAAAAAGACTCCGGGTGCCACCCAAGCAGCGGTTCCATCTTTCTTCTGTTCCTCGAAGATTGGACTGGAAGCGAATGGAAGCGACCCGGGTGTCATTACGACGATTCTCAGGATGAAGCAAGGTTTGGGGGCAAACAGTAGTATGATTCAACTCACTTAATAAACTATCATTAAACATCATTGAACTTATTACATAAACATACCTTTTTGATGCACCTGGGGGCATTTTAACCACAACCCCGTTGACATTTGTAAATGACATTGACCTGCTGTGATGTCCTGGATGAAAAAGGAATGACACCTGAGATTGCTTTGGGTGAAGCAGGAAGCTGGTTGATAGCTGGATATAGCTGGTGAATGTCACCTCACTTTCTTAGGGAGTGCAGTGGATCCCCGTCAAGTCCCCAGTACCGAATGGCTCGGCTGGAGCTAAGGAGCTTGGAGGTGGGAACCCCACGCCGTGGGAGACAGTATGCAAACGATGGAAACGTAGCATGACTTGTCACTCAGTGGCTTTGGAAAGACATGTGCGAACTCTTCCCAGCTGATCACTCTTCCCAGACCAGTCGCCAAAGGAAACACTGCCCAAAAGGTCCACCATCTCTCGCCGCCCAGTTTCTTGGAGAAAGGTTGGACCCTGCCCTATCCCAGGGCCTCAGGTTTGACAACAAGCACTCGCTTTCTTCCGTCTTTTTGCACTGATGATGTGCAAAACCACCAGTTCCACCACACAAATATCCTGGCTAGCACAAGCTCCAAGTTTCGGGTGGCTTGTCCTTGTACTCCGTCCCCGCTCCACCTCGCTTTCCCATGAGCTTCGCTGAGCTTCGCCGCAGCCGTGCGGCCCGAGCGACGCTAGCGACGCGGTGGCCGGACTAGTGTCCTTCTGGTGTGTGTGTGTGTGCTACTTGTGTTGTAGGAGGTAGGGAAGTTCGTTTGCAGTTTGCAACTTCCAAAGTAACTTTTAAGCGACCGTGTGGTGTACTGAAGTTACTGGATTTGGCTTGCCCGCCCGCCAAACGTTCTTGTTCGAAGTGGCCTTAGGGGCCGATGGCCCACAGCAAAGGACTCCCATAACAGTCCTCATTCATTGTCAAAGGACTCCCACACAATGCTGAAGCTGTGAACCCCCCGGCTGACGCACCTGTATTGATTATACGGTTGGTCCTTTACTGTTCAAAATCAAGACCATGTTAGCTTGGGCATCCAAACCAAAAGGTCATGGCTTCAGCAATGATCGTAGCCAGAATCAGGGCGCCACGCCCTGCCCTTGCGCCGGAAGCAGCGAAAAAGATGTGATCTCGGTCAGTCCTGAGGGTGATCCTGGAAAGCTGACATGGTCTCTTTCTGGGTTGCCTCGACATGGTTGTGAAAGTATACATAGGAAGCGCTGTGGCGGTCAGAATGAAGATCATTCCCAAAAAGAATCAGGGTCGGAACGTCGACCTGTTCCTGAATCCAATAAGCAACCCTCTACACTTCCAGCGTGCATGCCGCCTCGCGCCGTTCCTTTTTTCCGACCCGGACTCGTGGAGCGGCACGGAGTCAATGGGATCGACTGCGGCTGAAGATGTCTGCGGATCGACTTGGGGAACCAAATTCAAATCCAGGGGTGGCCCTCTCTGATTGGTGAGACCCTTTTGCCAGTCCTTGTGCACCTTTTTGAGGCACCACTGGTCACCACTTCCTCACAGGTCGAAAGACACAAATGCTGGGACCCACAAGCTTCCACATCCGGATTTCTTCAGCATCACTCCGGCCACGATCGATGCACCCTGTCTCTGTAACATGTTCGGACGCGGGTCGACACCGAGAGAATTTCACTGACGTTGTTTTCTGCGAACGCCGCATGCCCAAAGCAACGCTTTTGGGGGTCCTTGCGTGGGAATGTATGAATATTTCAAGTCTTTTGCCATGATCGTTTATGAAAAATGGAGTGAGAACCCATATGCCTAGCAATCCAATTCTCTGCGTTTTCTACCACCCCTATTTTGCTCAGCCATGTCACAGAAACAAACAAGAACACCTTGGAAACAGGTGATGTGTCTCAATGAGTTGAGGTTCGTGAAATCCTCCAAGTCCTGATAGTTTTGATCGCGTCCGGCCTGATCATAGTGCTTCTGCGGGTGTCGACCCCCGGGAAAAGAAGCTTGTACAGTGATTTCAGAGCGAAGCGTTGCACGTTGCACGACGCGCAATCCCACAAATCGTCTCCTTGACCCCAGGTCACTAGACTCTGACTAGTCACTCTGAAACCAACTGCAGTTCCAGTGAGCAGGTTCTGTACTTCAAGCAGTGCCAACTCATTAAAGCTCCACGAAAGCTTCGCTGCTTTCGAACGCGGTCAGTTCTTCAACAGCCCGCGGCGCAAGCCGCGCCGGCCGCGGGTTCTGCGTCTCTTTGGGGCGGCCTGGAGCGAAGGCACCGAAGGTGGCTCAAACATATGGGCTACCTGATATCGCCTGATATTCTTTCAAGTGCAAACTTCAATACAACTCGATCAGAAACAACCACCTGCTCCGCCTGTCGGTCGATGAGATCGAAGAGGGCGGGCGCCGGTGGACACCGAGGGCTGAACCTGGTGAGGATCGTGGAGCACCATGGATCATGGCTCGCTGGGCGCCCAGCAAGGCCGCGGCCGGCCGCACGAGGTGTTATGGTCCCGAAACCACCCGGCCGACACAGGGACCATGTCGTTTCTAATGAAAGCGTGAATCACTAAAAGCATCACACATTTGTGAGTGGCACGTTAGGTGAAACATGGTGAAACGCTTTTCTTGGATGACACGTGGCAGCGATTGGGATCCATCGTATACCGCGGTTGGTTGCCATCGGACACTCCGATGCTTGGTGTTGCGCTGCGTTTGCGCCGCGTTATATACATAGTGCCTTGCTTCCAAAACATGGTGTGCAGCCCAAACCCCATGGGTATAGACATGAATGCCCAGAAGTTGGAAACAAACAAGCACATATTGGAAACATCAAGTTTGTTTGGAACCACTTTTCCAGTGTTTGACCGGCCTGCGGTTCTGATGGGCAAGCCGGCTCTTCAGCACACTCGACAGCCTGAGATGTGCTTTGGTGAGCTCTCGCAGTTCGAGGTGTGCTCTCTTGCCCCATACTGGAGACGCTCATGCTCTACGACCAAAAACGGAAAGAAGACAAGTAACTCACAGTGTGAACCGAGCATGGGCAGCATAATTAGGCGAAACTGCAAGAAGGCTGGCACCATGATTCCTTGCAGTTAGTTGTAGTCAAAGGTTTAATTTTTAAATGCAACCTCCACGTCGGTGCGGGCCTGGCCTAATGTAGACTCTTGATTAATAAAACACCCATTTCAAGAGGTTTATCCAAATGGGGTGGGTTCATTAATCAAGAGTCTAGAGATGTCTAGAGTCTATATTATCAAGATTCATTGGCAAACAGAACCAAGGCGGAAGAACCAACTCCTTCCGTTCAGCTCCCTGTGGCACCACCACTTCAGCTCAGCGACGTCGGCGTCGGTGGGGCCGGTGGGCACCAAGGGGGGGATGTAGTCTCCGGCGGGAGCATGATATTCATCCTCCTCTTCGATCCGCATCTGAGCCTCCTCCTGAGGAATGTGCGACAACTCCACTCCCTCTTTTGGTCCAAATTGTGTGGGTGCCTCTTATATCTCTAGTCTGTAATTCTATCTCTTGTGCATTCTTGTGCTTTTCATGGTCTTCAGTCTTCACCCAATGAATACTCTCCATATACATCTTCTTGGCAGACCCTGGGAGTCCCACCTTCACCCCGGTCCCCACCGTCCATCCCACCGTCCAAACAACGAGGAGCTCCCGGCTGCGCCTCGTAGGGGTCTTCGACCTCCTCTTCGGGCTCATCCATGCCGATGCCTGGGTGCGGAAGGGTGCCGAACTCCCGATGCAAAAACATGGCAAACCTGGACAGCATGCACGCCCCATGCAGCAGTGCTCCATGTGGGGACGGCATATGGTATTTCACTGTCATGCAGTCATGCATGTTTCTCCAACAAAGCGAAAAAAGGCAACCGAGGTTGAAGAAGACAAGAAGGATCGCGAGCGATCCATCTCTGTCGATGTTCCTGGAGAAATCTTCTTCTCTTCGGGGAGAAGATTTCCTGACTGAAGGCGGAGATACCGGATGTAATCAATCTAGTCGTTCTGATTGTCATGGCCTGGTTTGCTTGACCGCTTGACCCTGCAACCAACACAAACATCCGGAACCCCACATCAAACTGGAAGTGCCCAAAGAAGCCTCCTTCTCACAGCTTCAAACAGGTTCAGAGCAAATAGATGTGCTGGTTTTCACGAAAGTAATTGGTTGTTGGTGCCATCTACTCTCTCAAGACCACTATGCTCACTATTGCCTCATCGGTTTCCCTCATCGGGTCGAACTTCACAGCGCCAAGAGGCCATCCAGCTCCAAGCCCGACACGTGCCGCGAGTGCGTCTCGAAGAGGCCCTGGCGATGGCGAGCAGCGACGCGCCGGATAGGGGCCGGTGCAAAGAGGACGGGTGGGAAACAGTTTCCTGGCAGATGCGGCAAGAGGCCGTTGCGCTACTTTTACTATTTTCCCTCCAGGCCCAGTAGGCCAATGTCTGCAAAGTAGTGCTTCGATCCCGTGACTGGCGTGAATGGAGCGGCACAAAAAGAAGGTAGGCGTTCCGATTGATCCAGGGGGGGGGCACCTACTTGATAACACCCATCCAGCTTACAGTGACCGTGAAAAACTATAGAAGAGTGGACTTGAAACCCACCTATCTATTTGCAGAATCAGCATGTTGGAATGGATCTAGGATGGACCGGATAATATTACGCATGCTTCTCACTGGCCGCCCTTCAATCTCTTGAGGTCTAATTATGCCCAGTCAGTGAGAAAAAACACAAAAACTATGAAAAACAATAAGCTACTTAGTAACAAGTGCCTCGCTTCTAGTAACAAGTGTCTTACTGGTACGAGTAGTAACAAAAAGCTATTAGAATCAAAAAAAACATGAAGACTTCCTTCCCTCCGATCCCGTCCCGATGGCCCGGGTGGGCCCGGGTGGGCTCCGCATCCGCTGCGCCTTGACGCCCTGGAAAATGGCGCCCGCGCCGTTCAGCACGCCGCCCACCGCGGTGCCCAGCACGTCGCCGAAGGTCACGTCCTTGGTGGGGACCCGGGGGTGGGGGTCGGGTGGGAGCGGAGCATGTGGGTTAGAAAGTCGTGTGGGCCCAAAACAAGTGAAACTGCTAAGTCTTCTGCCAGGTCTGGCTTAGTTGACTCCAGGCTTTGCCGCAGGACTCTTGCGACTCCGACGGTGTCCCGTGCGACGCCGGTGCGACGCCGTCGGCCTCCCGGGACGGAGCAAGGCCCTTCCCTTCCGCACCTTGGCGACGTTCACGGAGCCATCGGGCAGCTTCGTGTCCTGCGAGGACATGGGCAGGACATGGGCGGGACCTTGGTGGTGCCCGGGAAAGGAATCCGATTCCTTGTGACTTCGTGTGTAGGTCGGATTAAACTAGGATGAACAAAAGACTGGGAGTCTGAAAGGGCGAACGGAGACTGCCCAGCTAAACCATTTGGACTGGGGGCCCCTACTATGTTTGAAATCACTTCTCAATTGGTCTCAGGACAGGGAAGCCCAACATATCCAAACATATAACTGATGCGAAGGAGGGGAATGGATCAACAACCTAGGAGCCTCTGTCCTTTGCGAGTGGGAACACTTATCGTTTTTCAAGCCTCTACCCTTTCCCTCAAGACTTGTTGGTAGTGTGAAAGCAGGCCTAGAAGGAGCGAACAAACATGGCCATGGGAGCCTCATGCAAATCCCTCCTCACCTAACATCTCTGAACAACCAGACCAACACTGCTTGGTCACTCGGAGTGTCCCCAACGCCAACTCCCTTCCAATTGTTCTGATGTTTTTGTGAAGCCTCAGGAGGCTGATAGTTCCCGAAGCCCACGATGCGCTGCGAGAGCTCCTTGTACTCCTGCGATGGGTCGAGCTGGTCTCACACCGCCGGAGTTCGACGGTGCGCGGTCGAGTCTCACGTCTCTTGCATGCCCATGGTGGCTGCTGGGGAATGTGTTTTGTTTCCTCCCTCTCATGGCATCAGAATACCAGGCAAGTAAAAGTAGACTGGTGATAAATGAAACCTCCCTATCAGAATGGTTTGACATCTCCAGGCTTTGGGGTTTATGAATCAACAGTCTGCACTTCTTAGAAGGTTATGCTCTTGTATAAAGCTTTTCTATCAAAGCTGCCGAGGTCAAATAGGTTCTCAATTCCCAACTATGAATTGATCTGGGTTTGTGAGCTCCATGTCCTGTTGGAGTGCCACCTGCCACCTAAACCACCTCTCAACTACTTGCCATTTCTGCAACCTTCGTTCTAGGCAGCCTTTCACTAGACTCCAGTCTCTCCAAAGGAGTCCCAATGTTCAACAGCTCCCCAGGAGTCCTAGGTGTACTGTATGCTCCATTTCACCCCGATAACGGCGGTTTCCAACGCCACCCGGTCCTGGTGATAAAACTCGGTGGTTTCCAAGGCCTCCTTGGCTCCCTCGGCGGCCTCCCGCACCAGGCGGTACGGCTCCTCGGTTTCAGCGCGGTTTCCACGCTGAGAGGCCATCCCCCCCAAAAATGGTTGTCAGGATGCAATGCCACTTATATAATAGAGACACGCGACACCCCACTTATGAGGTTTGTTGTGTATGTTAAGAACCATACCGTTTTGCCCCCAACAAAACAAACCGGTTCGGTGCAACAACCCTATAATGATGAACTCTGACCCTCTACTTCAAACAACGGATGCCTTTTGAGACCCTATAATTTTAAAGCTTCCGCTGCTTGTCCAAACCCCAAGTGGACCTGTTTCCACCCACTCCATCCCACTCCGACCCACCACGTGCCGTCTCCGAGCGGCATCGCCGAACATGGGCGAGGGGGGCCCCGTGAAGACGGAGGCCTCCAGGACGGAGGACCAGCCGTCCGGTTGGCTCAAGAAGGCCTGCTGGAAGGGCGGAATCCTGAGAGACGCATGGTGCAGCTGCCTCTGTGCGGCAGTGTGGAAGGATGTTATCTAGAGAAAGGCTTTCTTCAGACATAGTTCTACTGATTCCCTGCAAGTTGTGCTCCGACAAACTTGTTTGTGCTGTGTGATGGCGCCAGCGAAGCTGTGAGGCAGCAGTCCTGTATGCGAGCGTCTTGATCACGAAGAGTGACTTGAGCTTGACGTGCCTTGGATTGATTCATGTGAATGATGGAAGTACGCGTTATCCTGTCCCAAGCACAAGATCATCCGCAGGACAAGGTGAACACCCATTGTGGACAGGAACTTGCAGAATTAGATGAGTTTCCAGAATGAGAGACCCCAACATACCCCAACTAAGTGAAACTGAAAACATCTCTGAATGAATTCATGTTTCGGGGTCAACTGGAAATGTAAATCAAGAAGAGTATCTTTGGATTCCAGATCCAACCAAGGCAGTCACATTGTAGGCCAAAAAGCATATATAAATCAACGATTCCAACAAACTGTTGGTGTCCCCAACAGTCCCAACGCAACCGTCGCGTCTTTGACCCGTCGCGAGCCACGCATGATCGCCGTTCACACAGTCGATCAAATACTGTGCCACCTCGGGGATCGCAGAGGGGCTGGCGTTCGAGACGTTTTGCACCTGGGCGCAGGCAGGGCAGGGTCATGCAGGGTGGCTGGGAAGCCCTAAGCAATGAAACCTCATCTTGGCCAGGGTCGATGTGACTGCATGCAACCCCCCAAAATAGGTATGGGAAATATGTTCCGGTGTATGACGAGGTGTTCTCTAGCTTGGCTGCACTGGTGAATCATATTCACATGATTTCACAAGCTTCAATCGAATGAGACATGCCGACCTCAAAGAGTTTAACCCATGTACACCATGATGCTCACTGGCAACGTGCAAACTGTAAACATCTCCAAACGAAGGACCCTCTGGGCAACCCACATCTGAAGTTTACCAACCCACTTTGTAGCGGACAAAAGACCTCTTTCTCTGCCCTACCCTAGGCCCTAGTGCTTAGCAACCTCTCTATCCGGCGCTACCGGGTCCCCGTACTTCTCCCTTCAAACCTGATTTGCCCTGTAACAAGCAGGCCCCATATGGCTCAGGAGATCTCAGGAGCCGCTGCAACATTCGCTACAAGTCAATGAATCGCAGTGACTTCGTACAAGCAACAAACACCATTCTTGGTATTCCGTCACGTAGTTGTTCAATGTGTTTGTCCACGTTGGTGCGATCCTGGCACCTCCCCAAACGGCACTTGGGCACTCCCCTACCTCTAAAAATTAAATACACGTGCCGTCCACCATGTCGACCATCATCAGTAACTCCGCCAAAAACACCGGTCCCACCCCACCCCAAACCGCTGAACTGGGCGCAATGTCGTTGAACAAATACCCCGGCGTCGGCGTGTTGTCGCGGTTCGTGGCCCGGTAGAGGTCGCCCCACTCGATGGCCTCCTCAGCACCGAGTGGATGGCGATCGGCCCGTGACGACAGGACTTCCGGATCGCCGGTCCAGTCGCGAAAGAAGCGGCGGTGAAGACCTCCGTTCCGTCTGCGCACATGGCAAGAAAGTCGAACGAAACGCGTTTGATTTTATAATTTGATTCATTTGTGGGTGGGGGGAGTCGCAAAGTCACTGGGAATTTGGATCTTTTTGGATCTTCCCACATCCTCAAAGCGCATTAAGGTCTTCTAGAAAGTCCACTTCGAGTTGCCAGCAACTCCTGCTCCGTTTTGCCGGTCTAGCCATGCTGGGTCTAGCTAGCAGCTAGCTTGGACTTGGAATTCTCATGGATTCAATGGACTACCAGCAAAGGTGGCGGTGAACTATCTTCCCAGAATTTCAAGATTGATAGACCAAGGTCTGCGCACGGCGAAGAGCATGCGCTTCAGCCAGCGGAGCGTTTCCGAGCCCCATCGAGTCTCCCTCAACTGGACAACTGAAAGCCATTGCCAACCCATTTGGTCGTTTGGTGCTGATACTACCTTGTTCCTAGTAGCTTCTTGTTGCTACTAGTAAGGCACTTGTCACTAGAAGCGATGCACTTGTTCCTAGTAGCGAACCTTGTTCCTGCTCACCCACGAACCCTTTGGCACACACTTTCCACACTTTCAACTAACTTCAGGCCTTTCCCGACTCCACCTGCCATGAACCCACCTCCCCAAACCGTCTGGGCCATCCAAACCGGTTCCAGGACGTACTCCGACTCCGGCGCTGCTTGGGGCGGCGGCCCCACCGGCACCAGGCGTTGCTTTCGCCTCCGGCAGAGCGGCTCGGCGCGAGGCGTTCGTTGCGGCTCGGCGGGTTCGAAGCAACAGCCCTCCGCGAGGCGTTTTCTTCACAGCGCTTTTTTTTCAATATGTTTTTTATTCTTTGGGAGAGGCTGCTGTGAGGCTGGAATTGAGGTATCCCCAGCCCGGACAGCCAGAACGCAACGGAAAAAGGACAAAACAATTTGGAAGCCCTGCATTAGGGCGCTATAAGGTAGAGGCCATCGCAAGTAGGTTGCTACTAGCAACAAGAAGCTACTAGTAACAAGGGTTGTTGGGCTGATATGCAATGATACGTGAAACGATCCTCCCCGGTCACCAGGTCGCGGGAGTGATGTGGGACAACCCAATGGTTCTTGATGAGCATGGAGGGAGAACGACATAGTCATGATTGTTAGCTGCTCCTAGTAGTAAGGCCCTTTGCTCCTACTAGCTTCTTGTTACTACTAGTAAGGCACTTGTTACTAGTAGCGATGCACTTGTTTCTAATAGCTTCTTGTTACTACTTTGATAGTTGATGGGTGGGTTTATGTTCAAGACATCTGCAAAGACAAGCGTGAGACTTGTCAGTTCAGCAGCTTTCATGAAGCAAAAACTCTTGCGGGCTACACTTTTGCGTAGAATGTGAAACACGAGTAGAACACGCGCCTCGGCATCTTGTTGCGCAAACGGTATGCTTCACATGCCCGCAGAACTTCTTCGAGTGTCGAGGGACTCAACTAGAGCTGAGGTTTAGCTTTGCAGCTGGGGTTTTACCGCTGTACGAGGGATGCGGAAACTGAGTTTGCAGTATGTTATTCTTGCGTTCATTGACTGAACGGCCATACAGAACGATCCAGCGTAGGATAACCTAACAACTTCGGTTTCGCCAACTTCTCAGTGAACATCGAAGAAGGACTAGGGTAGGTTGTTTATCTGTGACCCGTGGAGGCTTCTCGGGCGGTTGTTAGTGTTGGCTGGATGAACATGCTGGTCAGCAATCGGCGTACCAGTGAGAAAGGCGACACATTCAATTGCATCTTGGCCGGTCAGCAAAGTGGTTGGTGGCTTCTGTCTGCTACTTGGTTGATCGAGTTGATCGGCAAGCGCCGGTTAACTTGGCAGGGTACTTGTTGGGATCCGCATCCACAATTGCAAAGCTGTATGCATGTGTATGCAAAGCTGTGTGCAAGCAGCCTCAGATGGGCTAGTTGGTTTCGCGTGCCGGAGCCAAAAAGGTCGCGAATCGTCTGTCTCCAAACGGTCAGGCACTGCCAAGCATGCTAATCATTGGTGGAGGTGTTTGTCTCCATGTTCAACCCTGATCCCTACTAACATCCAACAACCATGGACACAAAATAGGAACATTGATGATGCTTCCTTTCTTAGAAAAAGAAACAAACATCGCATGTCCCAGGTCATCAGGGAATCTAGTCAACGATAAATTCCCGTGCTCAATCTCTCAATCCTCTTTGCCACCGGATCTCAAACAATTATGTTCGTGTCCCTCCCAATTGTCTGAACGCTACGTGGCTCCAACCTCAGACTCTGCTGGCGGACTCTCGGATAAAGCTCTTAAGCCTCTGTTCGTCAGGTCGTATGAAAGGCCCAGGGGCCCAGGGGCCCACAGGCGCAAACCCTGCATCATGTTTGGAGAACCCACACCCCACAGGCTTTCCAGGAACCGGAAGGCTTCCAACCGCCAGCGATCTCACCGACCCGGCACTCGGCCCTTTCTTCATTCACCCCAGTGGAGCGCATGTGAAGCTGGCCACCTGAGCTTGTGGCACTGCAACATGAGAAGGTTTCGGGGTGTGGCGTTGGCCACCTGAGCAGCCAATCCATGAGCCATCCAAAAAATGGAGATAGAAACATGGCCATGCTGCCATGTCAAACATTTAGGACGTGTATCGAAGGATGATTGAAGCGTTGATCTGTGCACAGGAGCTTCTTCTCCCTTTGTGGCACTCACGGACGTCCATGGAGCTTCAACACCGGACAAATTGACCTTGAGTTTTTTTGGTTTTGGTACATAGAGTTGGAGAACCTCTCTGTCAACTGTTTAATCGATGTTCGGGGTTGAAAGACCAGGTGAATCCTTCCAGGGAAACATCACACTACAAGCTCGCTGAAACAAAACAATACCGTACCAGTAAAACAAAACACACCCACAGACAACAAGAAGCCTTGATACACTGCTTTCTTTTCGAGTGGCCCCAACCAACATCCACATCTTGCAGTGGTGAAACAGATATGTAGCCACCGGCTGCATTCTGAGAACCCGCGCGCAATGCTGCGCGCACTGTTCGCAGAAACCCTGCTGGTAGAGGTCCCGGTATCCTTCCTTGGCACGGTCTTGGTGCGGAACGAAGTGGGTTGCCCAGTTGCCTCCACACAAAACAAAAAGGGACCACTAATTGGGAAGGAACTCACTTCCAGGACTTCAATCAATCCGCACTTTCTCATCCTCATATACATTGGTGCCATCTGCTAAACTGAGCAAAAAACGTTTCTGCCAGCGGAGGTGTGCCCTGATGTCTATCCGAGATGTCTGCTCAGTCCAAGGCTCTGCCAGGCGCAAGGCTTCCTGCGGAGATGCGTGCTATTCGGATGGGGCAGGAAGTGAAGAGCATACTGGGACGAACACATCACATGGTGGTGGATGGCTTTTGGGACGATGTTTTCAGGACCAAATTCTCCATTGTTCCATTTTGTTCGACATGCTCGTCGAATTCACTTTGCCTAAAGCCCAGGGAGCCGGATCTGGTCACATCTAATACTCGGCCCTCAGTTGACTGGATCTGTTCATGCACAAACCCGGCAATATCCGGCGATTAAATAGAGGAACAAAACCAACCGGACCCTTGGACAGTTTTTGAATGTCTTCGGCAAAACTCACCCCAAGTAGCCAAAACCCTTCTTGTGATGTCACCACGGAGCGCACACCTTTTTCCTTCGTTACTCTCGGTTCAACCCCAAGTAGCCATGCACCTCACTCAATAAATCATTCGATGCCACTTAGTGTTCCCAAATGAGCTGACGAGTTCTTCATGCGTGCAGTCAACCTTTTCAGCACAGGACCTCTTTTGTTTGAAGATCACGCCACGAAACCCTTGGGAAATCCGGTAGACCTCAAGTCCTTCGTTCTTGGGATCAAGGTCCACTTTCCGCAGGAAAACCATCGACGCCAACTGGTGCCTTTGTCTCCCTTCAAACAGGCTAACATACGAATATAGTACGGTATAATCCCCTTGCTCATGGTCCATTTATGTCCATCTCTTCGTCGTTTGGCCTGGTGCCTGGGACGGCTTTTTTCCCTTGAAAACCAAGCTCGAAAACACCACCAGCGTGTGGTCACCTCGTGTCGACGAGGTGGCCCTAGACACAACCAGCAAAGCCGCTCGTACCGCTGGTGGACGAGCAACGCCGGCTTTGAAGGCTCTGCGGAGCAATCTTCGGACGGTCACGACACCGAACACGGTCAGGTGCTCGGCAAGACTTCGGCGTTCGTGCAGCGAAAGACAAGGTATGGAATCGGACCTGCTGATCCTTCGAAGTATGTTTAACAATGACTGCACCTAACTAATGATGCTAACCACCCTTGGAATAGCTTTCTTTAGACTTGGACATTGTCGCCCCCTTGTCGTTCTTGTGACCGAACCCTCAGCACTTGCGCTCTCGGCTGTAGGCGCAGTCGTTGTCGATGGACACAAAGGCACACACTAAAGCTACCCAGCTGGCAGGTCTCGCCACCAGGGCGAAGATCTTGCCTTCAGTTTTGGCCTCCCGAAACTTCCATTCGATGGTGCAGGGCTGCAGCTTCTTCACCTGGGGCAGCGGTAGGCGCACAGCGCTCCCAACAACCCCTTCTAGATTCTAGCTCTGAAACTGGAAGATGCTTTGACAAACGAGCTCAAGGTTTCAGATTCAGCAAGAACATAGAGAACCTACGAGAACCGAGTGGCCAGGTCCTTTGCGATGCTGCTGGAAGCTACTTTGTGGATGATTTCGTCAATCTGGAGTATGAAAGCCATAGCAACGCAATTGAGCACCAGGTCTTTGTTGTTCTCAGACTTGAGAATGAACCTGTTGCCTACAAAGAGCAAATAGAGTGCGATCAGAAATTTACAGAGAATAATGAACGCTCCAAACGACTTCTCCGGCTGCTTCCATATCATCTCATCATACTGGCTGGGAGTGCCCTCACACTTGAGGTATTTCACATAAGTGGCCTGCCATATCCACTTGCGCATGTTTCCGGTCTCAGCAAGGTCCTTGATGATTTCCCCAGTGAACACGCCCACAGTCATCCACTGCAAATTGACGCAAATGCCCTTGCAAGGTTCCAGGTGTGGAATCTCCCGAAGAAGGTAGCCACTGATGCTGAACTGAAGCCCCACACTGAGCGTGACAAAGAACACTTCCAAAAGAACAGTCAGAACGATCAGGAACCTTTGTTGGTTAGAGACTTTTCTGAATTCATCTGCTCTCCAGTCATGAAAGAAACCATGAACAACCAAAATGGCTGAGGTGTAGGTGCACTCAGGGGCTTTGAAACTGCCATAGATCGTTGGCGCTTGGCAGCGCTCCACCAAGTGTTGGGCTGAGCCATTGAGTCAAACCGGCTCAACGGCTGCGAGGTCTCGGTTCTCAGCCCCCCAGGAAGCCACTGATTAGGCTCACCACCTAAGCCTGTCGGTGTGGGAGTGCGAGTGACCCAAGAATGGCAAGACATGCCCAAACACGGACATCACGCCAGGGAATGGCCTCTATTCCTTTCTACTTATTAGGGCTAAGATGGATTATAAGTGTCTAAGTAGCTTTGGGCTTGCGTGCAACATCTCCCGAACATCATTCTCACGTGGCAGTCCCATCATTCTGACTCCCCCTTCCATCTGGACATGGAAGCCATGAGGGAACACGGGAACATGCGTGGGACTGGTGAAACGGAGATTCCGTTCCGATGTATTAGAAAAGACCTTCTGACCGAACATCGCCAAAGACCTGGTTGACTTTGGTGCATCCTGTGTCCAACGGAAGTGAGAAGGGACCCCTTCAGCCAAGGACATAATTATGCATCTTCCACTGGATCTTCCTATAAAACTTGAATTTCTTCTGTTGCTTGGTTTGATATCGCGTTCTTCTCCACCAACTGCGGCCCCCCCCCCGGAGCAGTCCTGTCCCAGCTGCTCCGGCGAGACCCACGCGCCATCGGCGCCGCGGTTCGCGCGACAGGCGTCGAGGTCGGCGAAGTAGCGCGGCAGGTCCTGCGGGTCCTCGTCACGCGGTGTCGCAAGCACCACTGGGCGCAGCGCAACCGCGGAATCCGCGGAACTTGCGCGCGGTTTCCGGTGAGAAGCACTCAGAGTCTTGGACGGGATGAGCCTTTTGCTCCTAAAAGGCGAATATTTCAAAGGGGAGCGGTCAAATTTGGCCATCTTGGGTGGGCGAATCCTCCCAGTCCCGGATGGATTCCTTATGACTCCTCCAATCGCCGCTCCTTGATGCCGTGGTGCATCACCGGTCCAATGGAGCTGCCATGCCTACAAGGAGAGGCCAACATAGCAGTTGAATTTGTCCATCCACACTCCCTTGTTGAAGAATCATGATGATAGTGTTCACCAGTTGTTTGGTATGAGGATTTCATCGCCTTCCTGTTGGGGCCCATGCCATCCACGTTGGCCCATGACTCCAAACAACGTGCACTGCAGCTGCCGCAGTGCAGCCGTCTAAAGTCCCATTCTTTTGCCGGATCGACTGGGAAGGCCGGCTGGCCATCCAACCGGCTCAGCCACACCGGCGGAATCCATGCCACCCATTGCGTGCCCAAGCACGTCAAGGCCCTGTGTAGCAGCCCGCTAAGACAACAACGTCCCAGGGTCACACTCGTTCCCCAAATCCCCATCGCCAACGCGCCAAGCGCCCAACATTCGGAGGATGTTGGCCTCTACCGGAGTTTCCAACCCTCATCCCTCTGGACTTCAACCTCGGATGAACTTATGGTTTTTGTTTGGTCTTCTAGAGTTTCAATCACCCTTTTTATGATCACCAAATGATCACGAAGGGCACACCCGTGTGCAGAGTTCAAAAACCACAATGATCATCCGTTCGATCCCCTGGAGGCTTCGTGCCGCTCCTATTCAGGTAGACCCCGTCATCCACGAAGAAGCTCATCCGAGGCCAAATGGAGAGCACCTCGCGTGACGAGATCGACCGGCTTGGACGCCCAGAGGGTCACCGGCCGCGGGGGGAGGACATGTCCGTCACTGGTTGGTGGATCTTCCAGGGGCGGTTTCACATGAAGTCTGGGACACTCATGAGAATGGGACCTGAATCTGAAATCCAAGAATGGCTGCAAAGAAGCCCTGCCTATTTGATCCTTTTGCAGACCTATCTGGTAGCCCAACGGTTGCCGGGCTATCCTATGACCGTGTTGATCGTGTGACCAGGCACGCAAGGCCGGCCGCACAAATGGCCCAACTTCGTGTCTTCCATGTGCCAATGACGGGCGGTGAGGTAAACCATCGCTTCCTGCCAGTGAAACAAGACACACACATTGTGGGTCCAAACATGTTGATCGCACATGTTCTGTTGGGTCAAGAGTCAGCCGATTTCCTCATGATCGTTTCGCTGGTCATTGAAAGTCTTAATTAAATGATATTGCAACATATTGCATGATGTGCCTGTATAATTAATTACCCGGAACCAATGCATTTCGAATGGTTGTCCCGTCTACGAAGTACACAACTTGTTTTGATGTCAAGAACTGAATCTGAGTTGCTACAATCTCCTTGGTGTTGTTTCCATTTACGGACAACTTGTTCATCCTGTTTTTTAAAGAACTAACGCAGTTCAGCACTTGCAAGGTCACCTTGCAAGTGCACTCCCAAAGGCTTCAACTGACCATACAAATCCAAAGAAGCAGTCCACCCTTTGAGGACCCCCTGCCGACCTCTGGGAAATAGGCTGTCTTCTTGGTTGTGTTGCTTGGTTGCATTGCCAAAGCCCAAAAGCTGTGATCCATAACATGGACCTGACCTGCGTGAGATGTTTGGATGCGTTTGCAGCTTCCACCACTTCGGTACGCGGCCAATCTGTCCTCCACGAAGTGCCAATAGGGTGTCAAGTCCTAGCAGCTCACACGCATCATGGAATCCATGGAATTCTATGGGGGAAACCCCCACACCAAATCAAAAACCACCACTTGAGAACTGAGGGAGCCTTTCAAGTCCCGCAAAAATATCCAACAACCTATCGGACCTACGAGACCTACGAGCACTTTTTCAGATTCCACTCCGCCCGCGAGTGGTCTGCGGATTGTCCACGCGCTGCATCGCTTCGCGCGGAGGGCCTCCACCATGGCTGTGAGGTTGCCGTAGAGCTCTGCCACTCGAGTGGCTTCGGGTCGTTCTAACGCCTGCACCGCAGTGGGCTGTGACAGGTGGACGCTCGGCAAGGTAGAGAATCAAGATCTGCCGGAAATGCATACATAGACCTCCAAATAGATTGAATTGAAAAACTATATATAGCAAAACCATGTAAAACCCCTCTCAAAATGTATTGGACACCGTTTCTATCTGTTTGGGGGTCCCCGCCTCCATGAGTGCCACGTGTAGCGCGCCGTTGTCGGCGCTGCTGAAGCCTGGAGGCCTCCGCCACTTGAAGGAAGCCTCTTCTCAGGGAGCATCAGGCAGGGACCGACTACGCCGAAGTCATCATGGAAGTGGACGGCACCACTGGTTTGGTCTTGGGCAATCCTTTCGGGCCATACCATCCACGTAACCATGATCATTCCGGGACAGTGTCAATAGGACTACCAGGCTACCATGAGGAGGACCGGGATGTCAATGATGCGTGTCATTGTCACTATTCAGCCGCCCCAAAGATCGATTTCAATCATAGTGACCAGTTTCTTTTAGACACAAACTGTTTGGACACCAGGAGTCACAAGGATGGGGTGCCGAGCTTGGAGCGATAGGGGTGCCCGGCACATCTGCTCACCTAGAGGAAAAAGAGAAACCAGTGCAACCTCCATGTGACTCCTGGCCTATTCAAAGTCTCGGACGATCCCAGCCCAGCCCACCGGTGCGACGGCGCGACATCAGCGCGACATGGGGAGATTGTCCAAGTGACCCAGTTGCGAAGGAACTGCCGCACCCAAGGCCGGTTCCGGGCGATGTAGTTGCCTGGCGCCACACGATGAGCACAAGTAGGATAGATAGTCTATGATATTCCTCTCAAAAGCTTTCCGGACAGCTCTTGAAGCGTTTTTTCTGGTGCGAAGCCTCGCTTCATCGCACCCTCCTGCCGAAGCAAAGTGATGGCGGCTCACAGGCCAACAGTGATGGATCGGTGCCCTGCCTTCAAGCGCTGGTAGGATATGACTGGATGCCAATCCAGTCAACTGGAGCCTTCGGCCTATGGCCTTTTCGACGTATTCTCCCCAAACCAGCTTAAGCAGCTTCAGTGTGTCTGGCTGCATTGACTTCCTCACCTCCTCATGGAGTCATTTTCCTCCATACGGAGGTCATGATAACGCACCTCTACGAAAGGGGCAAAATAAGCCACACAGCTCTTGAATCAGTCTAATCATATTCCCCTATATCAGAAGAATCGCATGTTACATCTCCATCTTGAAGGGTTCTTGATTCCCTGTCTGCATGTCAATAAACAGGGGAACCTCCAAAACATACGGTGAGTCAACGAAAAATCACTCCACACCACTCCACTCCACTCCCTTCACTGCTGTGCCTGCCATCACTTCTTCCCCGGTGATTCCTCAGCGAAAGCATCGCCACGGACGCGACGTCGGCCGCGACGGGCGACGGGCGACGTCGAAGCGATCGCGGGATCAGCCTCTCGGCACTGGCAGTCTTAACAGAAGGAGCTGCAGGTTCTTTGTTTCAAGGAGGTGTTATTCTGTGGAGACTCTTTTTTTGGTCGTGTTATCAGAGATCGACACAAACTGAATTTGGCCGAGAGGCTCTTGTAGAACTGCAGGTCGCCCTGACTGCCCATCCACATGTCAAGGCTTCTGTCCAAGTCCACCGCAACCACATCTGCATCCAGCACTGCCAAGGCATACCTGGTTGGCAAATCTGAGCTTGAAGGTGTCCAAAAATGCCATGTCAAACACTGCGAGAACCACAGGCAGCTTGTGACAACTAGAAAGAGTAGCCGTAGCCAGCCCCTGATATCAAACCCTGCTGCATTCGAGGTGCCGATCCTCCTGCTGCTCTAGAAGATTGGCGATGGCGCAATGCTTTTGGAAGAAGAAGTCCTCCACACTGCTATACCTGTCACTTCGGCGCTCGCACCCACTTCGTCTTTCCGCCGTACCTTCTGAAAAAGGTCCTTCAGTGAGCCCCGGCTGGGCCTCGCATTTCCTCGCAGGTCTGCCTTTGTTGACAATTCCAGCAGCTCTCTCACCGACATGACTCTCATCTGACCCATCCATTTCTCCCATCCCCAACTCTTTCCCCCCTCCCCGTCCCCAAGCCAGCCGTTCGCCGAACTACCATGACATCTTGGTCTTCGAGAAAAGGCCAGCTGAGGGTCAAAACCAGTTAACCCATTAAACATGAACAGAACACGAACAGAATGAACGACCTACCGCCCGCTCAACCAACCAAGGGCTTTTGGAGCTCCATCTCGCGCCACACGGCGCTGTCGCGTAACACTATCCCTTGGAGCTCCAGTTTTTGACACCCAATGCCTTCAGCCGAAGTCCCTTCACCCGTCCCCCGGGCCAAAAGCTTGCTGCTGGCTGGTGGCGGTTGGCATTCCGGGAACTCGCTACCCTGCAGCAGCCAGAAGTCATAGCCTGAACATCAGATGAGAGGACTGGAGGTGGATGGACCTGAAGGATGGATGTTGGATGAACACTCCTGGCAATCGATGTTTTCTTCCCCTCCATAGGGGGGAAATGACCGTCCGCCTTTTTCTTTTCGACTTTCGATGAGCGGACCGATCACTCCAGCGCACCGCCTAGCATGTGACAGTCCGGAAACACCATCAAAACAAAACCCATCAACTGCCTCCAACCTGCCCACGCCACACGCGGCAACATGTTCACGTGCCTTGCGCCCGGGCGTAGCAGCGAAGGCTTTGGATTTGCAGTTGATATCTCCTGGGTGCAGCGGTGTCAAGCGCTTTTCGCCGACGGCGGAGCTGGTTGATGTTCGTTCGGCTTCTTCGTTTCCCTTCTGCCGATCCGGGGGGTGCCTGTAGCATGCATAGCATGTCCATAGCTAAGCTAGGCGCTCACAGGCGAGTTTGAAGAACACCTCCCTTCGCCAGGCGCCAGGTGGTGCAAACATGTGTCTTTTCTAAACATGGCAAACTGCATGTCTGGCAAATCTTGTGCAAGTGAAACACCACCCCCACACTCCCCCCCCCAGCGTTCGATCGCCGCGCAACCCTGGCAGTGCTGATGGGCCCGAGGGGCACTCGGAAGCCGTCGTCCGCCACGATGGCAAGTCCTTGATGCCGTGAGCCTGAGGAAAGCAGGAACCGCGCATGTCGCTGGGACCAAAAAGGGCACCCCAAAAGGGCACCACACGCCAGCCAATGCCCATGAACAATCCCCAGGATCTTCGAATGTCCGGCTTGCCATCTATGTGTTCCCACCATGTCCCTACAGTGTGGCCCTACAGTGATTCTCCTTCTTCAGTTGAAGTAGGGCCGGGTGCTTCATCCTTCCTTCCCCTACTCCGCCCGACCCACCACCCTCCTGGGGCGCCTGATGCCTCGGGCGCGGCTCGCGGAGCGGTCACCGCCAGGGTCACCGCCCCGTCGCTGGGCACCTCGGCCCGGAGGATCCGGTCCTGCGGAAAGGAGAGGAGAGGAGGCTTATATAAATCGTGGTGACCTCTTGGTAGAGGTATGTGGAGGTTAGACGAAATGATGTATAAATCGTCGTTATATTACCCAAATGTTCCATTCTATACCCCTTCTATACCCCTCTTGGGGTGCTCATGAAGGAGAGAAGGATTGGAATCCGCCATCCTCATTCCCCTCCCTCGGTCCTTGGAGCCGCGGCGCGGGGCATGCGCATGCGCCGCATGTGCGAGGCCAATGAGCAGCAATCCATATGGAAGCGCCCGGCGGTGCATCGGTTTCGTGGCTAAAACAAAGGCGTGTCTCATGATGCAAAGATTCCGCTCCTATGTGTCAGTGTGTAGCTCCACGTGAGGAGGCAAGCAAGTCCCATATTTAAAATATTTGGCCAACCCTGAGCGCCGACCTGTTGTATCGAAAACATCAACTTTGAAGGGGGATTCGTCGGACGGGACCTGTTCCAACCTCCAGCACCACCGGCGGCCGGAAAAGACCTGCTTTCCAGTGACTGCATGAGCCCCAATCAGCGGCGAGAGGCATGTCAGCCGTACGTGAGCGGCGACGTGGCTCCTCTAAACTCTAAACTGAAGAGGGTCCAGTCTGTGACACTTTTCTGTGCCATCTTTCATTCAATATCCGTGAAGAAACCATGTCAACAAAAGCCAAGAAGAAAGGAAACCCGACACACGTGGTCTTCTTCCGTTCTTCTCTCTCGCTCTCATTGGGAGTGGTGGCGTTGAGGCCACACAACGCCGCACGCACTCCGCGCGCTGCACCTTTTCCCGCGACTCACTGTGGCTGGCTGGCCCTCAAAGCCCAGAAGGATGCCACGGGCCTGTCGTTGCTTGGGAAGATGGCACATCTCTTGGAGGGAAAGCATCCCAGATCGAGTTTGTGAAACTATAACACATTGGCCGTTTTCTCGCATTCTTGAGGAGTTTTCACTATAATAACTGGCAATTATTGTTGTTGCCCCTGTTAAAGGGTTGATCGAATAAAGAGGGTCATCGAAGTCACACACATAGTGAGCCAGTGAGAATCATCCTAAATATCCTGAACATTGCTCCCTCTCTAATTTTCCAACCTCCCAGCAAAGGCAAAAAACTTGAGTGAGACATTCCTCTGCTGGACTGCTGACTTCCTTTCTGAAACATCTGTCTTCCACGGAGCCATATTCAGTCTGTAGTGTATCAAGGCTTTGAAGACATGGATTGATTGAACAATCGCTTCAGGTATGTGGGGTCGAAATATCACGAAGAATCTACACTCCTGCATTTGGATGGTAAAACCTCTTCCTATGGCGGGTGTGAGGGGCTTCTTCATCAAGAGCAATAACTGGTGCTTGCGCAAGAGAATAAGGGCATGCGGCATGAACCCTTACCATGGATTAATAGATAGGCACCATACCATAGATTAGCACCCCTTACCACATCAGCATGGCATGACCCTTTACCATATATAGGTTCATACCTTAGGATCCAGGGACTCTCTTCCCGCTGCGAGTCGCACCAGGAAGCTCCGTTTGCCTCCAGGATCTCCTGCTCACGGCGGCCCAGTTCATCCTGGAGCGGTCGAAGCCCCAAGAAACGCCGCCGCCGTCGGTCCACCGACCCCCGTCAAAAGCCATGTGTAGAGTGATGTGCTTTATGGACACATAGCCAAGTGCGCATAGTGGAAATGCCTTTGATAATATACTGTTACAGTAGTCTTCTAATATTATATGTTTTGCTTCGTTCTATGTCCAACTGAGCTTCTCTGACCCGTAGAAGCAACCGGTTGTCAATAGACGTTTCTTTCTGAAACTTCCACAGCCTGGGGGTGCGCTCACTTAACACTGCCCAAGAGCTTGACTCATACCCTCCAAAATACATGGAAGTGCACCACCCAAGAAAACAAGAACACTTTCCACAACCAGCCATTATGTCACCAGACCCTCTTGGAAAAAAACACTTCTTACCACTTCTTCTAAGAACTTCTTCTACGCTCGAGCCGCCCGAAGCCCCCTTGTTCGCCTTGAGCTCATCGATGACCTGCAAAAGTTGGAGGAAAAGACATGCACCCGACTGAGCCAAAAGGAGATGATCTGGTCAACTTGGACGGCCACCGCGAACCCCGGCGAGCTCCAAAGAGCAGCCGTTACCGCCGTAACCCGTGGACCGAAACCACCGCGTGCCTCGTTCTTGGCGCCGACCACGGTCCGCAGCTTGGCCTCCACTTGCGCCATGCGGTCTAGCTCCCGCGTCGCGCTGAGTGCCCTTGGTGGTTCGTGGGTCACACGGAAGGGGCCAGGGCCTGAGGTCCTAAGGTTGGAGGAAGGGTCAAGCACCTTGAGGTTTCTGGCTCCATTCGGAGCGATGCCCTTTGCAAATGGAGTGCGACTTGATTGAACAAACACGATGGGGCACCTAGATGGGTATATTAGAAACAAGTGCCACGCTACTAGTAACAAGTGCCTCGCTTCTAGTAACAAGTGCCATACTAGTAGTAACAAGAAGCTATTATAAACAAAGAATAGGAAGATAGGTCTAATGTACCAGGTGCACCCTGCACCCTCCACAAAGTTGGATGGTGGGATCTCGTGGGCTTTGGTATTCAGGGAGTTGGGTCTTCAGGTCATGAATATTAGCAGCAGCAAGTGGTACCCGTGGAAAAACATGTTTTAAGAGTCGATATATCAACCGCAGCTTCAGTTTGGACATGCTTCCACCAGCTACATGCCCTAAGCTCCTCGTAGATTCTTAGGAATTCTGACGGCAACCACTCCGTTTTGTCTCTGCCGACACTGGGCGGGCAGCTCGCGCACGCGTGCGCCCTGTGACTCAGTGAGGTTTCCTGGGCCGGAGTCAGCCCATAGAGTCGCTAGTTCAATTCCGTGCCACGAATTACTCGCGCCCCCTTGCCTGACGACCCCCCCTCCGGCTGCCGGATGAATGCGCGATACGGCTTCGGGACTGTAGTGCTGAGTAGATGGTACAAACCCCTATAGACGGATTGGGATGGACATCACCTTTTTGGGGCCTTGGGGTGGGTGCCATCTACTCATGACTTTCATCTGGCTCGTTGGCATTCTACCCCATTGCCTTCTACAAGATGTAGACTTCGTCACATGCCTTCAACTTGGGAAACACCAAGCAGCACCAATAAACACTCATGTGCAAGCCTCAGCTCATCATCACACCCGGCCCTTCGCCGGGCTCCAAGCAGCCCAGGGGGAGTCCAGGCGGCTCTTTTGACTGTACGTCTCGTGCGTGCACGTCTCACGCACGCACTGCAGGCCGCCGGCGCGTGGGGCTCATGCCAAGATCCTTGACATCGCGGTTGATGTCCCGGTTGGCGTCGCTGTTGAGGCAAGTGGTCCATGCGCTCCTTGGAGAGGGGTTTTGCATGGCTATGGCTCAGTGCTCAGTTCTGGATGCCACAGATTCTGTACGGTCTGCATTCAGGTTATTCATGGTTATTCACAATAATGACCATATGCTTCTTGGGCAAATGGGTGAGCTGGCAAGGAACTCCAGCAGCAAAGGAGAACAGGGACACTCCCAACAAAAGCGACTCCTCTAAATGTGCCTACAGGTGATCGTTCAATACACATTCCCGACATGGACGTCGTCGATTCAGAGTCGACAGTCGGTGATTCTGTCGCTACCCAGGAGATTGAGGCAAACTACTAGTTCGCTGGCAACCGGTTCCAATTCGACTGAAGCCATAGACCGAACGAGCATCCCCCTGGTGAAAAAAAAGTGGTTTGGGATCCACTGACGGCATCGGCTTCAGCACACCACCGAGGTGCAGATCCAAGGCTGGCAGGTTACCCAGATAGTCCAAGATCCCATCCTCGGTCCATCGGTCCATCGGTCGCCAAGGCTCCCAGGGGTGACGACGCTGATGGGAAAGGAGAGGTCCAAACACCGGCGAAAGGACACCCGCAACTGGCAAGCATGGATATTGATGTCAATACATTTCAACAAAATCGCGATCCTTTGTGACTCCTTGTGCCAAGCTGGAGTTTTGAAAGTCTGTTCAATGCATCAAAGCTCCAACATCTCCAACAAAACCATGCTTCAACCGGGATTCCACCAGTCTGTGAGTGAGTCACTATTTTGCAGGCTTGACCTGTCCCAACTCCCTGCTAAAACAACAGGAACTCACTCACCACTCACCACTTACCACGGCTGGGTACTTCGAACTTGTTGATTTGGTGCCCCCATCGAAGGTGCCACACGTGGTTCCCCCAGCACTCGTCTTTCTCTCCAGAACTGCACCCCCCCAAAAAATAGAAACAATAAGCTACTAGGAACAAAGTGCATCTTTTCTAGCAACAAGTGCCTTACTAGTAGTAACAAAAGGCCATACTACTCGGAGCAAAGCAAAATCACCGTGGACCCCGGTCAAAGCAGCCGAGGCGCCAGTTGGCTACTCGCTGAGCCGTACATCACCTCCCACGTCCCGGGTCTCGAGACCTGCGACCGCTCGGCAGCGCGGACATCGGAAGCTCCCGCGCGCGCGGCCGGCAGCTCGGCTTGGGCTAAGAGGCCGCTAGGGCCTTTCCTGAGGCAAACGGGCTGGAACATGGCTGGAACATGCGTCAGAAAGGTGTCTGGATCTATCCGATCTGCGTCCCACCTGCCGAACATGTCCAAAACGGCTTCTTGGGTGACCATTTTCCCCTACAAAGATGTGGTTTCCCACTTCCATGACACATTTCAGGGAGTGTACGTTTCACATGCCCAAAAAGGAACCCGGCCAAGGTGCTCCTGTCGCGATCGCTCGGCTCGAAGACTCTCTTTGGAGCGGTGTTCCGGCTGCAGCCCACCACCTGCCATTTGTCCGTTACTGAAAAAACAGCACAAAAAAATGAATGGACGCCCCAACGATCCTCGAACTTGAATTGGTGGGTAGTTTGGTGGGTCCAAAGGAATTATATATATATACATCTAGTATTTCCCTATGGGCGATGAAGAAGATAATGCACGAGGTCTGAACACAAAACCCTCCTTCTTGTTGCAAAGCCTCTTGAATTATCTTGGGTTTCTTCTTTCCTCATGATGAGCTTTCATCTTTCCAACCTTTCTGCTTCACTGACCCCTCGTGCCGCACGACTCGTGCCGCTGCACGCGGCCTGGCGCTCCCATGCGTCCCAGGTTCCGATTGGACGGTGGCGGCGGCGGCGGGGACGGTGGCCGCGCGCTGGGGCTGCCACGCCAGTCGAAGTCGCGTTGGGCGCTCATGCGCGAGGGCGACTGAGCACTGGGTGGCGGTGGCGGCAAGGTGCTCCCAGGCGGCTTGTCGGGCATGGCGTAGACCATGCCAGGTGGCATGGTCGGCGGCTGGGAACTCAAGGTCTTCGGCGGGATGTAGTTGCTGGCGACGGGCGCGTGGTCGCCACAGATCATGCAACTCTCCTCCGTGTTGGAGCAGGGTGGACACAAAGTCATGCTCGCATAGGTGCTCGTAATCTGCGCGCCGCACTTCTGGCATGGCCGCATCACGGGGTCGATCTTCTCCCGCTGCTGAGAGGTGAAGTGCCTCTGGCAGAACCTGGCGCTGGCAGAAATACGGTGCCTCTGCGATCTGGATGCTTGAATGCTAGGGCCTAGAGGGTAGATGTAGAAGATGGTTGTCAATCTGCCAATCAGTCGTGGTGTTTGCAGTTTCTCTTTGAACTTCTCCGATCAACATTGCTACAAACCAAAGGCTCTTGAGATCTCTTGGTTACATCTGTCTTCATGCTAGCACTCACTAAATAAGAAATCATATGAAATCATTGACCGAGACCGAGTCGTATACAATGCAGTGACCGCTGTGAGATTCGCACCTAGGTGGCACATCCGCTGGCGGTGCCGCCCTTGGCGCGACCTCCTCCTCATCATCCGAGTCCTGCAAGACCCTAGTTACTGTATATTACTTTTTCCTATTTCCTGGACAGCAAATCCGAGTGTTGATGAGAACACCCTGTAGATGCGGAGTTCATGGAGATCCTGCATCAATTGGGACACCACGTGTCAATCAAACACGTGTCAATCTTGTGAAACCACCAAAATTGGTTGAGGATCCCACCACCAAATGAGGCACTGCGAAACCCAAAATTTGTAGACCGGCTTTGGTTGAACAAATAATATACCTCCAAACCCGGTCATCGCTCCCGTTTGCTCCTCATCTGACTATCCGGGGCACTAATGATGGTGGCGGGGCAAAAACCCATCCCAAAAACTTCATGGGACTGACACATTTGCCTACATCGGGGTGGTTCCAGGGGTCAATGCAAACATAGGATACATGGAGTGCCCGGGTATTAGTACATCAAATTTGCCAATCAACAAATCCATTAAACCTGTCAGAATGAACATGGAAAATCAACCAACATACCAACACACCCACCAACCCACCAACCCACCCATTCACCAACCAATCAACCAACATACCAACACCCACCACCAACCATCCCACCCACATGACATGATACAAAATCAGGCAGTGATATCTTCCATCGAAGGTTTTGTAGGGAAGATGGGAAGCAGCCTATCTCCCTCTCCGCATCTTGCCCCAGAGTCCTTTTTCATGGCATTGTTCATGGCCTTCATCGCGCTAAAACTAAAGTTCAGCACGACCTGCGCCGGCTTGTGCACGGATGGCGCCATGCAACGCATGCGATGACGTTTTCAAAGCCCCAGTAATTCTGTCGCAAGCTGCGGAAGAACGTGACCACACATCCCCCCAAAAAGAATTTGGTCAAGCAACACTGAACCAATTCGGCCACTCTCAAAGTAAATGCACATGAATGCACCTTCAAACAACCAAAACATCCCACCACACTCATTCACCCCATTCAGTATTTCAGGAAGGGTGACGCTGGGCACCACAATGCCGGGCTCTAGGTGGAAAAAAGGAAACAGGTCTGCTGGTTGGTACTTTCAACTAACCTGAAAAATAAGAAAACTCTCGTAACGGGTTGAAACTAAACATCTCCAAACCCATCACCAAAATTACATATAATGTTATGAAACCAACGCCCCCCCCCGTTTGGCACAAGGAATGACTCCCCGCAAAAACCTCCATCCAAACCTCGTCCTTCCCCCACCTGGCTCGCCACTACTTCAACCGTTCCCATCCACCCGGGCGTGACGGTGATGTGGCCGATCCTCTGGACGTCGGCGTGGCGAGGTTTGCGACGGAGTCCGGTGACAAGCAAGCAATGCGCTTCACGCTTCTACACGTAGTATATATATATATATCATATCTGTAGGTGTATGTTCATTACATTCTGTTATGTTAACTTATGTTTATGTGGTATGGCATGGTATCGCTCTGGCTGCACTGGCTCTCGTTGTTCGCTCTGACTGTCCTTCCATCCGTGAGGTCGAAGGGGAACTTTCCATCCTCATCGAGCTCTTCTTGGATTCTCTTCTCTTTTAGCTTTAGGTCCTTCCGGGCAGTCAGAATTTTGCTAAAACCAACATCCAAAACAGTGTCAACCTTCACCCCCCTTCACCTCCTACACGTGTTCATCGATATGTTCATCGACGTGGTCTCGATTCATGAGTTCCACTTCGCTCCTTGAGAGTCAACGGAAAGCTCGCGGCTTGCTTGTCCAATCCTTCCACGAATTCGCCAAACGTCGACTCCAACCTCCAGTTCCGAGGGGAAGAACGAGACGAGCAGAGCGAGCAGTGCCGAGGTGCCGCTGTTCTTCCACCGGATGCCGACGGGAAGGAATGGTTGCATTGCAACGGGTATCGCGCCCGTAGAAGAGGTCTAGGAGATGAAACAACTTGGTCACTTGGTCGTTGATGGTGGGCCAAAGAGGCATCACTTGTGGCCCAGAGGGGGGTGGCGAAAGCTAGGCAAATAAACAACCAACACATGGCAACACACGACCACCCCAGCAACCGCCGCAGCAGCAGCAACAGCCACAACAACAATAACTCTAACCAGCAGCGGCAGCGGCAGCAAGCAGAAGCTACCAAGCAGCAGCAGAAGCAGCAGCAGGAGTAGCTAGCAAGCAGCAGCCCCAGCTACCAAGCAGCAGCAGCAGCAGGAGCTACCAAGCAGCAGCAGCAGCTACCAAGCAGCAGAAGCAGCAGCAGCAGCTGCTACCAAGCAGCAGCAGCAGCTACCAAGCAGCAGCAACAGCTACCAAGCAACAGCAGCAGCAGCAGCTACCAAGCAGCAGCAGCAGCTACCAAGCAACAGCAGCAGCAGCTACCAAGCAGCAGCAGCAGCAGCAGCAGCAGCTACCAAGCAACAGCAGCAGCTACCAAGCAGCAGCAGCAGCAGCAGTAGCAGCAGCAGCAGCAGCAGGAGCCATCAAGCAGCAGCAGCAGCAGCAGCTATCAAGCAGCAGCAGCAGCATCAGCAGCAGCAGCAGCAGCCAAGCAGCAGCATCAGCAGCAGCAGCAGCCAAGCAGCAGCCAAGCAGCAGCAGCAGCAGCCAAGCAGCAGCAGCAGCAGCCGCAGCCAAACAGCAGCAAAGCAGCAGCAGCCAAGCAGCAGCCAAGCAGCAGCAGCCAAGCAGCAGAGCAGCAGCAGCCGCAGCCAAGCAGCAACAGCAGAAGCAGCAGCAGC
>CAXAMN010025140.1:584287-661780 GCA_963970005.1 Durusdinium trenchii
CAGCCAAGCAGCAGCAGCCCAGCAGCAGCAGAAACAAAGCAGCAGCAGCAGCAGCAGAAACAAAGCAGCAGCAGCAAAGCAGCAGCAGCCAAGCAGCAGCAGCAGCAGCAGCAGAAACAAAGCAGCAGCAGCCAAGCAGCAGCAGCTACCAAGCAGCAGCAGCAGCCAAGCAGCCAAGCAGCAGCAGCAGCAGCAGCCAAAGCAGCCAAGCAGCAGCAGCAGCCAAGCAGCAGCAGCAGCAACAGCAGCAGCTACCAAACAGCAGCAGCATCAACAGCAGCTACCAAGCAGCAGCAGCAGCAGCAGCAGCAGCTACCAAGGAGCAGCAGCATCAACAGCAGCTACCAAGCAGCAGCAGCAGCAGCAGCTACCAAGCAGCAGCATCAACAGCAGCTACCAAGCAGCAGCAGCAGCAGCAGCTACCAAGCAGCAGCAGCATCAACAGCAGCTACCAAGCAGCAGCAGCATCAACAGCAGCTACCAAGCAGCAGCAGCAGCACCACCAGCTACCAAGCAGCAGCAGCAGCAGCTACCAAGCAGCAGCTACCAAGCAGCAGCTACCAAGCAGCACCACCAGCTACCAAGCAGCAGCAGCAGCTACCAAGCAGCAGCTACCAAGCAGCACCACCAGCTACCAAGCAGCAGCAGCAGCTACCAAGCAGCAGCTAACCAAGCAGCAGCAACCAAGCAGCAGCAGCAGCAGCAGCAGCTACCAAGCAGCACCACCAGCTACCAAGCAGCAGCAGGGAAAGCGTGAGCTTTCCTTAGAGTCTTTCGTGCCCGAACATTTGGTCTCGAACAATAGCACATGTAGGTGCTGCCTGAGTAATTGTAGAAGGGCGACGTGGAAAGACAGATATAGCTGATATATATGTTTTTTTCACGAATAGATGCCGACGATGCAGCCAGGAGCGGTGTGCATGATTGACATCTAGGGGTTGTATGCGAACATGTGTCAGCGACCGAAGACTCCGTCGCAATGCTTGTGCATGCTCCCTGTCGCTCGAACATGGAACGCGGACTACCATGAGTGAAGCAAACAGCCCGTTCAAACATCTTACTGGGTTCTGTCATTCATGTGTGAAGTAAGTATCATCTTTTGATCTGCATGGATAGCGGATAGTGCATTCTGATTTGTACTCTTGGGTTGTGGGGTGGGTACATGCCTACACAAGCTTCTTAAGGATATAATGAAATTAGCATCGTTTCACGACTCAAAGGGAATGCAACTACTCTCGATTCTAACGAATAGGCTTTCTTCAGCACCAACAGCAGCCAACAACCCCAAACAGCAACAGCAGCAAAACGGAGCAGACAACAAGCAGCAGGCAGCCATGCAAGCAGCAAGCAGCAGCAACCAGCAAGCAGCCAAGAGCATCCAGCAGCACCAAGCATGCAAGCAGCAAGCAGCAGCAGCAGCAGCAGCGACCAAGCAGCAGCAGCAGGTACCGAGGAGGAGAAGGGTGGAGTTGAACCCCGCGAGGGGGGGGGGGGTGTAGTCCTGATGTATCAGGTAATAGCACTCAAGTCCTGGGCTCCCACCCTCCTTGCTAAAGCAAGACAGACTCCAGCTAGCTACAGCTAGCTTTCGTGAATACGCATCAACTCATATCTTGTATTCTCTAGATTTCTTCCTGGTCCAGTCCAACCAAGAGGCTGCAACAACATGGAACAAACTGCCTACCCTACCCTCCCCTCCCCTCGTCTCTCACAAGGTCGAGTGACATGTTGCGGAGGGCCGCCTCCATGGTTGTCGGCTCCAGCGGTGCCCAACGGCCCAAGGACGAGAAATACCAAGAATCGCTGAGAGAATACGGCGCGGCGCAGAATGCGGTACTGTGACACGGCTATACACGGCTCGTGAGACCGAATCTCCAAATGGATATACGGTTTTTGAGGGCCAAAAGAACCGACAGTCTGCAACTAGTCACCAGTCCTGTCTTTTGTGAATTTATCATCGTGTTTGCACCAATCACACACTAACTTGTGGAACAAATCGTAAGGTTGCGCCCGCCTAGTGGAGGATAAACACATTTAAATAAAGACTTTGACAGTGACAGTGGACAGTGACAGTGGACGATGATGGTTAGGTTGCAGGCCTCCCTGTAAAATGTTGTAATTGTTCACCGACTGTTGCAGGTATTAGGATAGACCCCATAAAGGCTCATCATTCCTACCCTGCAGGCATCGCAAGGCCCGAAGGCCGACCACAGTCCCTCTTCCTGACCAATCTTCGACCGAAATCTCTCCGTCCGACTCAGGCTCCGCCAAACGAGACGCGTCCGCTTCCAATTTGGGCGGGTCGTGAGTCGGAATGCGGCCCCCAAAACATCACCAAACCAGAAACATCATGTATCGAAACATGCCGAAAACATCACCCCGATTCAGTGAGACTAAGGGGCTCTAGTAAGAATTGCATCCCAGGATATCCCCGTACAGCGTACAGATTCGACATGGTCACGTTCAAAGGTGGAGTGGATCGGCACGGGTTTGGTATTCCACCACTTAGCGGGCGTGACAAATGATGAGAACCCTAGCCCCTCAAAGGGATCTCATCATCAGACCGTCCTCCTTCCCCTTTCCGCGCGAGGATCAGTTGGGTCTCCAGGTCGTTCAGCCGCAGGGCCCAGCCCTCACGCTGGGCCTCATCGCAGTCGACGCCTGGTCAGAACTGGTGGGTGACGTGCAGTGGTTTCAGAGTAGATCACAAGCCCCAAGATGTCTTTTGGACAAGAAGCTAGTAGAAACAAGTGCCACGCTACTAGGAACAAGTGCCTTACTAGTAGTAACAAGAAGCTATTATGTCTTTTGGACATCTACTACAAAGAGAGTCTCCCAAATGAATATGACCTACATTCACCACCAACATGCATCCAATGGATCGTCTGGGAAATGAACATCATGGACAACACATTCCAAACCAGCAGCAATACCCGGCCATTCCAGGAAGTACAACTCTGGTGGTCAAGATCCTGCCTGGTTCGAGATCGTAGGAGAAACAAGGCCAAACATATGCGTTCAGAACGGCAAAAACAGCACTTGTGACATCTTGTGACCTGTCCTCCCCTCTATTGAACCGTTCACATTAGAAACAAGAAGCTATTAGAAACAATATATACCCATATTCCTTTCAGCCAGTTGGATCCACCTCCACTCCGCCCGAGCCCATTTGCCTTGGACCGTGGCATCCTCGGTCTGCACCGCAGCTTGCACGACGCGCTCATCCTCTTCAGGCAGGGAGCGCTCCTGCGGTCCGCCCGGTGGTTCCGGGCTTTGGCAGCAGTGGCTAAATGTAAATCATGGCCCAATCATGGCCCACCTAATATATTTTCCCTCCTGCGAAGAGTCAAACAGTTAGCATCTTTCCATATCTTGCCACAATAACCCCTGCAACCCCCGAAGCTCTTTGGCAAAAGGAGAAGACATATATAACAAAACAATTTTTCCTGGATCTGATTACTGTAGCCATAGCCCACAGCGGCTCAAGCTGTTCCCACGCTTCGCCATGCTTCTCCTGTTCCACCGCAACCTCCTCTGCCCTTCTCTCCTTAAACAAACAAGGGCTTTGGCACGATGCATGCATGACAAGCAGGGATCAGTTGGAGCCCGGATTGACCCGCCTTCAAGCAGGTACAGCACTTGAGGCAGTCCGGAGGGTTGGCCAATTCGGAGGCCGCACCTGGCCCAGCTAGGTATATCATAGGTTCAACATGGTTCAAGTTTCGGGTTGAATGGGTCGGTGACCAAATCCATATCCAAACGTAGAACATTGGTGTTTCGGTGTTTCACGTGTGTCTACAAACACACCCCAACTTGTTGTTGACAAAGGCTTGGTGACGCTATTGAGAACCATCAATCATTGTAGGCTTGCCGGCGGCTTGCCGTGCTACCGTGCTACCGGTAGCACGGTTTGCGGACGTGCATGGCTCTGTGAGGTCCCCCACCAGCAATGAACGCAAACCTCAGTGGCGACCACCGGTTTGTAGTGTTTTTCCGACGGTTTTTTTAAACGTGGTCTCACAGTGCGATGTACGCGTCATGATGCGTGAGTGAGGCTGGGAGTTTAGAGATTACGACAGGGCCGTGAGAACCGACAGGGCCATCAAAAAGAAACACGTTCCTGCGGAAGTGAAGCCAAAGAAGACCAGGCTCATCCAATGTTGTTTGGGGGGAGTATGTATACTTCAACAAAGAAGGCAGGCAGCAAAGGGTTCCAAATGGACCTAGTTTGGCCGATGGCAGTTCGGCTTCGGGTCGCGCTCTTCCCTCGGCACCGGGCCATGCAGCTTCTGTTGTAGCTCCAGAGCTTCTTCTTCGGCTTCAGCACGCAAGCGTGCCTGTAAGAACGGGGCTGGACCCTTCTTTTGAGGAAAAGAAAAGGCAATTCAGTCTATTGTACAGTTGGCTGATGAGTGTCATGCCAAACGTGCCCCAGTCCCCAGTGCTTCTCTTCCATTTGGTCACCTCACAGGTGATTGCTTCTTCAACGCCTTTAGTCTCGGCCGGTTTCGCTTTGGCCTCCTGCGCCACCTCCACTGAGAGGCGGAAGTGTTCGCCCTCCAAGCGTGACAGGACCTGCACGCAAGCGCAAAGGTTTGACTGGGACATGTCCATTTTGAAGGCAACAAAGCTTCGCATCTCAACACAAAAGGCAGGGGGAGTGAGATGTGTTGGACAATGTTGGACAACTGGGTAAGAAGCATAAACCAGTTGCATTGTCTGATTGATCTCTGAGCTGTCCCATGACTTTTCGACCTGACTTTCCCACTGGCCGAGAAGGAAAGCCTGTTGTTTGGACCCACGCAGTTGTTGAGTTATTGTAAACTCACCAGCACACACAGTAGAATTTGACCTCCTTTAGTCGATATTCGTGTGTAGCATGGAAACATCTATGCCAGTTGCAGGTTGTACGCTGACTCTGGAAGTTGCAGTGGCATGATATGGCATGATCATATGATATTTTCCGATACCTCACACGCATATATATAATACCTCACACACGATGTGAGTCACATATACTTCCAGTTCGTGTACCAACCGCTTCCCCCTTTCCTGATTCCATTGCAGGTTCATGCGCTCAGGTTCCTCTGCGTTCGGTCAGGTCACACCGACCCCACCGGCAGCGACCTCGGCCACCTGTTCGTCGCGGCGCAAGGCCTCCGCCAGCCTCACCTTGGGGAGCTGAGACCGGGTGAACCACGATGGAGTGAACCACGTGGTTTGGTGAACCAAGTGGTTCGTGATGGTTTTGGGATGTTTTTGGATGGTCTTCCGACCAAAAGACCGCAAAGACATACAACAAAAACACACCGGCGGAGTGTGTGTGTGTGTGTGTGTGTTTTAAGCTTTGAAAGGACTGCACTGGGTCGATGGTTTCTTCCACCAAAGTCAGTACCATCCACACACACACACACACATGCACAGCACCTGTGGCTCCGGCTGCTTCGACTTCGCCTCAGGTGCCCGGCATGCGATTCCCACTCACCAGGAAACTTAAGTGCATGGGGATGGGTCATGAATGCTATTTTGACTGGTCATGAGTTCTTTTTCGTCTTCTCACCATGCTGATTGCCATGTCCTCCTATTCCCAATATCACAGCAGTTGCCGACCCAGCCCAGGCAGTTAGCTGATGGAGTCTAACCCGTCTTACCCCGAAAGATTGCCGTCCTAGATAGTCCCGCCGTTGCAGTCCCAACGTTGGGATCGCGCCCGCCGCGCCGTGATTGGAGGGTGTCGCAGGGGAAGGAGGTGGAGGGGCTGGAACTACGCAGACCTCCAGAAGTTGTCGCGCTGAGATCATCCAGGGCAATTACAACACTTTTGGGACCTTTAGGACCTTCTTGATGATGTGGTTCATTCTGTGAGCGCCCTCCTGACCCGCGTGTGCCAAGCAGCCTTCATATTCAACCACGCCTTCCTGTGACATTCTGTGACCATTCCCCCTGCCCCAGTCTGCTCCTAGTTCTCAGCCCTGTGTGATGCCATGGCACGCTGCAGCCCCTCGCGCGCGCTTTGGGCGCTGCTGGCCGCTGCGTCCTTGGCAGAGGCCTCGGAGCAGCGCCCCGCGACGACGACGACAAGTAAGTACGGTAACAAGAAGAATTTAATTAGAATTGTAAATGCTAGCTTCTTGTTACTACTAGTAAGGCACTTGTTACTAGAAGCGATGCACTTGTTACTAGTAGCTTCTTGTTAATGGGTATCGGAGGGCCCACGCGGCTCTAAGCGGCTCTGAATCAAAACCTCTCACGGTCTATCGGCGTTCATGGTCCACCGGTGTTGGTCCGGGTCGCCCCACCGCATCACGTTGCGCTTGCTTCGCTTCGAGCGTCATCTCGTGGAGCGAGGAGCGCAGCATGGCCTGGGTGAGATCGGGATAGAGTTATGGGTCTGGGAGCCATCAAAGGAATTGTCTGGAGCGGGCCATATCCCTCATTTTTAGAATGGGAGATGCTATATAGGAGAATGGTGTGGATTACGTTTTGTGGAGGTCTGCTTTTTGAGAGTCTTTTTTGCCTCAAACTTGGTCTAATGAGTCATCCCAACTATAGTGTCCTCTTCAACCACCCCGTAAAAAATGGTAAAATGGGGGGGTTCTGGGGAGTTCTTGTTCATCAACCACCTCGTTGATTTTTCTTGGCTCTAGAAAATTTGTGTTGAGCCTTTGTCGTTTTTCTGAGGTCTTGCTATGCGTGGTTTAGGGTCATAACTTTCACTATCATTGCTATAATTCAACGAGGTGGATGATTGTTTAGGTTGTTGTGTTTTGTTTTGTGGTGTTTTGTTTTTTTTTGGCCTTAATGCCAGTTTCGTCATCCTCTCCATTTCTTATAACTTTTGGCTGTTCTTTTCCTTTTACTTTGTTTTGATGTTTGATGCTTTCCTCATGTGGTTTGACTTGATATGTGTTTATGATGCTTTCGCACACCGGACATACTAATGTTTGTTCATGTTTACGATAGTAGTATTGTCTGGCATACTCTCTTAATTGATCTTAGTTTTTCTCCCTGTATCGTTGCTTTGCTTCCAGACATAATTTACATTGCTTACATTCATTTTTGAAATAGTTGAGTGGTTGAAAGACCTTACACTTGGAACATGGCTTTTTGTCAGTCATTGTATCTCTATAAGTTTAAGAGGTTATGGCTCTAAATGTTTTTAAGGGGGTTCTCTCGTTGTGAGGGTTTGGGTTTAAAGGATTAGTTCATAATATGTTTAAATAAACATAGAATGAATTAGTCGTGCTTATGCTTTCCATTTTCCTATTCCATCCCACCAGTGTTCAATGACCCTCATTTGTGTTGTGCACGGTTTGTTTGTATCGTTTAGTTCATCCATCGCTATTGACAGAGGAGTTAGGTTTATATCATAGCATTGAATTCAGCATCACGGTTGAGTTCCTGGCCACAATCAATGATGACTTTTTTGTCCGTGAGGTTTTCATACATGTTTTTTCATAATGTCAAACCTCACGAACGAAAAGATTAACATACCATTTGCTCCGTCCTTTTCTTTCATCCTATCAATCACTTTGTGCCAAAAGGCATCGCCGTCCTCATCATCAGGTAAAGACATAGGATGACATCTAACGAATTCTCTAATCTCTTCATCTTTTGTTTCTATTTGCTTTCTTTCCCACTCTTCATCCTCACTATCACTTCCAAAGTCAGCATATAACCCGAGCGACGGACAGCATCGCCAACGAGGAGGCGACCAGTGAGTATGGAAGAGTACACAGGTCGAGAAAGATCTCCACCACCAGATCCAGCAGAGAATGCTGCTGCAGGGATACCGGTACCGAACAGCCCTACCCCAACGGGGAGAACGTTTCAAGATGATTTCAACTCACCTCAGATGCCTGCGAGTCCTACCGGAGGACAGGGATTGACACAAGAAGCGTTGATCGAAGTATTGAGAAACCAGCATCAGAATATTGTTCAACAGCAGAACTTGATCGCTGGACAAGGAGCAGAAACTGAACTCAAACCCGCAATTTTTACGCTACGCATTTTCTCTTACTATATATATATATAGTTTTTTTTGCTTTAAGTAATTTTGCTGTCTTGTTTAGATTTCGGGTTCTGGTTGGTTTTCCTTTTTCCTTTTCCTCCTCTTCCAGTTTCTTTATCACTCTATCTATCTTGTGTAGTCCTTCGTGTTCGTTTCTTCCATTTGCCAAGTTCCTCAATCTCTCAAAGTCTCTTGCGCCTTTCCTCTCATTGAAGAACAGCTTGGTAGAATTTGAACCTGAACCTACACATAGAAACTCTGACCACCTCAACGATTATCCTCTTCTTTCAATCCAAACAATGAAGTGAAAGTTATGACCCTAAAACACGCATAACAAGACCCCAGCAAAACCTCAAAGGTAAGGAACAAACGTTGAACATCAACATAAAATCACAACAAGCAACACACCAACAAGCAACTCCCCAGAACTCCCCAGAACTTCCATGTTTTTCCCCTCCCCTTCAGCGCCCGCACCACTTCGTGGGCTGCTGTCTCTTGCTGCTGCCGCAGCTCCGAACTCCTTGAGTCGGCTGAGCCGAGTCGCCGAGTCACCCCGATTCGACGCGATGTGTGTGGCTTTCGCACGGCTTTCGCACGGCATTCGGAAGTCATTCATGTTAGTCTTTCGCAGGTTGAGAAAACGGTGAATTTGGTGACAAAACACAAACAATGGGTCTCTCAGGGGGAGGGGCTGGTGGAGTTGCTTCCGCCATTGACTCTCCAAACCTTTTATAATATCTCTTTTGTGAATGACATCCGACGGTTACCATACACTACCACTGAGGAGCTGACCACCGCTGCTGCGCGCTGGCCTCGCACCGAAACAGGAGCTTCCGTTCGCATCGCCGGCTCGTCGCGGAACATCCACCATGAACGTGGAAAATCATATGGCCGTATTGGAACTTAGGTTAACCAAGACTTCCACAATTCCCAAGCAAAAAAGTAACTACCTGCACCTGAACCTGGTTGGCTCCTCCAGTTGATTCGGATTTCCGATCTTCTTCCAGGAGGGCACCCACATCTACCAAAAACGACTCAATGTGCTTGAAGAAGAGTCACCTGTCCAAACCGTCTGCTCTTCTTTCCTGTCTTTTCTGAACACTTCTGAAGCAACCGACCGCCTCGCTGGCCCGCGCGGCTGCTAGCTCCTGTGCCAGCTCCTGGCGCCTTGACTCCGCTCCGCTTTGCAAAAGTCTTTTGGCCGATGTCTTGGATAAAAGTGGTCTAATCCGTCTCATCCGCTGAAATCAGTGATGAAGAGTTACTGTAGTTAATGTTGGGCGAGTGATTTCAGTCTGACAGGCCTGATAGGCCTGATATTACACACCACCGTTGAGCAGTTGAGGTCCACACATGGCGGCCAACTGTGTCCTGGCCTCGTGCGTTCGTGGAGATTGGGTCGGTCGGTGATGCCCTTGCTCCTATAGTATAGCTTCTTGCTCCGTTCGTAGCGATGCCAGGAGCCCCGAACGTAGCGTCCTGGTTCCTAGTAGCAATGCCCTTTGTTACTAGTTTCTGTCCATTGTTTTTGAGGGTTGGGTATGGTTGGGTGGACGAATCCTTTGGCTCACCCAAAATCAATAGAAGCAGTGTCCACAAGCTTTTCTGGCATTGGGGCACTGCACCCTTTTCTTATCAATTTCTGGTATCACGACTTTTGTATACTTTTGTATCAACACGGGATGTTTGTCATCCACATCTCTCAGCTCGTCACGTTCACCCGTTCCACCTTCATGGCCGCCTCACAGGCCGTCTGAAGCCTGACGCGTGACGAGTCCGCGTTTCGTTGTGAATGGCACGGCGGGACAGGATTGTGTGTTGTGGTGCCGGGTTGCACGACTTGAGCAAATGTGGTTTGAAAGGATCAGGAAGGGTTGGTGGTTGAAGCTGGACTGCAACTGCCTTGAGACTTATGGCACAGCGGTTGTCTGAGCTTCACATGGAAAGCCAGCAAGGCACAGAATTGGACGTTTCATCAGACTTTTCAGTTCAGTCTCGTGAATCACGGCTCAAACATGGAGTGCCATACGGTGCCACCCTAAGTTCTGTATTTGTTCAGCCAATCCGGGTGGATTCCCAAACAAACTGTTCAGCTCCCAGCTCTGCAGCTCTTGCGTCGAACATGCAGTGCAGTGCAGAAAAGTGGCTCTTCGCTCTGCGCTTGCGTTCGCACGCGCTCCGCGTCCAAACCTGGGAGGGTGTGTCACCGGACCGTGGAGCTGCGTCCGGAAGACTCAGGATGTGGCCTTTAGCAGGACGTGTTGCACCGCGGCCTTTAGCCGTCACATGATCCGAAGTCAGTTGATTGGATGGGTCGGTGGATGGATGTGGACGGCTGTATCACAGTAAAGGCGCCTACTCGAAGCTCCAACAAGCCAGAACAATCTGTGAAACAGCAGCGAGCTTCTCCCCAACACCTCGCTCCCACCGTGCCGAGTGGCGCAGATCGAAGCGCGCTCGTAACAAGGAGAGCTCCTTGGGCAGCTGACCCCGCCAACCCCCCCAATGAATCACGGCTGTTCCACACGTGGCGAAATTCCAACTTAACCGGATTCTGAAAACATCCAGTTCTCATTCTGATTCCGGCACCATGGACCTTCGGATGGTCAGGACCTTTTCTTGTCGATCCAGGAGTGGCGCCAATCGGTGCTCCACCAAGGCGCTGCCCGGCTCGAAGCGTCACCTGAAGCCCGAGGTGCTGAGCTCCGACGCTCCAGGTGACGCTGCGTTCACTCATGCTTTGAGCTCTGGTGGTCATGCTCCCATTCCCAGGATTCCCAGGCACAAAGGTGATGGATATGTGATGGATTCTGACCAAAAGGGATATAAAGAACAGTTGATGATGATCGATTTGTTGATAGATGGTGCTGTGCTGTCTGGGGTGAGCCGACATGATGGAAGGTCGGGGTGTGCCGAGCTCTTTCAGTCTTGAGGACCGATCCAAACTCCAACGAACACCTCCACAAGAGTTCCAAGTATGGTGAGTATACCCCCTCCATGCAAAGAAACACATGAAATTAGACACATGACCCCTTGCTTGTAATTTAGAGGAGTTTGGACACATGGTCGGCCCATAGGGGCCCTCTCTTACCATCTATTGTTTGGAGAGAGAGCTTAGACCTCTTCGGACGTCACTGGAATCGCCCACATCGGCATCATCCACCAACCCTTGGGCGGGAACGAGGGCCCTTTGCGCACGCCATGGTCCATTTTTCCGCACGCTGCGTCGAGCGTCAACAAAAGGATCAAAACGGCAGCCCATCCGAGGTCAGTGGTGGGAAACAAGGTCATTGCACCGGAGAGTGGTCAAAAGCACTGGACGAAGATCATTCACTAGATGAGGCGTATCAACATAAATTTCAACATATAGGACGGGGCAAAACACCCGCTTTCGCAATATGAAAGCAGAAAGATCAAACAAAAGACCGTCCGAACCCTCCGAACTGATCCTCACAGTCTCGCTGATGCGCTTGGGAAGAGCCTCTCCGGTCACATGACACCAGGCGATCTCAACGTCGGTCGTTGGTCGCTGTGTTCTCGGCGGTTTCGAACTAGTGGCCTCCCAAAAGGTAGGGTAAAGCCTTGCACTACTGGCCAGAGCAATTTCCAACAGGCTTTTCTTGCTTTGTCAGTCCTATTGAATAATGAGTAGTATATAGATAATTTTACGATGATTGATTCCTTTTTTGCTTGAAATGATGGACTCTCTTTAGGAGTGGAGTCTGCGCAAATCTTCTAACATGATCTGGACCTGCAATTTTGTTGGAAAATGCAACATCCTCAATTAGAGCACTGCTTCATTCTATTTGCTGAAGTTCAACTATTGTTTCACTATTTGTGTGTGCAGGTGCTAATCTTGCAAAGCACTGCATACGGTGTCGTTTCATTACAGTCCTCCTCACTTAGGAGCCTGTCCCTGGCCCGCTTCTCTCAACTTCTCGCTCATGGCATTGGCGCCGGCTTCTGCGGCTTCGCCAACGCGCAGGAAGAGCCGCACACCTCGCCCGACTTGTGCCTCGGCCGCCGGTTCTCTTCGGTGTCACCGACGTCACCGAGCATGGGGCGCCAAAACGTTCCCCGCAACGGTCCGATGTCGTTTGGTTTGGGGTTCTAAGCACGGCACATGTAGCCGGCAGCCACCCCCAGCTTGGAGCAAAGGGTGAAGGCCTGGAGGCGGTATGAGAAGATTCAGTTCCTGTAAGTGCGGCGTCCTGAAGTGTGGGGTCAGAAGCATGGCAGGCACAAGTACTGGGGACAGCATGACTATATCTGCATGTGAAAGGAACTGCTAGCAACTGCATGAAAGACTGACCATTTGCAACGTTTACGGTTTGTACCACAACCTCTTTAAGGCCTCTTCTCCTTTCATGATCGATTCTCCCGCCCGGGGTGTCCACAAACCGCGCGGGAGTGGCACACTCCGCGGCCTCCGACTCACAAACAGCCAGTGCGATGGGGTCGCTGGACTGGCCTGAAAGGCACCGGGTCACCGCTCGCCGCGCTTTGCCGCGCACGCTTCTGCGAACGAAAGGCGGGGCGCCCGTGGTGAAACACTGGTCTTTGGGAGCCAAGGAGCAGGAGTCTTTCAAGACGATGGTGGCGGTGTAGGCCTCCGACAAGCTTGACTGAATGGGGAGTGGTGTTGACCACCTGCGGGTTTTTTTTATCCAGTCAATGGGTGATGCTGGACCTCTTGGGTTTCTTACAACATTGGGATATGATGATGCTGGGGATTCGACATGGGTATCGAGTTGATTTTCCGCCCCAGCCACTTATCGTCATTCAAAGCAGAATGCCCCAGCCGGCCCCTTCGAGCATGTAGCAGCTTCCTTATCGTGGCAACCACTCTACTTCCACCACTTTCCGTTTCGCAGAATGTCTGTCTCAACCTTTCACCCAACTTCTTTGACCAGCCAACTGGAATTTCAGGAACATGCCTCAACATTTCATCAGCATTCACGGACGGCTCCCACGTATTGTCGTTTGCTCCGGACGTTTGGCTCGCTCCAATTGAACCCACCAACCTCTCTGATGCCCCCCCTTTCCGCCGGCCTGCAGCAGGTCCCGGGTGGCGGCCGCCATGCTCTCGGCACAGGACCAATCACGGCCATAGCATGTGTTCATCATCCTCCAGGGCGGGCAGTTCAGGTCAGGTGGTGAACAACGCACAGGTTGGGTGATGAGTTAATGAGTGTGACTTAGGTCGTTCTTCAGGTGATCGAGTTGGTCTCCGATTGAAGTCCAATAGGGGTCTGTTGGGCCCAACAACTTCAGGGAATTTTAACATTCTCCAGCGGCTGCTGCTTAGAAGGAGCACCCTCCCGGAAACAATCACGGAACTGGATGATGGCATGCCCCCCCTTGGATAACCATGTCTGAATTCGAAAAACATGGTGAACTCCACTTCCGTGATGATTTCAGGGAGAGGAGCCCTAGTAGCGTCCTTGTTCCTAGTAGCGATGCCCTTTGCTCCTAGTAGCGTACGTCATACACGGTGCTGGAACTCAACCTTGGCCCAAACATCATCCGTCCTCGCGCCCTTCATGATCACCTTGCTCACACCTGGGCCAGGCGCGATGCCACAGCTGGGGGGTTGCTCATCCCCCACAGTCAACCCAGTAGTGGGACATGGACGTTCACCAGCCTCAGCAGGGTTTCCAAGCACCTCAACCCGTTGCACGTGTTTGCACCCGCACCGGTCGTCCCTGTCATCCCAGATGGCCACGTGACCGGTCTGCACGGAGAGAGCACTTGACCTGAGCGGCTGCCGCGTGGACGAGACGATGTGATGGGTCTGCAGCTCGTGGTTTCGTGACGGAAAGAGAAACCAGGAAAAAGCGTTGGTAGAGGAACCGTGTCCTGCAAGGGAACATGTTCCACTTCCATGTTAGTTCCAGGCAGTGTAATATTGAATCTTCATATCCACCAACTGGAAGTTCGAAGCAAAACACATCCATGTCAAATGGTGATGAAACATGTTGAAACATGTCCCTCCCAACAATATAATAAGGATATATTGGAAGGGTATCGCAGTAACTGTATCGCAAGCGGTGTGAACCACTTCTGCTCTGACCCTATGCTCCAAACAACAACCCAAGAAGAGCCGCAGTTCGTTGAGACTACTCACTTGTTTGTTTGTTGCAATTCCTGCTGAGGACCTCTACTATATCATTCATCATGGTTCTATTAAATCTTGGTATGTAGGGATACGTTGACTTCATTCTGTCTCTATCAAGTCCTTTTGGTTGTCCCCTGTGGCCTACCAAGCTTCGGATCCGATGTCCGAACTCGCACGCCCAGGCCACATGGCGCCCAACACGAGGGTAACGAGGCCCCGACTCACAGTCCTCGATGTTGAAAAGGGTCTTGTTGCTGACCTCAGATGAGGTGACACCCTCAAACACGTGAACCCTGAACCCCCTCCTTTGTGACAAAGGTGTTTTTTTTGGCCTTCCAATTTGCTCCTTGATTGAACCCACAAAGTTCCACACTGCAAACCTGACTACCAAGTTGGAAGACTTGCTGCCTTGCGCACTTCTTCCAAGGCTCACTGTTCCGTCCAGTCCATTTGGGGCTTGCCAAGAGGAATGTATAGATTGCTGGTGGATCCATGTAGGTTGCAGAGTCCTGCTGCCTAGGCCTAGAAGAAACGAAGACTGGAGGGAACTACAGGCAGTTGGACAAAGCAAATCGAGACTCTTCAAGGCGATATGTCGGGTTCAAAGCTCAAGGCCATGCCATCTCCAGGTTCAGTCTATGGTCAAAGTTTGGTGGGCTTGTGATGGCTTGTGGGGTTGAATTCTTTGCTTCCTGGAAGGTCATTCACAAGGAATGTGGATGTATGAGTGATCTGATCTGATCCAACAGTGCTGAGTTCTGTATTGAGGCTCACTCAAGGGCGACGCCATAGTAGAACCTCCGGTGGTTGCCACCAACATCACTCTCCCCCCCATTCCGGTGGCCCCCTCTTCTTGTGCCAAAGGACATCGCAGTCCGTTCCAGCCTGCACAATCTCGGCCTGCGGTAAGAGATTCGCCGCAACGCACCCCATGCAAATGGGAACCGGAGGAGGTACCCTTGGGGGTATCTCCTGCAAGCGGTGAGAACGAACGAAGAATGAGATCTCTTGGCAGAGTTCCATCATGCTCTGAGTCATGGAAAACTTAGCTTGCCCAATTGCATATTATTGCGTATGAGTCATCATATGAGCGATGACGATGATGACGATGGAATATGACATGAACATGATTGACGGATATTGACGGTGTTGATATATGTGTTGATGGATCCTGGGTCCCTCATGGTCCCCTCTTGGGACATTTTCTGCTGCCCAGCGGCGTAGAGCGACGTCTGAGCGGCGATGCTCGTGGCGGTGTCGGCGGCACAGGCCGCCTGTGGAGACGGTGGGAAACGTCTCGCTCTGCCAGTGCACCCTGCTCTTGGTAGCAAGATAAGATAGTCTTCCACACCCTTCTGCTAGGGATGACGGGAGATATATATAGGTTGCCTGTGGATTCGGCCAGGATGAGGAGTTGTCATTGCCCCAACTTGTAAATGCCCCCCCTGCCATTGGGCACGTCCCCAAACCTGCAAACCTCCGGCGCCGTCGCCGTGGTCAGACCGCGCAACGCGGCCCAAACCTCGTCGGCGCGCCGCTCGCGGGGGGGAACAGGCGCCTGAGTCACCATCTCGGAGGGGTTCCTTGGAACATCGGATCTCAGATACCAAGTGATGTCGACGGGATGGTTTGAACGAACATTGGGTGCATATCCCATTCCCTTTTTTCCGTGGATGATGGTTGGCAAAGGCCTTTCTGAAAAAGAGTGATAATCTTCTATCGACTGGTTGCATGGGACACTCGTTAAACATCCGACCAGATTGGAGGGGTTTCATTCATCAACAGGTCCACGTGATACAAACGGCCGGGGATCGGTGCTTCTGCCCTCCAAAGGGCAGGCATGCGGCGGTCATACGGTGTTCTGGGGAAGGGTAGGTGCTACTGGATTTTAGGGTCCAAGTAGGGATTCCCTACTTCGCAAATTCCTCAGAATGAACTAAATAATATTGAGGTGGTAATTTGCAACATCTCCTGAAACATGTCAGCATGTCATGTCTCGATCGGTGCGCACATGTTACACAAGAACAAACGGATAAAGCAACTTGGGCTCCAAATAGCCTACAATCAAATGCAATTATGATCATCATCATCATCATCATCACCTACATTCTACATCTACACCACTTTAGGTCCTGCGCCTCTCCATGCCCCGCGCCTTCTTCCAACCCAAAAGACCGTGCTTCGCACCACCGGCGATCGCCTCTCATCTCAGTCGGCCAGACCGTCCCCGACGACCGACCAACCTTGCCCGCCCAAGGGTCGTAATGTTGCCCTCCACCAACCTTGGCACCACGAAGCGCGAAGAGAAGCACATCTTCTCATACTTTTTAGGCAGGTCCAGAACGCACAGCTTCATCACGTGGGCCCAGCTGTTCAAATGGAAACCCACTACCGGGAACGTCACGCATCCCTGTATTTCGCTGCCTGCGAGACCCAACCAGTGGATTTGAGTTGGTTTTGGTCTATATTCTTTCTTCCAGGCTTTCTCGCTCCTGGGTTTCCAGGTGCACAAGTGCAAGGAAAAGAAACCCGGCGACCGGCAATCCCCAAAGCGTCTGCGACTTCTTTAAGAGAACTTACCACCTCCCAACACAAAATGGTTGGTGCTCAAAGTGGTCGGGCATGGTGGGGCGGATCAACAGGAGATTTTTCTGTTGATAGGTCGTTCCCTCAGTTTCCGGTGCTGGTTTGCACCAGCACATGGGGCTGGGTCAAATCCGGGTGGTCCATGCAGCTTGACCAACGTCAATCGCTAGGTCGGCTGGTCTCCTGGTGCCATGGCCCACCGCCCAATCCGTGCACGGAACTTGTTGATCCGCGGCAGCTGGTCGGTGGCTGTCGACCATGCCACTTTCAACACGCCCTGCAACCAAACGAGAAAACGCCGGGGGTTCACCGATGTAGCCTGGGGTTTGTGAGGGTTTCGTGGCCAGGAGAGTTGCTGGAACTAGTAGTCTGATGTTGTCTGCCGTCTGCAAGTTCTCGGATAGTTTGAGAGCGGCAAGACGCCCCTCAGCGGCAAGTCCGTGCACGGCACGACTCCCAAGTGGTTCGTGGGTATGGTGTGCCTGCTAAGCAGCCCAGCAAGTTCGAATGAGAATTCTTTCTCCCCTGCCCATAGCTGTTGGTGTAGTGAGGTCTCCGAGCTACCGGAAACCTACGGTAGATTTATGAAAGTGAGCCCCACTGAATGCATCGTGGTGCCTTTTCTGTTCGGTTGCAACTTGGACCTTCGACGTCGTCGCTGCGCCTGCAACCATTGTCCTGCTTCCTGGGCCGCGGTGTTCACCTCCGTGGCGAAGCCTCAGACCGTTCGGCTTTGTGTAGCGATCCGTTTGGACGGGACCAGAGACATACAGGACCTCCCGAACATGCATCCTTTACAGGACCAGCATCCCGAATGTGGGCATGTGATTCACTGTGATTCCGGTGTTTTTTTGCGTGCGTACTGTATCATATGCATGCCATGCAGGGATTCATCCATACGTCTCTGAGATCTCAAGATGTTGTTTGATGTTATGATATGCATGTTTCACTTTGCATTATGCCAGCATTATGCCATATGCATGATTCATCACGCGCTTTCATACAAGTTCTGATCTGGATTCCCTCAGGGCGGCGGTCCGTGCCGTACATTTCGTATCCCTGTCCGTGCCTGTCAAAATGCCTTGGACATCGTATCTGTGGCAAAACAATGCCCCACACACGATTCATACTCAACGTGAAGGGCATGTCGGTTTTGTGGAAATTTGCGTCGCTATGGGCAAAATATGAGTGGTACCCTCCAATATGACCGTGAAGGTGTTGATGCCCGAAAAATACCTTGAGACAGGCCCCTTGTAGGCCTTAGGCCTTACAGCACTTCAACGCAGAATGCCACTCAGGTTCCTACTTTCTGTAGGATTGCAACAACCTCCAAGGGCTACCCTCATTTACCTATGACCCGTGGTGCATTTATTACACATTAAATACCGATCTAGATCCTACCAGAACCTCAAGTTCAAAACCTAAACCAATTTAGCTTCTGTCACCTACCTAAGTAGCAGTGACACCGCAACAATAACCTGCTGAAACACGGCCCAAAAACATCCAAAAGCCACATACATAGCAAGAAGCTAAGTTACTAGGAGCAAAGGGCATCGCTACTAGGAACAAGGACGCTACTAGGAGCATATGAGTTCCCCCACACCGACGGCGCGCTGGCGACGGCTCAAAGTACACCGGGGCACCGGTGTCTCCTTTGCTGGTGCGGGCCGCAGCCTCGGTGTCGGGGCATCGGTTTCTCGTTAAGTTTTGAACAAACATTTCTGTCGTGTTTGCAATGTGCTTTTCTGTCGTGTTCAATGTGCTGTTTAATACTGTTTCTTATCTGCTGTTGTTCTGTTTCTTGTTTTTGTCAGTGTTTTTTGGGTACAATGGGGTAATGACTCAATGACAATGACAACGAGAGGTGTAGGTCCAGGTGGTGAATGCCAGGATTTGGGTAAAGATCCGCTTTCGGCTTTCAGTTAGGTCAAGTGCCTCCTGGAAATGTTGTTTTTTTTCTTCAGCAAATTGCAACAGTTCGCTTCGCCAAGCCGCCAAACCCTCCTAGTCCGCTCCCAACAGCCACCAAGGATGTCTGAGACATCAAACATCCCTGCCACCCCTGCGGCCACTCTCCGTCCGTTTGTCCTCGTTCTGTTTTTCTCGACCCAGCCAGGTGGCGATGTTCGTCAGGACCTCTCCGGCGTGGTCGGACATGAACTTTTGCATCCGCAGCAGGGAGGCCTCGACGCCCGCGGCGACGTCTCACCATTCGAAGAAGCACCGTTGGGCGGCAAGAAGCACCGCGTCTCGGAGGCGCGAAGAAGGGAGTGTCATAGAGTTTCGGAAAAGGAGCATGGCGCAAAGCAACATTTTCACGGTTAGCCCGGTGAGCCCCCCTTCTCCAAGGACACCTGGGAGCGGAATACTGGAATACCAGCGGCGCAAAGAAAGAGGTTCCGGGGACCGCATCGCTGGAATTGAACTTCAACCCTGTCGGTCACGCGGTGGGTCCAAACCGGGGGAGCTGGGGAGACGTCCCAGCGACGGGAAGAACAGAATCGACTATACCTGTCACATGGTAGCGACAAGAAGCTACTAGGAACAAGTGCATCGCTTCTAGTAACAAGTGCCTTACTAGTAATAACAATGTTTGCTATTGGAAACAAGAAGCTAATAGCTTCTTGTTACTACTAGTAAGGCACTTCTTACTACTAGCGTGGCACTTGTTACTATATGGTGAACCTACCAGGGTGAGTTCGGGGCTCCAGGTGCCATGACCCACATGTTGGGGGGCCCTTGGGTGCTTGGTGCCAGGTTGCCTGTTCCTCCGCGGCCTTGCCGCCGTAGACATCAATGCCTGGAAGTTGGCGGCAGTGGTCTCTATCTACGCAGAGTGTTTTGAGTATGGCAAGTGGTGAGCTTGGAACATCACATCACTGCGAGCGACACACGTGCGAGGCATCCTGCAGCAAATAGAAAGAACATGGAAGATGTCCGAAACAACTCACATGTAGTAGTTGCATTATGAGGCTGCTCACAGCAAATGACTCTAGTCAAAGTCACAACATATAGGTGGCACAATGATGTACAATAATCAATCAAACTGGCATCCATGGCCATCCGTCTGTGCAACTTGTGCTGTATACAGTATGTAGAATGAGCCCCTAGAGGTAAAATAAAGTATAACTAAAACATACATACTACACAATGCGTCTTTGTTCTTCGTTGAGGAGAATCACTTCCGAGGGAGTTCACCTCTGAAATCTTGCGCCTCACTTGAATTCATCATTTGTCAGGCAGGAGGTCAGTTGATAAGTTGGACCCACCCAATGCCGCTTGTCGCAAGTAGCATCAAATAGGCTTCGAAAGGACCACCTCCGCAGCTTTAAGAATTCGCCCTCAAATTCCGGTGCTGAGCCTTTGACTAGTCTAATCATTGTGGGTCTATTCACCCTACATAGAAACATGGGAATCCGTTAACTCTCGCCCTACGATTCGACGTAGCGATTCATCGCTGTCCTTCCACATTCCTTCCACAGCGAGTGAACAGCTGGGTCCGGACTAGCGCCTGCATCTTGCAAGACTGCGCTGGTCTTGTTGGTCAAGGTCATGTACCTGCGTCGCGAAAAGAACCCCCAAAAAGATGTATGTCATGTTGTGCCTGCTTCTTTGGGGTGCAAACTTGTGATGGCTTCGTTAATGCTCCAACGAGTGGCACGAGGCCACTAACGCTTACCGAAGCGTCTACCAAACACCTTTTTGTTCTATGCCTGATCGCAAACTCCGACAGAAGCTCCACCAACGCCTCTCTCCCGTGGGCCTGGGCGCCACTCCCTCGAGCACGACCGCGGCATCGGCGGTGGCATTCACCAAATGGCTGAAGTCGTCCTAACGTGTGCGGCGCGTACAAGTGGGGCACGTGGCTGGAAGCGAAGCTGCGGAGTGGAGCGGAGCTCTGCAAAGAGGGTCGTGCTCAGATCTGGCCACAAGGGGCCCCGCAGAATGAGTTGGGGATGGCAGGGACTTACTTGATAGTTAGGACATGTTAGGCCCATGTAAGGCCTACGTTGGCCTACGTACTCTTGCAAACTGTCCAGATCAGCACAGGGAGAAAATCGGATGTGGGTGTTACTCAATGTCTCTACGAGCTACGTTCAGCACCACAAAGCCATGCAATGAAGCCACAGGAAGCCAATGGGAACCCTGGGTCTCCCGTTCGGCGTGATGCCTTGGGCCCGTTCGGATCTGGGTCTATAACCTGGCTCGGTCGGACCGGTGTGGTCCGTCGCTCCGTTCGTAGCGTTCATTGTTCCGTTCGTAGTAAGGCCAGGAGCCCCGAACGTAGCTGCTTGTTAGTGGCGAATGCTCCTAGTAGTATTGCCAGTATTGCCCTTGCTCCTAGCAGCGATGCCCTGACCGCTCCGTTCGTAGCCGTCCTTGGACGCGGTTCGCATGGCCTTTGCCACCAACACCACCTGAGGCCATCTTCGCACCGGGACCGAGGCAGGACCGGGGTGGGAACTGGGCGTTTGAGTCAGCTCTGAATGGCTGACCGGTGCGAAGTGGGAAGGAGCCTGGCAGCCTGGCTGTATAAGGTGAGTCCATTCCCTCACGCCAACCACGAGTCGTGCCATTGGGAAATTAGAAGGGTTTTAAAAGAGAGTTTCGGAGCAAAAACCTCTCCAGCCAACCACGGTCACACACCCTCTACCGCCCCTCGCAGTGAACTCTGAAGCGTCACAACCGCACCTGAAACTCGGCAGGAGAGTGGTCAAGATTGGTCAAGTGCATCTAAAAATCTAACACAGTTGATAAATCTGATACATATTCCTACGAGTCGGCGGTAGATAGTGGCAGGTAGGTTGCCTCATGGAGACTCAAACTCATATCGGTCCGGGTCCTGAACACCAAGAGCATTAAACACGCGTTACATGAAGGGAAAAAATGAAAAAACAAACTACCCTTGCCACATCTTAAGAGCAATTTGGCAATTGCAGTTCCACCACTGCCAGGACACCAGCTTGTTGTTCAAGGCGTCAATTTCTTTGGCCATTGTCTTGATGGTGTCCTTGACGTCCTGACGGTGTCATTCATTTTTCTCCGGAAACAATAAAGTCCCAAAACACTTCGTAGAGTGCCAGATCGTAGAAAGAATTCATACCAAAGGATGAAAGAAAAACACATCTCAGGAAGCATCTTGACCCAGTGGCAATAGCATGCAATAGCTAAAATATTGCTTCAATGCCACAATCCATGTTCCTGGACCCACTCTCCAGCAAACTGTAATCCACAACATGCTCGAGCCGAACCCAAAGCCATCCATTCTCAATCCAATGATCCGTCACAAAAAACCCAACGCCTCTTTCACCCATGTGTGCGCGTGCAAACAGAACCAATCTGACTCCCAAGTCACACCGAATCCGACTCAACGAGGGATTCGGTGTGCGAAACTCCGCGCCCGGCGCCGGGTCGGTCATGGTCGAAGTCAAAGGGGCAGCGTCTCAGCTGCAGGGCGTTCCTGAAAGGGGCGCAGGGCCAGATCGGACCCCTTCAGAACCCTTCAGAAGCCATCAGAACTCTAAGCCTCTGAGCCTTAGGCTCGATACAAGTACGTTAACTCCCAGCTACTCACAGCTCCCAGGCGGATGTTGAACCATCTTGGACCGAACCGAGACGAAAGGCTGCTTGGGAGTGGTGTAGAATCCACCGTCCAGTCCTGTCCACACCAACCTGCCACCGTCCAGTCTGATGGAACACCTTCCTGTCGCGGATCTTGGTGGGTCCTCATGTTGAGGAACTCTCAGGGTGTGCGGTGTTAATCACTGGGTTGGAGGAAACCGACAACTTCAAGCGACAGGACCACCATGCGTACAATCTTTGACATCATCCCACAATCCCACATCATGGAAGCAGCAATGGGTCTGACTGTTTGTGGAACCTATTTCCGGCTTCGGAAAAAACTCAACACTTAACACCATTCTCCTCGATATAGTTCTGAGTTCGCATCATTTCAGTATTCAGAACTCAAATCTGACCACCCAAATTCAGTAGCCCTGCAAAACACACCCTGTCACCGCTGCATCCGACCGCCACGTCACGCCCTCCCGCCCGCGGCGCACGCCGTCCGCCGTCTGGGTGCCCCGGGCAGCGCGCAGGTCTCCGCGTCGGAGCAGTCGTCGTCGGCGCTGAGGCTCTCTTCCACCGGAGCCTGCGCGGGCCACGGCGTCAGGACGGGAGGACGGTGGCGGGCGAAGCAGCGCGCGGCATCCCTGGTGTGTCCACAGGATGAAACGTGCATTCACACAAGACTCGTTGCTCATTTTACTGGGGACTAGGACTGTGTGATGCAGGTGTGTGCCGCCACTCTTTGCCACGGAAAAGCATGGACTGTGAACATGGACCCCCTGGAAGACGAGTTTCTTCTACAACCAAGCCCATGTTGATCTGCAGAAGAGTAGGGGCCAGAAAATCTAGTAGGAAACTAACATTGTAGCTAAGGCCAGCCACACGGCTGAAAGCTTTACATCTTGCAACCAGTCTAAGCGCAATATGTACACGAAAAACCTTCAACTTCACAGCATGAACCCTGGGCCCTTACGATTCTGGATGCGGAATCACGCGCGAATGTTCAACAAGCATGCTTTACACGGACTCAGTCCAGTCCAAATGTTTGAATCCTGTTCCTCCTCCACCCTGAGTGCTCACCAAAACTAGAGCATCTTTTGCCCAGCAACCTCTGGTGCAGCCCAGCTGAAAGTCAAGAAGTTCAGGAAGACGAAAAAGCAAAGGCGAAAAGCCATGGATAGCGCTAGCAGCTTAGTTCGCGGATGCCGAGACAACGCGCGCGTTTGAACAAGTGGAGACTGCGGTTCGACAAGAGGTCTTTCCGGAGCAGATTGGTGTGAGATCAGTTGGTGGCACGGGCAAGTAAGGAGAAAGACACCCTACACTCACACCAACACCGGCGAACGCTTTGTCTGCGAGCAGGACCAAAAAGGGCCAGTGGTGACCATGGTTAGTGGGGTGTGAAACTTCCTCCTCACCACTAAACTGTCTGGGCACGTCAGGGTCTAAACACACCCCGCGACGCGAAGCGAAGAGGCAACGGGCATCTCATCAGGCGTGAATTAAACACATGCGTGGCCAATGAAAAGCGTGAATTGAGAAAAAGCCAGTGGTGTCGGGACTCATTTCATGGGCATGGGAATCGCCTGGTGACAAAGTGCCTGCCTATACTGCCTATACTATAGTCAAAAGGAAAAAGACATCAAAAAGTCTTCAAAACAAACATGTTCAGACTCCACTTTCTTTGTGGAGGGAGGGCCACCAAACGTAGAGTCCGACCCGGCGCTTCATGTGCCAGAAACCTACCGCCGTTCCTCGCGCCGGGTGGCCTGCGTCCGCCGAAGCGGGCCTGGGAGGACCTGCGAAGGGAACGCGTTCAGCCAGCCACCGAACGTCTTTGCCCTAAAATCCCGTATTTTGCGCGGTGGAGCTGGAGATGTCGACAGCCAGTATGCCCCTCAAAACGTCTTTTAAAAGAAACGACCACAGGCAACGGTCTCAGTGGTTTCTTGATGCTTTCAAAGTGCCCCGCGGTGATGTGTCAAGGCCACCAACGTCCGAAGATCCCCCAAGCTGCCGCCCAGCTGGCGCCCTGCCTTTAGGTGGCCTTTTGTTCCGACCAACAACCGGTGAGACGGTGCCCTGACGGTGCCCTTCGGGCCGGGCGGTGCAAACGACCAGGTGAAACGCCGTGGACCTCGGAGACCGCTCAGTTCAGCAACTTGCCCTGCGCGGACGGAGAACATCGAACCCAAAAGGGTCAGATGTGGCCTCGATGCAACGTCGACCCGCTACATCTGGATACGAGCTCCTAGAGTTGCGAGTCTTGGAAGTGTTACATGTGGAACATCGCTACTAGTAACAAGTGCCTTACTAGTAGTAACAAGAAGCTACTACTTGTAGGGGCTCCTGGCCTTACTACGAACGGAGCAAAGACTCCATTATGTGTTGCATGCATTGCATGCATCTACAGGTGGCAGTCTCCCGTTCAAAGAGCTTCACAGCTTCACAGTGTGACGGAGCATCCTAAGAGCGTCCCAAACGGACCAACCACATGGACGTGATGGACCGCATCTGTTGACGACTTTGTGGCACTTTGTGGGGATGGTCCGAGGAAACAGGCCTCTGGAACCTCTTAATTTCCATATCTGAACCAACTATAGGGGAAGGCCGACCCAAACCATCGAAACTAGCTCCAATCCTCACATGACAGAAACCCTGATCACCAACCAGGACCCCCGTTTCGTGAACCGGGGGCGGGTGCACATCGTGTCGCTCGATTCCGGCACCCGCCGACTGGAACGCCACCAAGGACTGAACTCACCACAGTCCCAAGAACCGTTCCGTGAAACTCGATGCCACTTCCTCCATGCATCTTATACACATATCTAGCTATACACCTGTTCCCGTGAGTGAGTTTTCCGCATGCGTCTTCCAACTTCTTCCAACTGTCCTTCTTGGCTGCAATGCCCATCAACCGCAGGAAGTTCGGGAAGTCAATCGTTTCCTCCGTCGTCGTGGGAAGACGATGCACGTGTTCAAAACACTAGGGAGTTCGTGGAAAGGTGGCGCATGTTGCCCATGTTTGCGCCTGTGCTGCTGGAAAAAGTAACAGAAAGAAACTTGGGGTTAGGTTATTAGGTATCAGCAGCTAAGGCCATCTCTGAGTCCATATTTGAACATCCATGTTCACTGGAGATGTGAACCGGGATTTGCGGCTGCCAAAGGTCGAGAACTGTATTTGTGGCCTGTACCCCTGGTGCACCCTGGCTGAACCAAATGCACAAATGCAATGTAAATCAACCTGACAGCAATCTGACAAACCCCATGTTGGGAAATGGCAATCTGACAGTCCTCATTTTGTGGAGTGTATTCACCCAGGTTGGTTGGGTCCAGTAGGACACACTGAAAGTACAATTGACACACCGGAAACATTTGGCGCAGGTCGGCACTGGAAATTGCCAGGCAACATGGCTGAACAAATACAGTAATTCGAATGTGATTGGGCTTGCCGCAGGTCTATTCTTGGTCATTTGCATGAGTTACCTGGTGCATAAGAACAACCTCCTGGTTGTAAACTTCAACCACTGGACCACTTCCCCTCCAGGAAGGCCTACTTCAACGGCAGGGCCCTTCCTCCCACACGAACCATGGCTACATGGCGCCACCCTGGCGCTCTGTGGCGCCTGGGCACCTTCCATCGCTTCCAGCGCCTGGCGATCGCCAGCGGGGGAGAATATATAAGCAAAGATGCTTTCAATCATGCAATGTGTTCGGTTTTTCCATGGTATCGCATGGCTACACCTCCCCAAACTAGCAAAGCCTCCACGAAATCTATAGTCTATAGTCCCCTCTCAGGGAGCGGGCACACCTATCTTGTTTTAGTAGGGCCCTCTCCCAACAATTCAACTTGACAAGAGGAGGCGCTCTCAGACCATTTCTATGTATCAACCACAGGACAATGAGACAATGACAAGAAAGTCGCAAATGCCAATCAATAAGCAGGACAGCAGGACCAAAAATATAGCATCGTAACGCAGCTTACGACTTTTTGCCTCTCCCAACCTTCGATGTGGACCAGTCGCAGAATGAACTGCACTAGCAGCGAGATAGAAATCTCAACAGACTTCTTCGCCATGGTTGGGCCACATCAACACACTAGAGAGCCAGCACAAGCTTTGAGCTGTCGGCTGACTCCATCTCCGCACAAATTCACGGTTGCAGCCTGGTTTGGGCAAACCCAGGCAAACCGGGAAGGCTGACTCCAAACTTCAAAGTGATGGTTTCCAACCTCCCAAATGCAACCGTCGCCAATTTACCCTGTCCGCGCAGCGCTTTTTCGCAAACTACAGGAGCAGGGTGAGCAAAACATTCCAGGGGAACCGCGAGAGCCAAGAGCCAAAGCTTTCTTTTGACCCTCTCTGGCACACCCGACAAGGATTGAACAGGCACCGTAGCTGCCACTGTAGCTTGGAAGGTGGAAGGCTCCACAAACCCCTGAGTCTTGAGAAGTCTTCTTCCTCCAAAACAAAACGCCCCCACAATACGGGTCTTCTCGTGAGCCTCTAACGGCCTGCCAAACTACTGTTGTTCGAACCGTTGGCAAGTGAGCAAGCAGTCCAAATGACCCTGTCACTGACAGGGGAAACTCGAGCGTGGGTCAAAAACCACATAAACCCCAAATGCATGAGATCGCTTCAGCATGGTGAAAGCTTTTTTCGTGAACCAGGGCGTGCGAGGGTTTCTGACCCACACCCACTCAACATAAACAAAAGGGCGAGTTCTTCGCCCAGCACGGCCTGGAGTGAGTGGGGCTTGCAGTTGATCTTTCTCACCCGGTCCATTGACCCTTCTTCCAAAACGCATGAAAGTGGAGAATGCATGAAAAATACCTTGCTTGCAAAGGAAAATCGTCATCGTTTTTCACTTCGATTCTTACAGCACTACACTACACACATGCATGCACTGAGACTATTAATCTCCAACCCAGCCCGAACAAGCTCCAAGGACCGTTGTGTAGACCCAAAAGTGGTTTACACCATTTCGCTCTGGTTCACCTCAGCTGGTGCGGAACTCTCTGGTGCAGCACTCGTTGCCTTCTCGGGGTCCGCCTTGCCATCTTGACTGGCAGAGCTCCTGGTGAGAGGAAACGAGTCGCTTTCGTGGCACGAGGTTGTATGCATATGCCTCCCTTTATGGACCCTGCTTATGTTTGGTTTTTGGATCACGAAACTGGCCACAGAACTGGTGGCAATGGGTTCGTTGTCGGATTTCGACAGACGGATGAATTTTTCATTTCAAGCAACACAGCGAACTACAGTCGGTGGTTGTATCCTTGGAGATCTGGTTGGTTTTGACACGATCAGATCAGAACTGCACTTCAGCATGGCAAGAAAAGAACCGACATGCTCAAAAAGAGAGATGGAAGCTTGACCAGGCACGCCATGTTTTTCGACACGTAACGATAAGTTTGTGGTAATGTAAAGTTGACTTGTTCATATTTCACACACGTGGACACGGTTTGTTCGATGTAGTTTGTTTTCATACGCACGTATCTCACACGGGAAGGTGGACTTAAATTTACATGCGAACAGGACATTGTTCTTTTGATGACACGGTGTATGTCCAAAGTTTCTTACATGAAGGCCCAAGAAGTAGTGACCGTTGCTGTTTCGGTTGGGGACTAATGGTGTTGCAGGTATCTGCAAAAAGCAGTGCATGGAAATTGGTCTCGCAAGCATCCTGGAGTGAAGACGCCCAAATACTGCCTGGTTCCACAATTGCATCTTGGGGGGTGTCGTGTCGGGCGTGTGGCTTAATCCTTGTGAAGCCTCTTAAGCCCAAGTTGATCCCACCGAAGCTTGTTTACATACAGTAGGTAGATAATTAGCTAGCTAGATATACACTGATGAGTCACAGGATTTGATGCAAATGTCGATATGTATGTACATCAACTGTACGATCTGTATGAAGCCTTGACATCTGTGAGCAAAGGCAGACCACCGGTGGAGAATTGAGCAGATGTTTGGGGATCCAAGCTGCACAAGGTTCCGCCCTCTTCGATCATTTGTGGAGACAGGGCGACAGCCTTCAAGACGCAAAACAGGACTTGAAAACCAAAAGGTTTGGATTCGTGGAAGTTGCTCATGGCCGCCAACAGTCTTCAATCAAAGCTATAAAAGAAAGATGCACGGCCGCTGGGTCACTGCAGGCACCCTGCAACTTGACAGCTTGTGGCAAGGTTTGTGTAGGTTCCAACCTACATGGGCACCTGCAGCAGAAAGTGTTGAACTAAGAAAACACTGGGATCTGGAATTTTTGGAAAGCTCGTGGCAATGGAAGCACCTGGTTTGCATGCCCCCCTTGATGGGACCCGTGGATGGGACCGGTGGACTGAAGCAGAGAAACCAGACCGATGCGTGCAGTTCCCCTTGTGACCTTCCAGTGGAACAACTCCTTTTCACAACTTTCTTGACGCTCCTACCCACCACAAAAGCATTCGACTTGGGAAAACATGATATGATATTGGATGCACCGGCTACAAACTTCCAAGAAACATCTATAAAAATAAATGCGAATGAAAACTCAACGTTCAACGGACCAATTAGTAAAGGCCCCCCCCCCCTCCCCTCAAACAAACAGGAGACCCTCTATAATAAACTATCACCAAAACAAATCTGGATTCCTGTGAGAATTCCTTTTTGTAATTGATTGTAGTATTCATTTTCCTTTCATAGATTGTATTCAGCTTCCTTTCTCAGGTGCTTTGTAATTGTTCTCAGCAATCCTTTTGCTTTGCAGCCTCAGATCTTCAGCTCAAGAGAAGCCCCAAGCTTTCAGCTTCTTCCTCAGCTTCCATGGCTTCCTAAGTAAAAGAAGATTCCATGAGCAGTTTTTTTACGTTTTTTCACAATTGAGAACCCAAAAACAAATCCATTATTGAGGATCAGGTGCCTTCCTGGTCTACTACCTTGAAAATTTGTTTAGGAGCAATGTTTTATAAAGGGCTTAATTAGGAATTAGTGGTTTTGGTCAGCTGTCAGTATTGAAGAAACCTAGAGAAAGCTAAATCAGCTGATGAATCATAATCATTGGCCTCAGAAGGAATTCAAACCTTTGTTAATTAGGTTTACAATTTAAAAATTTAGGGTCCCCCCAAAAAATTAGCATTATTCAGGACCCATTTTTCAATCATGGGGGATCATGGGGGTCTGAATAAATTTGGAAAAATTTAGCATTATAGAGGACCCCTTTACTAATCAGGATCCAACATCACACAAAAATCAACCGCGCACACAGTTGCAGGGCGGCGTATCAAACACTGCCCTTGTTTTTCCTACCACAGTTGCTGTTAAGAGTGGAGATTCTCAGCAAACGCCTGGCCCTGGTTCAGGAAGACTGAAAAATCCTCATTCCACCAAACCGTGATTGTTGGATAGAGAGCAAGTGAAGACCCCTTGCAAAAAGGATAGAAGACTATGTAAGATTATCTAAGACTCATTAATTGAATGCACTCATACTTCTGTGGTGATCTGAGATCTGCTCGGGTGTTTGACACACTCGCTCCGGCTTCCCACCCCGCGGTTCGTTGTTCTCCTGATCGACCGTGATCCGGTGGCAATGCGGCGGGAGGAACTCTTGCGAATGCTGCCGTTCTGGCTGACGACCATGTTCAAGTCGTCGGCCAAAATGTTCATTGCACGGGTGATGGTGCCAATGTCATAGACTGAGAGCTTGCCCAAGTCGTCGATGAATTTATCCTCCTTGCCCTGTCCATCTTCCTTGAGAAAGGTCGCCACATCAAGGAGACTTTGAAAGACATCCTTCTCTTCTGGGACCTTGCCAAGGTTCATGACGCGCAGTTCCTTTGAGCTACCCAGCGCTGAACGGTAGACGAGAGCAGTTAGGCCAAGCATCACCATGCCTCCAAGGATGGCCACCATCAAAGAAGAGATGACGGTTCCGAACGTCGCCAGAACACGTGTGGCTTCTTCCCCACTGCTGTCCGCATATCCAAGAGACCCAGCCAACAGCATCACAAGGAGCGACACTGAGACTCCGTCGACCAGGTTCAGGATTGGAGATTTCCAAGGCAGGAACCACAACTGAAGGCAAAGAGACCCAAGCAAGATCATGTGCATCAGCGTAAGTTGCCTGAGCTGCACAGTCTTCCCTCTCTCAACGGTTTCACGTGCGATCAGACGGTGGTGTGAGACTCTCTTCGTATGATTCATAAACCGAAAACATCTTCATTGCGCAGTGGAGTTGCAAGCTGGGCATGTTGGTCGCTATCACACCTGGCATGGACAGCAAGGGTCCTCGAGCCAAGAGGACCAAACCAAAATACCACACGTTGGGCCGGAAGCGGAAGATCAAGAAACGAATGGCGGCCAGCCTGGCTTGAAAGTTGAAGCATGAGTGGGAAAAAAAGTTTCAGTCAAGCGCAGTAGATACCGTGCAAAACAACAACATCTAAGTGTTGATCTACGTTTGAAGAAAGGCTGTCGCTTTACATGCAGCAACATGGCGATGTGAAGCACCTCGTGGTTTCTACACATCTTTGGTATTGTTGTGTGCTACGTTGATCTGCTGCGCTTGGGGGGATGTCAGGGCGTGGTATCAAATGCACTGGTGTCCGGTGCTGTGAGTGCTATGGTGTCCGGTGTTGTGACACATGCGTCACCTTGCACTTCATTTCCACTCGGCCAATGCACAGTACCTTCGCACACGGTCAACATGGCCAAAGCTGCTTGTTTGTGAATCTTGTGTTTCAGCTGCTGGCCATGCAGATCATGCAGTTGATCGAATCCAGTCCGTGTCTAAAAAGAGAAGAAAGAAAAACACGCGCAACTTGGCAACAAAAAATCGGTTCACACCTTGCAAGGCCGAACTCTTGCGGGTACTTTTCTTAAAAAAACAAGATGGGACCCACGAACCCGTATGCAAACACGTGCCCACTAATACAGTTTTTGACACTCTTGTAGGAGACACTTGTGTGGGACACCCTTGTAGGACACATTCCTGTCGGAATCCTTTGTGGGACACTCTTGTGCACTCTTGTCGGCCATTCTTGTAGGACACTCTTGTGAGACACTTCAAGTCTGCAAAGCGAGCGTTTCGTACAAGACTTCTTCAAAAACTCACATGTCGAGTCTGCAAAATGTGACTACGCAGAAAAGTGCGGATCTCACCAAATGCTGCACCTGCGCAGTGAAATCATTGTCCACACTTCAACATCTTACGTTTCCACACGATTCCTCGCTATTTCACACGAATCTGACACGTCACCCTTCCATCCAAAACCCTCTCCAAAAGCTTCCCCCAATGGCAGCGCCTTAGCGACCTACCGCGAACGGCGGCGGACGGTTGACAACGGTTGCGGTCGCTCAAACAACGAGTCGCGAACAAGGCTCTACCCCCAGACCCCCGAGGTTTGACGAGAACCCTTCGCTACATCGGAAGAGTTAGGGCGGTTCCGCGCGGAAACCCTGGGCCTTGGTTTGCCTGACCATTTTGGTGCTTGATATGCAGCGTAGCAAGCTGCTGTGAAGAAGGTGAAGGCCAGAATGAGCACGAACACCCCAAAGACCCGCATGATCACCTTGGTCATGCTGTGCCAATGAATGATGTTGGAGGTGAGATGATGGGATGATTTGGATAAAAAACTATGGTTGCAAAACATTGTTGTCTCACTCCAAAGAGCGTGCTCATCTGTGCCACAGAATACATTCGGGTACTTCAAGATACTCGCTTGACCGGTAGGATGTCTGTAGCACATGAAAGGCATGAGGCCGACATTGCACATGGTCGTGAAGCCGACCTGCAAGAACTGTCCCGTGGTGCTGATGGTTTTGTTCTTCTCCCACGCGAGCTTGCGGCGATTCAGAATTGGAATGAAGTTCGTGAGCAAACCCACAAGGGGCAACGCAAGAACCACAATCCAAAAGAACGAGGCCGTGCTGACGTACCGGGCGACATTGCTTCCAGCAGCACAACTAAAGCCAAGAGCATCAAGGTTGAAGGTAAAGATTGAGGCAAAGCTCAGGATTGCTTCCAAGCCAGCTGGCCATGGAACAGCAACTGTGTTCAAGACACCCAAGTTCTGGAATAAGGCCACAAGCATTCCCAAGGCTGCTGTGGTGGACATCATCACACTGGCCTTCGCCGTATAGCTGGATGTCAGCATATAGTAAGAGCCACAGACTCCAAGCACAACCATAGTCACCGAGAAGGCCCATGCAACCGGGACCGCTCCACAAGGCTCACATTGGTCGGAACCCCAGAAATGTCCATCAGCGCAGTCGCCACAAGTCAAACCTTCACGATCCCCGAAGCATTGACCGGGGGAGCCACCGGGGCAAAAGAGCTCCGCGGTACATTTGTAAGTGTCAAGAGGTACGAGTGGATTGCCTCAGCGCAGCCCGCGGTACGTCAACAACCAAGTCAAAGTGAACGGCCTTTGGGATCACCAACCTTATGTTTCTACAGGTGGGTTCTAAAAGTCCTGCTAAATACTGGGGCGTGTTGGAGGGTTCAAGAGCGTATACGAACTCCAAACATCTCCAAACCTTGTTGAAGCAAATGCAGCGCGCTAAAGAAGCCTTTCTTCACAAAAGGGCCCCTTATGTCGGTCGTTCCTTGGGCTGCTACAAGCATCGCAACGGTGCTTCCCTTGGGGCAATGCATGCTTTCCTCACTGCAATCCTCACAAGTGGAGAGCTGCTCGATTTTCCCTGCCTGGCACACGCAATCTGCCAACGATGACGCGCCCAAGAGCAGGGTTGTTCGGGAAGCATCACAAGGGATACATGAAGTCTGAGCTGTATCCGGTTGATACTCTCCTTCGTTGCAGGGAGTGCATGAGATGCTTCCAAACATGCTCGCCGAAGTGCCCTTTGGGCACGGTTCACATTTGGTGGAGTAAGTGTTCGATTGGCTGTAGCCAGGAGGACATTGCTTGCATTGGAAAGTCCTTCCCTCATCATCAATGAGCTCCTCAGATGCAGTTCCTGCTTGGCACAGGCCGCATCCAACGGCAAGTGTCCTGTTGGGCACAAAAGCTCCGGAGGCGTCAACCAACCCGAAGCCTTCGTAGCAGCTGGTCAGCTTTGGCTTCCAGGCTGACCACCTTGATAAGGGAAACGGGAAAGCTGGGTAGGTTTGGGTTGACGTTTCATCGGAAAATGCGCAACCATCATGAACCACCTATCTTCCGTTATTCCATGTCATTCCGCATGTCTACAGGGCCCAAGTTTGTGATAGGAGGTCCAAAGATGAAAACCAATCGAGGACTATCGAGGGCGGATTATTGGCTAAGTATCAGTATACGGTTCATTGTAGAAGAAACCTGGCGGAAAACGAGCCGCCCGTTGATCCTTGCCTGGCTCGATTGTTTCGAATCCACTTGCAGGAAACATTGTAGGCTGAGCCTGTCGCATCAAACTCCAAGAGAAGATTTTGCACTTCCGGCAGCTCAAAGTTGATGTTGGCTACGAACCTTGCAACGTGGTGGGAAGTTCACCATGAAGATGGAACATTCAGCCAGTGGTTTAGATGCCAGGCAGATCAGCAAACAACGGAACAGTGACACAAGTATGTGAAAAGCCTGTTAAATGTTGCTGCGAAGGAACTCTCGAACCCGGCCGGCCTTGGATTGCAAGTTGTTGCTGACCATCTTGGACACATAGCTTCCTTGACCTCCTGTCTTCTTGTCTCCAGCAAGCCACTCATTGGCACTGTGACGAGCAAAAAGCAGCTGTTCTGGCAACATTTGAATGAAGGTCGAATCTGGAACCCACCAGTAATGTAGACACTGGACAGTCCGCACATGCTTCAAGAACAACGACCACCCGCCCGAGACTCCGAGAGCCGTTGGCATTCCGTAGGCCGTGGACCATTGCATCATGGGCTGCGCTTTCCACCCGGTCCCGGCCGTGAAGACAGGGATACACGTGGAGGCATTGGCCCGACATGCAGGGGCATACCACCAGCGGTCGTTTGTACACTTGGCAACAAATGTGCCATCTGGTTGGCTGACGACCCCGTCATAGTCGCCTGAATACTTGGCATAGTCCGACATTTGGTTCCGGTCGCTCAGGTCGGTATCACTGCAGAGCGCCAACTCTGACAAGTTCACATCGTGGATGGAACCAAAATATTTCCTGACACTTGCATGATTGGGGTCAATGGATAATTAGACAGTCACAAAAAGAGTGAAAGTCAAGGAAATCATCCTTTCAGCAGACCAGTCTCTTTGGATCATGATGCGAAGTGTTGTAACCTCCGCTCGGGGAGCTGTCAAAGTCAGAAAAAAAAACATCAGACAGAAAACATTTCACAATTCACGTACGAAAGCTCTGTTCAGCAAGTCTAACCAAGCAAGCAGGTGTCAGACGTCTTCCCGGGCAAAACATGGCACAGTGTTCTGTGTTCGCTTCCGTTCCACTTCTAAGGGTATGCCTTGTGATGAGTCTACATAAAGCACGCCTGATTGTCGCTTTTTGCCCGATGCTTGGCATTCGCTGCCCAATAACACAAATACTGAAAGACAAGCAGTTACTATTGGCGTGGGGGGTCGCTTTCCAGGAATCTGTTTTGAGAAAGGAGGCAGCACTGAGACGAGCAAAGTAGCTCTTGTAGAAGTCCAGAGCAAGACCGGATTCGCTGTAGGCTGCATTGAGAATAGCCTGGCTCACGTACATGGATTCTTCGCCAACATATCCCATGCTCCCCAAATCCTCCGCGGCAAGTCTTGGATACTCCTTGGCGAATTGATTCTGGGTAGAAGCATAGCTTCCAATCCAGGAGTCCACGCTGACATGAATCGTTGTTTCTTGGGTGCCACATTTCCTGTTGACTTTGTCGTTGAAGTCGGTACATCCTGCCAAAGCGAAGACCGGAGAACCTCCATTCCCACCCACTGTAGGATCTACATGAGCGTGGAAACCAAGCACCTCACGAATCATTACTGCTGTCATCTCGGCAAGAAGGGTGGAAGATGCCCAAGCCATTTCAAAGACTCCGATTGGAATGTTGTTGCCACCATCATCCTGATTGCAGGGTTCAAACACTGGCAAGTGATGTTTCTTCAGGAAACTTCAAGGGTGGAGAAGTTGGCCATTTGGCCCATGTGCATGTGCGCTTTCTTGCATGATAGAAAGGACTCAGCTCCGTAGATGCCTTAGGACAATCAAAGGAATCAAGCAAAGTTCAAGAAACATCCTCAGATTCACTGAACCTGCCTGGATGTATGCTCGCTCACTTTCTGCCACACCATCATCGAGGCAAAGCTCGGCGCCGAAGCCCACCATAAGTCCTAGAAGCACCACTGCCAAGCGCAGCATTGCTCCAAGTAGCTTCGAAACTTGTGGGGATAACGGGAATCCGAGCTCGAGAGCCAAATGCTCAGAAGTCTCCAGCTCGCACTGCTCCCAGCTGCTAACATCATGTCGCTTAGACAAACAGGCAGACAAGACAAGACAAGACAAGGACAAAGACCAAGACAAAGACAAAGACAAAACAGCAACAAACCAAAAACACAATGTGAAGCCAGACTCCGTTTTCGTTAGCCTGGCCTTTTATCATCTCCATTTTTTTCTGCTGAGTGATTCCCCACGATTCGCCCAAGCATGGCCAAATGACAACGGCCAAGCATTCTGCCGTTGCTGGCCTCATTGACGCCCTCCTTCTGCGCTTTCGTCGCCTTCAGCTCGGTGAGAATCTCCGTGACCTCGACGTCGCTCGCGCGGTCGGGCGTTGGTCGTTGGCAACTGGTGTCTCAGGACGTGGTCCTTCTAAAAACCATCCATAATCCATCCATAATTCATCATAATCCTCCCTTTTTCATCCATTTTCTCAGCTTTGATCATTCCTCCCTCCCTCCCTTGCACGGATCGCCCACACCTTGGGTGGCCGCCCGCCCGCCTTCGCTGGCGCTCGCCACGTCCGCACGGGCACCGCACGCACGGGCACCGCACGTCTGGGCACCGCGCCTGATGATCCGAGAGCACTCCACATCCGTCCACTTCGGCCTTCACAAAGAACTCTCGGAATTGTGCCACCTCGACCAGCGAAGCGGAAGGGCTTCAGAGAGCAAGCTGAGAGAGCGAACGGTCACGGGAGTCGAGAACGGTGAATTTTGTGGTTCTCCCTTGATCCGGGAATGACCTGTCCAAAGGGCATTGTTGAAAGCATGATGTAAATGATGGGTGAATAATCATATGATGAAAGCCGCTTCATGGTTTATCCAGCATACATGCAGGCTGCAAGTCTAAGTGAAGGGCATGGAATGGAGACGAAGACAAATTGCGAACATCAAACAGCGAAACACAGGGTCGTCCACCTCTATGTCGGTCGGAGGGTGTATAAATGTTCTGCAAAGCCCTCCTCATAGCTCCTCCTTGCATTGGAAGAAGTTGAGTCTGTCCAACATGTTCTCGAAATCTGTGATTCTACCAAAGAGATCCAAAGAGGGCTTAACAGACTTAACATAGCTGACGTAGCTTAAACTTGCTGGCCTAAACTTGAGAAAAAAATATACAGCAAAGTGTCTTCATCTGGTTTTCTTATGTTTCCTTTCTGCAATCTAAAGAGCTTGCCCATACTTGCCCGTTGGAGAGTTAATCACCCCACCTGGTCTCAATTTCCTTACCCACTCTTACTTGCTCTACCTTACCCTTCAGCTTCCCCGTCTTCAGGGCAAAAAAGGTACGATCATAAACCCCGCGTCCCAGGGTTTCCCAGAAAGCGTCTGCCCCTCGCACCTGTGCAGTGGTGAACCCAGCCTCAACGAGCAAGTTGGGCGGCACCGCCGTTGGGAGAGTGGTGCGACCAGTGGCAGAATCCAACCTCTAAGGGGATGGATGAGGCATGGGCTTCATGGCCTATAGGACTCGACAGGACACTCAGAGTCACTCTGAGACGAGAAATTGAAAGGACAATTGCCAACAAAACTAACTGGTATACATGAGGTCATCATGACTGTATTTCCATCTCTTTTCCATTGTTTCGTTGTTTCGCGAACTTCAGTCAACTCGACTTGTATACCAGAGTATACCACACGTTTGGAGCTACAGCCCTCAGTGATTTGGAGTTCCCACCCTGAGAGTGCAAGGCCCCTGGCATCTTGGATGATCTCCTCCTCCAGTGCCCACGCTTCCTGCAGCACATGCAAGACAAACAACTGTCTCAGGCGGGCCAACCCAGTAATGGAATTGGTTGGAACAAAAGTGTGGTCTACGTACAGTAACCCCATGTTCGAGCCACAATGATCAAACATATGAGTAGTGTCTATAAATCCTAAATTCCTACAGCAATGTATTATATATAATCTATGTATACACACACACACTCACACACACACATATATATATAATAATGTATAATATATATATATATATATACGATATATACACGGTAGAAATATGTAGAATCTATGAAAACACCGTCACACCAACACGATATCTCCACCAACACCGTCACACCTCCTCACTTCCACCACTTCCACGGTCCACATAATTAGGTCCTTCAATGCTACAGGAGGCCTCCAACTTCCTTTTCTCTCCTTGGAAGCCTCAATTCTACAGATTGCAAAGGATGTCCATTCTTCTTTCTTTCTTTGGCTGTCCGGACAGGGCCGGACAGGCGCACCGCCCTCCCCAGAGCCGCGGCATGCTAATCGTGGCCTCTGCCCGTGCGTCGTCGTACCTGGAGGAGGATCCAAACCCTTCACACCTACAAATGTATGTGTCCAAAGATGTCCTAACCCCTCGTCATGATGAGTAGAGCCTTGGAAAGAGGCAGTGTGATTAGTTCCCTGCACTAGCACAATGGTGACGATGGGCTTGCCTAGACTTTCATGTCAATGATGGAAAGTCCTTCGCCACCTATGGAGCCGCCAAACGTATCACCATCAACCTATGAGAGGAGACAAGCCACGCTTTCTTGTTTCGCCGCCCAACTGCTCAATTCACCGGATCCCCCCCCCCCCTCGTCGCGTTGATGGATGACCACACTCGTCGCGCTCCGCTCGCTGAGCGTCGGACAAGCGGACCACCCAGAACATTTCCGACAGACCGAGGCTGCCGTCCACGAAGTTCTCCTGGTCAGCGGCGGGTCGTTTTTTCTCCGAGATCGTCGTTTTCACAGAGCCTCTGCCGATCTGTAAGGATTCGAACTTGAGACCTCTAAGGATGCCCTAAGGATGCGATGTGTATGCGATGTGTTTGATCTTCGTCCACTTTTCTGGATTTGGTGGATGGACGATGGATGTGGATTGAAGCTGCAGCCCTCTGGGCAAAGAGGGTAGACCACGACATTCATGTAGAGAGGCTTCAACGCTTCAAGAACCCCCTGGTGAGTTCCGGAGCGCCGCGATGAGATGTCTCTTCATCGTAGGGTTTTCCTTCATTTCTGCGTCCAGCTACATCCCATCAGTTGAATGAACTGATACAAGACGCCCTCTTGTTGAACCAAAGAACTCCTTCCAGGCCTCCGATTACATGGAAACACCACATTTGTTCAGTTTGTCCTCAAGAAGGCGCCATCACTAACACCCGAAGGCATTCCCCCGCCCATGTCCATTCCAAACGATGACGCTGTCGCTGGAAGCTCCTGGATCAGCTCTTGAATCTTCAGCTGGGCCGGGGCCGAATGCTTGGCGCTCTTGAAGAGATCGTTCGACATGAAGCGCCTCAGCCGGGGCCGAAGCCGCGAAGATCGCCAACCCGCCGAACGGGGGAACAACGGCCGGGTCACTGCCACGGCCGCGAAACTCCACGTCAAAGACACTTCATCTCCCAAACACGTCCGGAAAAAAAACAAAGACGACAAGAGATTTGCTTGCCCTGTTGCACGGACCACACGGAAAAACAAAAAAAAACTCCGACAAATCCAACTCCCTTTGCAAGACCTGGACCCACCACCCAAGTCTCTCTCCACCACCCAGCTCGGCCCAGAAATCGATTCCTCGAGGCCAGGCTTCAGACCCCGAACCGCCGAAGAGTTCACTCTTGCGGCTCAGTGGCTCGAACTCTTGCGGCTCCACGCGCTTCCCCGCTTCCAACTTGTTGCTGAACTTGGCGCGGATCTTCGCCACCTGTGAGGAGAAACAACCGCAACAAATAAGATTGTCTATATTATATACACCCTGGAAGACTAACATGGACCCTGAAAACCCCTGGAAGACTAGAGGGAAAACCACTCTTCCAGAGGGCCAGACAGTCAGGGTCTATGTGAGTTTTCGGAGTGTAGAGCCTAGGCCTAGAAGAGCACAACCAAAAACATCAACAACTAGTTCGCCAGCTGTGAGGAACGATCCAGGCGGAGTGAAGACGCACGCTGGCTTCGCCACGCATCTGCGGAAGTCTGGAGATGTGGACCGATGATGGCAAGCTCTCTCTGTTAGGCCATGGATGATTGAGAGGAAAGGGTCATGAACTTCTAATTTGTGGCCTTTCCCATGGGTTTCATGCGAATTTGCTCCACCCCAGGACCTTCCAAGAGGTGCCTATATAGATAGCCTCCAAAAAACCACTTGCTTTCTCCTTCATATCCTTTCACGTCACCGCCTGCTGGTCCGAAAGCCCTGCAGACTGTCGCAGCTTCTTGACCTCGTTGAGCAGCGAGGAAGACAGGCGACCGTCCTGTCTTGGTCTGTGGAATAGGGACGTTCATGTGTGAAGCCCGATCATGCCAGTTACAGTAGTGCATGGATATGAATTAGTGAGTGTGGGCCATAAAGTCCTGTTACTCTGTGAGCCATACATGCGTGAAAACTGCGAACATGACACCTAGTTGGACCTCCTAAGCATAACGACCGTGGGGAGGGCATTTTGAGGTCACAATCTTCCCAATCTTCCACCATACTGATTCAACGAGATTCACTGACTAGTTTTACAATAATGACTGTGTGATACTGTGCGTAAAAACATCCGCAGCCCCTCTATGCACCAATAAAAGCACACTAAACCCCTCTGGAATTTGGGACCCATCTGGGTCCTTATCCAACGCCCAACGGTTGAACTAAACATTCACAAACTAAAGGGAAATGACCTTCCACAGGGCCAATTTCCACTTCCACAATCTGAGTTCCAGGGGGTGTAAACCAACGATGATGGCTGTTCAATCTCTTCCCAAAGCATCAGCCCCAAGGGGTTTCGCCCTGTTTCCCAGCCGCTCAGGCTTCGGACTTGGCTTTCCTCGGGGTTCGTGCAGCAGCGGACGCAGTCGCGGATGCGAGTGGCATGTTGGAACTCCGCGCGAGGCATACAGGGCCCCTGAGGCCTTTACAAACCTCGCCCCAAGAAAGCAGGCTCTAATTCATAAGGAGACCTGTTCGTTTCACTGGCTGGAGTCTACATGAGGAAAACACTTCCAACTCGTGACAAGGGTGCAAAACACCCAAACACACCCGCGTGTTGAGAGAACCGTGACCAAAAGCACCTCTCTCAAACCTCTCTTCATCGGTCTGATCTGGCCCGAGCAACGCGAATGAAGCGAAGAATACTCAGGATTCCATAGATGTCCGTGTGAGCATCTCCTGTCAACGAAAGCTCCCTGCACTCCCTCTGGTGTCTGGAAGATGGAGGGAGAGTTAGTCAGCAGGGGGCTCAGTACCTGTACCACCTGAGTTTCACTTCTGCTGCTCTCCATCCCAATAGACGGGAGATCCGGCTGCAAACCGCAAGTGTGCAGTAACAGAGTAACATCTTGGTCGACTGTGGAGGGAAAACGCTGCTTCAACTGTGGAAGGTTGCTTGTAGGTTCCTCGATGTTCTTGTTGCTTGTCCTTTCTGAAATTTGTGATATGCCCACGCCTGTAGTGTCCGCAGACATTGCAAGAGCCTGCATGCAGTGTGCGAGAAGTGCTGCTCAAAAAGCAAACCAAACACTTTGCACAATTCAAGTTCCTCTGCCGTCTTTACCCCTAAACAAAAAAGAACACGCACGACCTCGGCCTGAGAAACTGCATTCCTCTTTCGCACACAGTTACTTGGGTTGTTCTTGCTTTCCTGATATTTCCTGATGAGAACTCGAACTTCAGTGTGCAGTCAGTCTTGTGAATGGGCACGCAATGACAGTTTTGAGGTATCCCTCAGGAGTTGTCGTCAGGAAAACAGAAGGCTACAGTGATTGGAAATCGATCAAAACACTCGCGCGCATGGGTCCTTCGTGCTGGTCATACTTGGATTAAGACATATGTTAGTGTTACAAATGTCCTCAAACCCTCGAATGAACGGACCGTAATACAACATCTGAGTGCCCTCTTCCGGAAAATCTTTGGGCGCCATCGCCGCCCAACACGCAACCGGAGATGCCTGAATGAGGATGTTGGGCGGCGGCGCGTAGCCAATCTTGTTCAACATGGCCCTCACCCGCTTGGAGTCTTTGAGGGCACAAGGGAAAGAAATCTCAAGGCACAAAATACCATCATCATCATCCATCATGGAAAAATGACCAAACAAATCATCTATGTACTATAGAAAACACAAGCTTTGGCCGCAAAGCTTTCCATCATCGATGACCAAAGGTCAGAAGACCGTATAAAACTGTGTCAGTTTTTGGTCCAACAAAAAGAACACATGACTCGATGATACTCAATGACTCAATGACGTCAACCAAGCAATCCGGTCCAAAGTGGTTGTTTAATGTTTCACACAAACACATCAGTTCAACTGAATGATTCAAAATGACCAGGTCCTGAAGTCAGCCTCCGGGATCACTGGGCCTGGCACGCTATTGTGGTGGCCTGAGAAACCTGAACACACGGCCTAACAGTGCCCGCAACTTACACTTTTTGCATGCGTATATGAGTGCAGACATGTGCGTTACACCCGCATCCTCCTGTGGATAGAAAATGGGACGTGTCAAACTGATGACCCTTTCGCTTGGGGCTGTGAAATATGTTCTATCATTTTTGAGCTCTTGGGGTGACTACTCTGGGTAGAAGCACGGCCATGCACAACCCCTATGCAAAACACAGGCCTCTTCCCATCGAATTTGCTGCAGCAAAGTAGGAGCGGCCGCTCCATGTGTGTCAAAGCACTGCAGAATACTGCAGCCCAATCAAACCTTGCTACTATTACATTGCAGGTCAAGGGGCCTACCACCCCCCCCCAAAGAACATCAATAAAACGACTGGCAAATCAGCTCTTCCCCAAGCACGATCGGCTCCGCCGCGGGCTCCGCTCAGCTCCGCCGCTCGGCTCTCCGCTCGGCTCTCCGCTCCTCCTTCGTTGGAGTGCTGCAGCTTGGCCAACAAGATCTGCGCCGCTGAGGTCTCCTCTGGCGCCGACCCGTCTCCGGTGCCCGGCGCCCCGGTACCCGTCGTGTCGAGCGGGTAGGTTTTGGGGGTCGAAGGAAGAGAAGGCCTCCCAAGGGGGGCTGACCAGGCGAAGGGCCTCCTCATTGTGTTTGAGGTACCAGGTGCATGAATCAACTGGAGGTCAATGACGAACTGATCTGAATGTCAACTGTCGGAACCGCACAACAGCCCGACCAGCAGGGGCAGTGAGCACGGTCGTTGAGCGGAAAAAAAAACACGTTTGCAGCACTCTGAGATCTCTGAGGTTGAGAAACCTGAACATGATGACCCATGACATTGCGTGGGTTTGCCGACTAGCCTCCCAACAGCACATTATCTTGCAATGGTTGTGGTCAAAACAGCTCCAAACCACTAGAATCACCCAACCCACTCGGCACATCCATGCACCACACACACCTTTTGCAAACGGCACAGTCGGTGGGTCTCTGTTCGCCGGGCGCGCCCCGGGTGATGGACTAGGAGAGGAGATCCCCTGGTGACTTGGGCCGTGAATCGCAAAAAAGGTGGCCACGCGGTTGGCTGGAATTTTGATGGCTTTTGGCCTGCTTCCCAGTTACCATGAGGCTTCATGAGGTTTCAAAGATGCTCGGTTCCTCGCTCTCTATGCGCACCCACTCACTTGCCTTTACCTTGCCTGACTGCTCGCTGGTGACTGGAATCCAAGTTCAGCACTGGTTGGCCCAAGTTCAACAAAACAAAACTCACGCCACCCGCTGGTGCCTGGGGCACCTGGGCAACCTCCACCCACCACCCGCACGCCCAGGGCGTCGCCCCAGTCGCCCTCGCTGTCACAGCTCATCTGTGGGGCGGCGCACACGGCGACTCTCGAGAGCTTCCAAAAGCTCCGGTGTGCAAGAGGCAGGGTGCTTCATCTGGGCCTCCGATTTGAGTGGACGCCGAAGAAAGCCCCTGGGACTGCCCTTCATCATTCATCTTTTGAATGGTGATGGGTGGAACATCTGTTGAAATTTGCTGTGCAAACCAAACTTTGAAAGAAACTCCAGTCACAATCCTACCCAGGCAGGCCCTACCCACCTACGGTACCTACCTTCCACCTCTCACTGCCTCACTCCCAAAAACGGCACACCCAGGCGCACAAGCCAGCAGCCCACCCCGTTCCCAGCGCCTCGTAGGCGCAGCGGCTGGGCTCCGTGACGTCCAGCAGCTCCTCCGCGCCGCAGTGGAACTTCACCGTCAGGCTCCGCTCCTCCGACGCACGCCGAACGCGACGCGGACGGACGCGGCCGACCGGTGGCCGCAGGCGCGTCCCGGGGGAGGGGGGGGGGTCCAAAAAAAGGCGAAGGAAGGCAGGTGCCTCGGTCTGGTCTGGCCTGGCACCTGGTGTTGTAAACTGGTGCAGGTGCTGTGTGGGTCTGGGTAGTTGAGGGTGAGATCAAGGAAACTATATAGCAGTTTACATTGGGGAGGTCCCTGCACTGTTGCACCTTTCCCACACATGCATGTACGGTTTCAGAAAAATGTCCCCTCTGAGTTCCTTCCGGGAAAGGTTGCCAAGCACTTGAGCACCTAAAGCCCTGGCCTGGACCAGACTTTATCAATAACCTCTCTTAGATATTTGACAGCCGCTGGTTCCTAAGCAAATGAAGCCGAGATCCATCAACCAGAAGATCCTTTTGGCACAGCATTGGCACACTGACACCCACCACATCCACTTATCCCTTCATACCAATGCTTACAGTATAATATGGACTTTGGTTTCTTTCTGACAACCCACGGCCCACAATAAGATAAATGAAAGGTGCAAAGATGGACATTATTTGGGTCAGGCTGTTATATATAGTAGTTATTTTTTTGTTCTGATAATTTACATCCCCTTTGCCACATCAACAATCCCACAGTCCCAGTTGCAGGTCCGCCCGGGCAGTACTGGCCGTTGTCAAAGAGAGCCATGACCAGCCCGGAGTCCCAAGACCAGCCCTTCCAACGGCCAATTGAGGTGTGGTCCTGATTCGTGTCCACGAAGAGGGGGGGAGGGAGGGAGGGATAGGGAGGGTATGGGTAGTATAGAACGGCTTGAAGGTGTGGTGCCGAAAGACACGTCTGAAAGAATGCGCTCCCAAATGCCCCTGAAGACTGCAAAAAAGGAAGTGGATAGCATGGCAGATTGGATCCAACTGGATGTGCCGCAGGCCCTGCTACACCTGAATAGGGCATGAGTTGCCTAGTGATGATGCTGCCGGTGCTGTGGTTCATGCCACCTGCTCGTGGCAGTTGGAATCACAAATGAAAGGTGTCCTAGAAGTTGTTGAAGGAGAGAACCAAGCGCACTTCCCTGATTTGCCAGGGACTTTGGAACCTTCCGGTGGCCACACGAGGCAAAAGACCCCTTGGCGTCCTGCTTCGCATCGGTGAAAAAGCCTCAACACAACGAGGAGCGCTGCCGAAAGCAAATGCAGCTCTTGAAAAAAAATATTTCTGCAACGAACTTAGGCGGCACAATGATTCCATTCGTTTCGCAATCGCTTCGCAGCCTTGATTCACTTCGCGTGCTTCACACAACAAGCTGTGTCTGAACATCAAAGATCCCAAGGCGGGAATTTCAGAACTGGGAACATCACACCAAGCAGCAATCCCACTGCTTTCTCAGATGCAACGCGGGGGGCCTCTGTGAAATCAATGTAAACTCTTGATCATAGTAAAACCCTCCCAGATGAAATCATATGAAGGAGTTGGGGTTGTTAATCCAAAGTCTATATGGTCCCGTACCCCTCCCAAACGTCTTTGTCCTCCAGTGCTCTCTCCAGCCCCACAGGTCCCGAGGCGCAGATCTTGTACTTGTACTCGCCGATGCTCTTCTCAATACACCGATCGTGCAAGCCCGAAAAGGCCAGCTCACGCTCCTCCACGCCGGATTTCAGCTGGTCTTCCTGAGCGGACATTCTCTTGCTGGGGGACGAGGTGAACGATGGATGTCGAACAGAGCGAGCCCTGAGCAGAGCGAGCCTGAAGTGAGTTCTGGAACTGGTATGACACCAAACGTGCCAAAAGGATGTAGTCCGAGCGTGGTTTGACATTACGAATCTTTACAATCTCTTTCTTCCAAGAGTAGCCAGGGAAAGCAGGTTGAACGGTTATACAATTTTTTTGATTCATAATGATTCACAAAACCTCCTCCTAAACAAATATCGGGCAAAGACCGAGAAGCAACAAGAGATAGAAAGCAGGGGAAATCAATTCCCAATTTTTTTGCGGTCAATATGTGACGAACGTCAAGCAACCAATGATTCAATGACAACGCCATAAACAATTCAACAGCAGTATATTGATCGAACACCACTGGCGGCATAGAAAAACCCTCAACCAAACGAGAACGAGCTCCACTTTGGGCTCACCCAAGGCTCTAAGGTTCTGATGCGGCTCTTGGCGTCCTTCAGCTCCTCGTTGGGTCGACCCCCACGCAGTGAGACCAAAGGGGAGTTGAAGTGAAGTCGTGAGAATGGTGAAGTGAAGAGTCTGGACTGAGGTTCTTGGAGTTCTCTTTCAAACCACATTGCCTTTCATTGCCTTTTACCCTCACATTGACCGTTATCGCGATGGTCTGGTAGGATGTTCATCTTCCAACATAGAATTTGAGTTTACTGACTGTTATTTTTGTATCGGGTCCTGTTGACCTGCGGTACTCCATGCCGTCAGTGAACAAAATGCTCAACCGGAAGGGGCTGAGGGGGACCGTTGAGCATGTGTGCATCGGAAGTCCTATAGCAATAAGTGGCACCTATCTATTCAGCTACAATAAGGATGTATCTCAGGTGATATAGATCTCTGCCAGCTCTGCCGGAAGGAAATCCAGAAGAACTCTTCGTTCTTTGTCCATTCTGTCCCATGTCCTGAAACCTACTATGACTCACGGAGAAAGAACATCGGAACCTCACAGTAACACTGCAAAAACACAACTGGCAAAGCTTTGGCCAGCATGCAGAATTATCCATGATGCTTCATGTACGTCAAAACAGCCCAATGAAACATGGTAATGGTATCCATCCCTCACTTCCCTCTCTTTATTTGTCATGACATGACAGGCTTCATCTTCACTTCTTTGGGACTCCCTCCTTTCCCCTTTCCCACCGACACCTGCCCCGCAACCCCAACTGGCGCGTCCTTCTTGGCCGCTTGGTGCCCCTGCTTCGCCTTCTCCAGCGCCCGCTCCGCGGGGCTCAGGCGCCGCCCCAACAGCTCCGAGGCCCAACGGGTCGCGACCGTCCAACCGTCGGAGACCTGCCGCTGCTGCCGGCTGCTGCTGACGGCTGCTGACGGGACGATCCGAAAAGAAAGAAGCCACTGTTCGGTGCTATCTTTAAGAGACGAGGGTCCTAAAAAAGGGATCCTATAATTCGATGAAATTGGGGTGGTACCTTACTTTTGGATCTGAGATAGTCCATATATGTTTAAGTCGCCATTCTTACAGGCTTTGCATGGAGTGCCCCAGCCTCCCAACTCTAGCCGTGATTTGGTGATGCCTTTTCAGTGATAACACTTATTATAGATGTAGTAAGGGACAGGCCCACCCCTTTGGCAAGAATGCGGATACACATGGTCGGACCTTCCAAAAAGACACAAGAAGTAATCTGTGCTTCTGCGATAGAACCCCTAATGGACCTCCCAAGAAGTTCAACTATGCTGGCGGGTTCTATCAATCGCCTGTGGTTGCAGGCAGGCAGCCACTCATGGTTCTTCCCAAATCCTTCCTTCGTCCCTTGAAAACCCCGGACCTTCGTCCACCACTTGGACCACAGCGCCCGCATGCCAGTGCTGCCGCCCTCGCCACCGTCCATGTCGTCGTCGGCGTCGTCGCTGTCGTCGACCTCCTCCGGCGCGGCGGTGGGCTCCACAGCCGGGCCGCCTTCCATCCACCTGGGGCGTCCAACGGCGGAGCGGACTGCGGAGGGAGTGGAAGCAACAAGGCTTGAAAGCCGACAAGAAGCCATCAAAAAACCTACAACTGTTGCAACTTTGCTTTCTTCACCATCTTTGTATACTAGATTCATCTCGCATCATCTTGCACAGTCCACCTTCCATGCTTGTATCATCCAAGCCGCTTGCTGTACTCGGAGACAACTGGTTCGGAGACTGCCGGTTCATCCAGGACTTCGGCTGCGCCATCCATCCATTTGCTGTACTCCGAGACCACCGGCTTCGCCGCTTCGAAGGCCGCCGGAGGCGAAGCTGGCGCCTCCGGCGCGGGGGCGTCCTGCAGGGCATTCTACCGCAAAGTGAGTGGATCACTTGGCACATCAAGAGCCCCTACAGAAAAGTAAAATAGCTATACCGCTATACCTTCCTTTAAAACAAGAATTGCTTGATGAACCCGTTAGAGAGAAAACTGGAAAAGTACGGATTTTGGATATTGATATAATTATGTGTGAATGGTTTTCGTCCAACAGCCGACGCTTCACTACAGATTTTAGATGGTTTCTAATGTTTGTACAGGTTCAACAATATCGATTCCGTGAGCAACAACGTCATCATTGACTCCTATATATCCGGGTCATAGAACATCACTGGGGAACCCCAATAATGGCTCCTCCTGCACTTGCTCTTCCTTCACCTCCGAGCTCGCTGCAGGCTCCGACTCAGCGGAAGCGCCGGGCACGGCCGACGGCGCTTCGGCGGGAGCGGCGTCCGCGTCGGGCTCCGTGGCGTTGGCCTCCTGCCGTGGAAGAGGGGGAAACTCCAGTCCTGCTCAGCTCAATGAATAACAGCCTCTGCCATGGAAAAAACGAAAGGTAATATATGCTTGCCAACGATGTCCACTTGTGAATGCACAAGGAGAAACATTAAAAAAACACACACACTCCTTGCTGCAAACCAGCCCCATTGAATTTCAACTTCACACACTGGTACCCATTCCCCATTTCCTCCACCAAACAAATTCTCCGCCATCTCACCTCCCTATGACCCACCGCCACTCAAGCATTATACAGGATACCACCTCTCCAATACGCCTCTCCCCCCCGCACCTCCACCGAAGCCGAACCCGCACCCTTCGCCGCTCGTCCGGTCCTCCGCAGCCTTCGCCGCCTCAGCGGCCTCGACCTGCGCCTTGGCGGCACGCTCCGCCACCTCGAGCGACGGGAGCCGTTCGCGGAGCGCCAGCAGCTCCTGCAGTCAGGGGGAGCGGTGGAGGTGCTGTGGAAGAAAGCTGCCTGCACAAGCGAAAGAACTGGAACATGTATCATAAACTGCGGTATAACTTTAATACTATATATCTAAGAATTGAGTCTAGACTAGACATCTGTATTTACGAGGTGGGTTTAGGGACTCCTCTTTGTGGTTGTCTCTGACTGTGGGTGGGTGTCACTCACTGGCTGACTGACTGAGACTGTTCAAGTATGTTCGCCATATCTCATTTAGCCCTCACCTTGTCTGAGGCCGCGCGTTCTGACTTGGCTTTGCCAATCAGGGCTGCCCTCTGCCTCGGAGGGCCACGAAAAACAATGGTGTAATGCCCACATCCTAGACATCCACGTTTTTCCCAAGTACGATGAGTTCATGTAAAATAGCACCCCCCCTATGGTGAAGGCCTATAAGCCTATAAGGATTTATAAGGAACTCGACGCATCTCTCTGATGCTCATCAATCTAGCTCGATCCCAGTCCCAGGGCACTTGTTACTAGTAGTTTCTTGCTCCTAGTAGTAAGGCCAGGAGCCCCTAGTTCGCTTCTTGCTCCTAGTAGCGATGCCCTTTGTTACTAGTAGCTTCTTGTAACAAGCGCCCGAAAGAACGAATGCTTTCAGGGCCAGGCCGCTTGATCCCGGAGCGCAGCTCCGAGATCTGCTCCGACCGCCGCCGCGTTCGCGCGCGGCCCTCCGCGTGGCAGGTGTCGACACAGGGGCTGCGGCCCTCAAAGGTCTGAACTGAATCCGTCTGAAAACTGTCTGTTTCCATGCTTCCTTCTGTTTACGCTTTTGGGATGGTTTCAGAACGGAGGCCGCAGAAATTCCGAGGCACCGTGGCTGTGGTGATGTAGGAAGTCTTAACAAATTGAGTTTTTGCGTGGTAGTGCCAGCAAGTGGCTATGCGTTTGCGCTATTGAATGCTAATCCCCTCTCCCTAATAATAAACGGGGCCTCCCCCCCCCTATTAATAAAAACCCTGGGGTGTTTTTACTAATAGGGGGTGTTTATTATTGAGGGGCACCTGTTGTACCCCCAAATGGGCAATGTTCTGTTCGCCCTAATAAAAAGTAGGGTCTCGAAAGAAAATCCCTGGGTTCCCAATCTAATTAATTATATAAAATCCTCGTTAAAACGACCATCAAAAAAACAACAAAGGGTCAAATCGAAGGTCTTCCCCCTCTTGTTGGTTTCCTAGACCAACTGTTGATGCACCCAATGAATGAAAACACATCGCTGCAAAGAGCAATGGATAGCGCAATCAGGAAAGCAAAATTAATTAGGAACATTGGCACAGACTCCTGCTTAGTATTAGGGGGGCCACAAAACAGCAAGAATGGATCTTGGAAAGGAGGCAACATGGAAAAGGCATGGGTTCCAAATCTATATAAAATCCTTTATAAAACGACCATCAAAAAAAGCTAAAAAGGGTCAAAGGGGAGGACAGAGAGGGACAGAGAGGGACAAAGAGGGACAGAGAGGGAGAACCAGGGTCTCGCGGTCTCGCCGAAGAGAGAGAGGGAGAGAGGTATTTTTGGGGGGAGGATTGGAGATGTTTTTAATATTAGGGGGAATTCGGGTTATTTTTGCTGTCCCCCTAATACACCTAAAATCTGGGGCACCCCCGACTGTGGACCCACGAGTATTGAATTTCAAAGGGAGCAATTTCAAAACGCTACTAACAATTTTTTTGGGGTCGGGCACATGTGTTTTTATTAATTGGGGTACGTTTATTAATAGGAACTAGGGATTATTGAGAGATCTATGGACTTGATCTCACAACGCTTCTTATTCCTTGAACGGCATCAGCTGCTCTGTCACCAGCCATGTCACCAGCTGCTCTGCTCTCCATTCGTCGCTGCCATTACAGCAGTCGCAGACTCCATCATTCACACGAGAGGTGTAGATGTAAGCCGCATCACTCTGCGCGTTGGCGCCTGCATGCAATGGTGAGATGGTGACTACTAATACCGTCTGGTGTATCAGGCTTGAACTTCACAAGCGACAATAATGATGCCTACAATCCGCTACATATCATTACACATCTGATATTGCCAAAAAACATGCCCAACCCGGCCCAAACCCAATCTCTTTCTTCTCTTCTTTCAGTTTCCTGGGCCGCCCGGCAGTAGAAGAGCGTCGCGCCGCTCCCCGCGCACGCACCGGTGCCCGGCTCATCGCTGCCGTCGTCGCAGTCGCAGAAGTCGTCGTTGACGGCGTCGCGGGGCAGCGAGGAGCCGGTGCCTCGGAGCACGGGCGCTGCGGGGGGAGGAGACCAGGCGGTGCCGCCCTGGCAAACGGACAACTCCTATGAGGAGGTCATAGGCTCTATCCAGTCTATTATCTATGTATTTGTGGATGTGAACGTTTGTGATGACTTTTGGAAGGTTCAGATGAACTCCTCACCAAAAAAGGAGTTCACTTGATTCTGTGATTGTCGGAGAGAGGTTAAACCTTAAGCACGCTCTTCCCCTGCTTGGCCTCGGAATTTCTCAAGGAAAATAAGACCACAAACATACATGCGAAGCTCATCAGTTTTGTCAGTGATAAAGCTGATGCTGTATGTGCTAAAGGATTTGGATTGACATGGGTTTGCAATTGACTTTATAGCCCACTCATGAAAGCCAAAGAAACCCAGTTGGTTAAAAGCACACAAAATCATTAAACACGATAGCTCCATGCTCCGCCAAAACAAAAAGTCAGCAAAGGCATCTCCCACTCCCATCCGCCAAGCTCCAGTGCCACCTCCACCATCCCACCCTCGAACCCTATCATGCCCCTCTTTAAGTGGAAAGCACATGCTGCCGCTCATCCTTTTCCAAATCCATCCTGCAAACATGACCACAAAGACCCTTAGGACAAGAGGCTCAAGCATCTGAACTCATCCATTCCATATCTGGCCTTCCGCGATTCAGGTGTCATTGGGACAGATCTTTGTTTTGGTTAAGTGCCAGTGCCAATTGCGTTTTAGCGAGTAGGCCATGCGATTCCACTTTGCATAAATCCATCATCATGACGCACATTCATACCCAAATAAAACCTGCTGGTCTGGCCTCCCCTATCAGATTCCATCAGATCCCTCAGATCCTTCACATATCCCTCACCCGCCAAAAACGCCACCCAAAGACCACCTGGCCGCGCCTGATCCTCGGGCGCCACGCCCCGCACTGCGGACAGCGCGGCAGTGGCCGCCTCGGCCTCCGCCGCCTCGGCCGCCGCGAGCACCACCGGTGCCCAGCAGCGCCAGCGGCGCGCCATGGGGCAGGGCGGGCGAGAGGCCGGCGGGAGACGGAGCCAGCTGACAGCGCTTGGGGTGGGGACACCAGGAAATCACAAAGGGTTGTGGAAAAGAATGGGTCCTTTGATGAGTGGAGGTTCAGAAAGAATTGAGCAACATAGGAGCAAATCTCCCCAGAGTTTGGCTGCGTCACTAACATGTGAAGAGCTGCCAGAGTTCTACCGTTGTCAATTGGTGATTCTATGTGATTCTTGACCTCAAGGATCTGAATAGCTAGAGTTCGGAACATTGCTCTAGAAGTAATCAGCGAACTCTAGCTCGAAGTTCCCAGACCCTCACCCCACGCACAAAAAAAACACCAACGACCAACGGTCAATTCTCACACGTCCTCTTCTCGCAGGTGACGCACCAGCTTCAGGAACTCTCCCTGACGCGCGGCTCGTTCAAACCAAGGCTCCAGAACGCCAGCGAGGCCCGTGATTCTTTTGAAGCCGAAAGTTTGGGCCTAAAGAGGTGAAAAACTAAAGAGGAACAATGTTCGCTACTAGGAGCCAAGGGCATCGCTACTAGGAGCAAGGACGCTACTAGGAGCTCCTGGCATCGCTACTAGGAGCAATGTTCGCTACTAGTAACAAAGGGCATTCCTACTAGTAGCATTCTGACTCCATAGGAACAAGAAGCTAGGTCGGTCTTTCAAGAAGCCGAAACGAAAGAGGCACACGAGGTTTTTCCACCTTTCAAGAGGCCGAGGAGCTTGGAAAGAAGGCGATGAATGTGGTGGTGGCCAAATAAGTCGTGAACATGTGTTTCCACATCCTAAAGGGTTCATGCAAGTTTCTCAAGAAGGCATTTGCGGCAGAAACCTGAATGAAATGAAAGCAACCTATGAAAATCAGTTCGTGCAAATGGAACCGCCTTTCCCAACCCTGGATTTTTCAAGTCATCAGATGGTCTAAAGAAGAGAATCGTGTCAAGAACCTCCAGTCTCAGGTCTCCGACTCATTCTCCCAAGATAAGTCCTATGGTGTATAGCTTCCGGCTCGAAGTTGTCCCACAGAGTTGGTATATTCTGTGTGCCAGTAGCTGCTTAGAGCTTCTCGAGTGATCTTACCAATGGGCCCCAAGTTGTGTACACTCTCATTTTAGACCAACTCATGGAAGAACTACGGAGCATCATCAATCCTGTCAAAATGCCCCTTGGAAGAATCAATCACCTGGCTCTCCGAAACAGGCCCTCCCCAGCAAGCCTCATGGATAGCACCTCAAAGCAACACCAACAGCGGAGTCGGCGGCCAAAACTTGTTGAGAGGGTCTCATACACTTGTAACTTTGTCATTGCTGCTAAGGAAAATTGACCCATTGATTTTAAACCCACAGAATCTCGCCAAAAAGATATATTATCTTATAATGCTGAAGATGTTCAATCTACTTGTGAAGCGACTCAACAGACCTGGATTGAAGACTTGAAAAGGCCCTTTGCAGCCTTTGCAAGTTCACTGATCCTGCAAAAAGAAGTTTCCACAGGCAAGTTAGTTCTAAATAGTCCAACAATATGTCGTGCTTTGACACCTCAAATTGCAAATTTTCCTGGGTTCATTCTCCCATCTCTTCCCAGAAAAGGAACGCCGATGCCGCTGGACGCCCCGGCCACTCTTGTCCAAGTCCACTCGGCACCAAAGCTGCCGCCGTCGCTGGGAGGACAAGGGGTAGCCCAACCTCGCGCACCACACGCGTGGGGTCTGCGCGCACCACACGTGTCGCGTCTGCGCGTCGCGTGCTTGAGTTTGGATTGAAGCTAAGGGAAGCCATGGATGCCAAGATGTTGGACACACACCTGCACACTCTCATAGGGATTTGCTGTTTCTCTGTTTCTTTGCAAATTTTGCAAATATTGATGTGGGTTGTCTGCACTCTTAGTTGCCAGTCTTCACAGCCGGTGGCTGGATGATTGGCTCAGTCTGTGACGAGCGTGATGTGCAAACCACTCCAAACCGGAAGAAAGCACAAAACACCACTTAGGAGTAATGATGAGTAATGCTGTATGTGGCAGTTGTACACACACATTTCACATGTGGGTGACCAAGGAACATCATCGTGCCCCCAAACTGCGCACCAACACCGCCCATCCAACACCGCGCGTGCACGGCGCAAGGCTCGCATCGCTCGCATGCCCCAGGGCCGCACCAGCTCAAGGCTCGGGTGAGTTCGAACTCTCTCAGCTCATCCCGGCCCTGTGGAAAGCGTCGAAGATCATCACATCGGCCCGAGTCAATGGTAACACCCCCAATGGACTCTAATGGACCGAGTCAATGCAATGTGGAGATCTCTTCGGTCGAGATATGAGAAGGTTTTCGGGTGTTCAGGTTCAGCTTCGTTCAACGGTCGGAGCTCGACAAGAAGAATCAGCAACGCGAGTGGAACCTATTTAGACAACAACAAATGCGAAACCTCTCTCGAAGCCGCGTTGAAGTCCAAGCTTTCAAGAGTTGTTGTCTTCGTGGTCTTCGCTGCAAAGGAGTTTACTTGTTTCTCACAGAACCTTCCAGTCCCTCAAACGCTAAGGCCCGCTAAGGCCTATGTGGCTCGGTTGTGGTTCCATTTAAGAAGATATGTAGGATAACTCCGACAAACCGCCTCTCACAGCTCCTTTGTTCTGACCAGCCGTGGCAAAGATTCCGAATTTAATTCTGAATCACGTGTTCTGTTTCAACAAAGCTTGTTGTGGTTTTGTGAAAGTTCATTGATTATGGTGAACTACTATTTCCAAATTTGGCATATAATGGATTTCAACAACTAATTCCAGGAGGTATGATCTATTTAAGATACCCCACAGCGATAAATCCTTGATGTCCCCACGATCATCGATTAAAGTCGCTACCAACCTGCTTGGTGAGACAATGTCAGGGAGTTGCACAGGAAGTTGCAGAAAAACGCCCAATCAGCAAGGTTATCATCACGACCACACAGAATGGATCAATGCACCCTTCATGAGCTCCCAAAGTTTCCCCTATTCAACGGTAATTCAACGTGTCCTTGCACACAATGTGGGAGTCATGTCTCTCATTTCACCCTGGACCGGCGAGTGTACGGAGTGAGCACTGCGACCAGTGAACACGACTCAACAGGTGCTCAACAGGTGCTCAGTGCACAGAGTTCTGTCACCTCTTGCCCTGCTGGGTCTGCACTGCGGAGCCTCCCAAGCATCCCAAGCAGGTGGGCCGCCCGGCTGTGGAGCAGAACTTCCGGAAGACCGACTTGAGCTCTTGCGCCTGGCACGGTGTCGTCACTGGTCGGCAGCAGGCGCACAAGGGCGTTCGAACGCGCCAAAAGAGAGTGCCATCGCTGGTCGGTTGGAGGACATTGCAATCACATAGATGCGATTAGATGCAATTAGGACAAAGAATCGAACAAGGAAAAGGAAGTTCCCACTGCCCGAGCATGGGAGATGTCGCCGGAACCGTGTGAACGACGCCCACTCAGCTCTCTCAGTCGCCTTTTCAGTGCCCGCAAACTTGTGAAATGGAATTGGAAGGCTTTCGAATCTTACAGTCGGTGAAGGCACCTGGAGGGTGAATATAGAGCCAACTCAGCAACATCACCATTTCATTCGAACTTTCAACAAAGGCGATTATACGATGTATCAGTGCTATGTGCCAAACACACACCACACTTTGGAGCTTGGTCCAAACCCCCCCCCAGAAAGCCAGTCACCAAACCACCCTTCTACTACAGCTAGACTGGACTTGCCCAACTCTCGCGGTCCGATCGAACGGTCCGATTCTCCCCCCGGCCTCCTCTTTGGAGAAGCCTTCGTTGGCACGAATGTAGGCCAAAACATGCACACAATCCTGACGAGACGACAACGACGACGCCGTGGCGTGTTTGGTGCGGAGGCGCTGTCGGGTCCTGGGGAGTCTCGGATGTCGGTCCCCAGCTCGGAGACCTGGCCTTTCTCGATGGATTTGTTTGTTAGAGACGAAAACGGTTGGGGCACAGCCAAGGCACTTTTAAGTTTTGGCTATGCTCGAAAAGCTCTCAAATACTTGCCATGACTTGAGGCATTCCTTGCCACGCAGTCCCCCCCACAAAAAAAAAATAGAAAAACAAAACCTCATGACATGAGGGGCCATCAACTCCCAAATGCCAAAGAGGTCTCAGCATCCTTTCATGGCCAACATGTTCCCGGAAAATCCCAAACGCCCGGGTCTCAGTCCTCAAAAAGAATTCCATCTTCCGCGCCCGCAGGGAAAAGGCCATGAACGGCCTCTTCGATGACCTCAGGGGTCTGCGATGGTCTGTGAGGGAAGCTTGCCGGGAGGAAAAGTGGTATGGGTGAACATCCTATACCGGTGACACCAGTTGGTAAAATTGGTGACATCTCCCACGCACACACGCATGTAAAAATATCAGCACACTCTATCTCGTTCAAGGATGGAACTGCAGTCCTATGGTCATCCCTCATATTCCCTCATCCTCCAAATGGCCCCCCGGCTCCCGTTTTTCCACCCAAATCCGTTGTCTCCCGAAACTGGATGACTATATATACATCTACTATCTATGACCCCAGGTGCCTATTTAGAAGAACTTAGGTGCAAGATGGTGCAAGTCAACATTCTTGCAACAGGTCATCATGTCATGGTCCTATCACGTACTCGGTCCGGTGAAACTCCTGCTGCCCGTCCCACGTCGTTCGGGCTCCCGGGCGGAGCTGTGGATCGTGTAGCCCAGCCTGGGAGGTGCCATGGGGGTGCGCCGGGCGCGGCGGGGCATCCCCTCCAGCACAACAGCCAAGCGCCAGCCAAAGGGAGGATTCACTTCACAGGCAGCCCTTAAGTCTGAGCTTCTGATGAGCTTAAGGCGATGGATGAGGACCTTGAAAAAACAACACATTCGCCCCATTGGGGGGACTAAACTTGTCAAAGCACCGGACAAGGTGATCCTCTCATAACTGAAGTTTCTCTATGCACAAACAGCAAGGTCTCCGCATTTAAAACATATACCACATGTCCGTTCCGGGCTATCACGGCTACAAGGCCTAATGCCAAACGACTCGAAGAAACAAGAAAAACAAAACGACAGCAATCACAGGCTGTAGCAAGTCCGGTTGTTGCTTGATGTAGCTTGCCACCCCTCTGCTGCGTCGCTGTAGTTGCTCCGAGGCGCTTGAAGAAGAGTTCGGCAAGCTCATGCCTTGGAGGGCGAGCAACGCCCGATAGCGGTAGAGGTGGAGGACGGCCGTGAAGTGATAAAAAGGTAAAGTGTAAGTTCCAAATCAAACACATGGTATATAGATGTGACGTGTGCCATGCAATTCCATACAATGCCCATAAGTCAATTTGCCTCAATTAAATCTGGTCTGAGATGTTCATGGCACCCCCCCACCGCACACTCCCGACCCATCTCAATGTCTCATTCCCATGTGTCATGATGCTCCACGCATTCATTTTAGCGTGCCATCACGCCATGGCACATGTCCAAGTACCCGCTATCATCATCGTCCATGGCCGCGAAGAGCGCCCGGAACTCCTCGATCTCCTCCTCCGCCACGCAGCGCATGATCCGCAGGAACTCCGGGCGGCTGATGCTCTGGATGGACTGCCAGCAGGAGCGAGCGTCAAAGTGCCAAGACATGGAGAGGGAAGAGGCGAGGTGAAGGGAAGCAACATTCTGGAAGTAGATTTCGCATCAAAGGCAACAATGTATAATCTTGATTGATGACCACCTTTGGATCGTAAAATCTCTTTGTAAAACGTCTTGCTAAGGAGGTTTGTTGATCAAGATTTTACAGCACACTTTCAAGGCAATCTCTGACTATGATGACCATCATGCATGCGTTTGCAAAGGGGTGTCTGGGTCAACAAGCCAGGCCATCAGCATGGCATACATGAGCCTAGCACGGCCTACCTCATGATGAGCTAAGAGATGCTAAGAGAATTCGGGAGCTCGGACCCTTCCAACCCTTCTCTGGCCTTTTCCAAGTATCTCTCTATGATGTCTCGCGCTTCTGCGATGCTGGTCGGATGCCCACACCTCAACAGCCGCGGCGGGTGTGCTGCCGTCGTCCCAGTGGCGGAATTCGAAGGATGCAGTAGGCCCAAGTAAGGGACTAGCTGCAACTCGCCCATGAACTATGACAGTATATAAATTCACACATATCTCCTCACAGTTATTCACGACACATTGACATATTCATACCAAACTATCCCCTCAAGGCTTCGAACAACATGTCAACCTTCTGATAGAAGCTATATAGCGCCTACAGGGGTGTGGTGTAACGGTTTACAGTGCCGCCCACGTTTGGAGCCACCCGTCCACCTCGTTCCGAGCCGAGGGGCCACCCGAGTGCACCGGCCAACTCATCGGCCGAGAGCTCACCTGAGGACGTCGCGTCGGCCCACGGCGGGGTGGAAAGACGGAGTGCGGCCCGGAGTGCGGGTGCTAAGATCGCCCGAGGCCTCTACTGGTTCTTCTGGTTCACTTCTACTTCTACTTCCACTTCTTCTTCTTCTTCTGGTTTCACTTCTACTTCTTCTGGTGATTGTTCCATCGCTGGCCTTTCATGGGGTGTTTGTGCCGTGTTTGTGCCTCGAAAACTGCTGATAAGCATTTCAAGTGCGGTCGATTGGAGGGTGGACCTGTCAGTATATGAGATCGTTCATGCCTCTAAGATTCTCTAAGAGCCTACATACTTTGGATGTGTTATGATGTGTTTTTGATGGCTTGGCAATGCTCGGAATCCTAATTAGGGTCCGGTCATTATCTTAAGCATCTTTCTTAGTTGGGGCGGCTAGTGGCTAGTGATGCGACATCTTCCCAGCCTGACAAATCCGCATCGTAGCGATCGAAGAGCGTGTAGAAAGCCTCCAGGGTGGCGTTTTTTTTTCACCAACATATGTGTGAGACTGAGGTGATCAATCTGAAGGCCATGAAGCCTGAAATCTATATACATTCCTCTGGGAGTCTTTCTGAAGTTAGTTCATGGAGAGTCCCGTTGATTTAGAGCTGGATGTTAGGGGAGCTCACCGTTCCCAAAATGCTCACACACACCATCCAGATGGGAGAGGGGTGGTGTTTCATCTCTCCAACCCGCAGGAAGGTTGGCTTCGTTCGTTTGGATGGGTGGTGCGCCTCTCAGAGAGAGGCCCGAGCGAAGTCCGAACGGAGGGTTAGTTACGTGGGGTTCTTTACATGTCACGTTCCGAATCCATAAGTTAATATTGACGCTTAATTCATTTAGAGCGACGATTGGCGATAATTGTTTCATGTGTTTTCGTATGGCTACTGTCCAATGAATGCCACTCTCGACACGTTTTGGCCCCTTACCCAACATCTGCCCTGCCGCTTCTGCCTTCACTTCGCTGCGTGAGAAGCCAAAGCGATCGTAGACCTGGACCAAGATCTGTGCTTGTCCGCCACTGAAAGTTGATTTCTATAGGGGGTGCTTCTCATGGTGCTCAAGCGGAGCCAAGTAGATAGATCGCCGATGGCTCGTTTTCTTTGGGATTCACCGCCTCCACTGGGAGATGCAAGTGAAAGTGTTGAGTAGGTAAACCAGGTGGTGAACCATGAAAGGAACACTATGAATCTCAACATGTGGGTTGCACCGTGCCAACTATTTCAGAACCTGGGTCTTCCCGTTTCATGGAAGCAACCCGCTTTTCCAAACAGGGGACCTCCAACAACATGCATGGGAAGTCATTACCAAAGAGTCACTCCGACACTCCCCACAAAAACTCTGAACAAGACATATAACCCACTCATCAAGACCCCTTGATAGTTAGTGGTCAGCTGACCAGGGTGACCCTGTTGTTCTGCTCATCGACTCATCGATCAAATATGTCCGACCATCTCTGACTGAGGCCACGGGCGATCTTGAGCACGAGCTCGAACCTTGTGTTGCAAAGGGTGGGAGGTGGGGAACGCTGTCGATTTGGGGAGTGGAAAGCCCGTTCACTGGGCAACCCACGCACGACACTTTGACACTGAGTCATGATGAAAGAAACGATTAAATTCCTCACGCCCCGCACGGCACAAAATGACCAATGCATACAAAATCATACTCTATATATATATATAATTGCTAAGCTTAAGAACATCAAGTGGCGTGGCAAACGGCGATTGCACTACTAGCAATACTAGCAACAAATTGCCACACACTTCAGGACGACTATATTATATGCGTCGCGATGCAGCATGAATCGCAAAAGACATGAGTGTTTGATCTGTTTGGATCCATGATGTCCTTCTGGGAATAATTGAGGAGTTCGTTTGGTACCATGTACCCATTGGCTGTACACTTGGGGACATCCCCATCCCATGAATCAACCAACAGCAAAAGAACATCAAAGGCATTGGATCACCCACAGTTCTGGTTGGTAAGAGAATCAACCTTCCCTCGGGTCCACAAAGGTGACTTTAAGCAACGTCCTCTAAAATTGCCCATCTCCACCAAGTACATCCAAGTACCGGTAAAGGACAAAAAGACTAGAACATGCCTCTAAAGACCAAGCAAAGGATCTACAAATAGATACAAATACAAAAGGCAAAACGAGCACACAGCAATCCCCATACATGCAGCCTATGGCACCATCAGCCGCCTGCCCACCCAGCTCCAGCCAGTCTCCCACTACCGTGCATCACACAGACTCCCTCACACACACGAACGCAGCGCGAGCAGCGGAGCGCCCCGAGTTGCATTCGAGGGGCTCTTTGAGTTCCACGGAGCCCGACTTGTCTTTGTCAACTTCATCGAAAATCTCGTCCAAGGTGTCCCTGACATCCATGAGTTCAGGCTGCTGAACATCGGCGTGTCAGGGCTGTTGCTCAACTTACTCCTCAGAGATCCCTCCTTGTCCAACATGGACCCCAAAAAACAAAACAAAAAATGAGCACATCCAAAGCAGCACTCCCATGATCCTTTTCCTCCTCATTGTGGAAGAGCAAGTCAGGGGTCACAGCGCAGTGGGGGCCGAACATGTCCGAACGAACCCCTGCCCTCAACAGGAAAGGCGAAGCATAGCCAAGCGAAGGCCCATGCAGACGCTTCGCTCGGCCCGGGCCTGTTCACCGAATACCCGGTGTCCCACAAGAGACGCCTCAGCTCTCCCTTGTCGATGGCTCCTGGAGTGGAGCAACAGTTTTTCCGACTCCTTGGTGCCTCCGAAAAGTCAAAGCTTTTTTGAAGCTTCTTCTGCTGGGTCTCCCTCAAGGTGACTGGGAAGTAAAGCAAATCGTCATCCCAGTTGGCTGCCTGGGCCTGTTGATTGCTTTCCCACCAGTGGGCCCTCTTATAGAATTGTTGCTCCCAGTGATGCTTTGAGCATCTGTGGCTTCTTTCATCACTCATCCCCTCCGGATCATCCCTGAGACGGTTCCCCACCTGAGCCATCTTCATCCAGCTGGTTGAACTGCGCCTTGATCTGCTGAGCACGGTGCACTTCGAAGTGATGGATCACCTGCGTAAAAAAAAGCAATCGAGGACGACCAACCAACTTCACAAAAGGGCAATCGATGGGCAATCGTTATAGTGACTTCCGGAATCCCAAAAGCAAGGTCTTTTTGTATTCAAGGCACGGCCAACGTGGGCGGCATGCAAGGCCATTTCACTATAGGATACTGGGACTGTCTGCCGGTGAGCTGTACTACTGATCCCATCACCTGGGATTATAAACGGTCGGCTGCAAACAAAGCTCAATCACCCAACGCCAAGCTATTTCCGCTACTGAGGTGGTCGACCCCGCCATGGGGCTCCAGCTTTGGATGACCAAACAGCAGTAGCAAAGAGTCGTGGGTGGCGGCGGTTTGGAACATGCGATGCTTCGATATTCTGGCACCACCATTCGCCGTCACCCTCAGTGCTGGAGGAGCACAAAGTCGAACCGTCGAAAAGGGTCAGCACTATCACTATTTCGCTACTCTCTGCACCATGCTATTGCACATAATAAGCTACTAGGAACAAGTGCCTTACTAGTAGTAACAGGTGCCTTACTACTAGTAACAAGAAGCTATTAAAAACAATAAGCTACTAGGAACATGTGACCACAGGCACACCCCACACCAGCCGCCATGCACGCGCGCGGTCGACGCGCCACGCCCGGCCACGGCGAACTCGTCCAAGGCCAAGGGCTGATCAGGAGAGCTCCGGTAAAGCAAGGTCTGTAGGGAGTCCTGGTTGCAGTGTCTTCAACCAGCAAGGTCTGTAGGCTGATGGGATAGGGTCCAGCTATAGGGTCCATGCTGCACATGCTCATGGACAAAAATCACTGTGCTCAGTGGGACCACATGCATCCCAAGACCTGCCAGCCTTCTTGACAAAAGCAACTATCAAAAGCGAACATTAAGGATCATTAAGGACCAATGTAGGCTCTTGATGAATCACCTCCACAATTGAAGTGAACAACCTCCTCATAAGGGGGGGTCTATGAATCAAGAGTCGACATTAGAGTGACTATAGAGGATGGTCTCTATTAGGTTGGAGGCCATCGCTACTAGGTTGGAGTTGGTCTCAGCCTGTGCGTCTTTGCGATCCGCTCTCCTCGATCCGCTTCGGGTCAGGGCTCAAGTAGCTCAGGGCTTCCAAGGCCCGCGGAATGCGGTCGATTGGCAGACCTTGGTATTGAAGTGACTATCGGAGTCAACTCTCTACTTGTCGAAGATACTATCTTTCTGTTTGTAGCTTACAACAGTATACCAGAACATGTGCAAATATGGTATGGATCTATGAGATGGTGCCAATGGCGCCTCGAAGTTCTCGAAGGTGCTGCTTAGCACGGATGCTCTCCCAAAAAAGAGAGACTCGACTCCATCATCGTTTTGGATCCTCTCCGCTGAGCACGGTGCCATTGCCGCTGTTGGGCGGGTACTCCATGGATCCATGCGTCGCCTGGACCTTCGCGTTCCGCGCGATCTCGCGGACCTGGCGGGAGACGGACGACCCGGGACAGCGACCACGGCAGGGCGCGGGTGGAAGGAGCCCATCAGGGGCCCCAAATGGATTTGGTTTGAACATCTTGCGAACACGAACACATATATATATATAATAGATGCCACATGATTTTAACAAGTCATGTCTTTGTTGCATGGGGTGGTCAACAGGAAATCTATCTTGTGATCAAGGTGTTGAGGGATTGTCCGGCTTGGGGCCTCCTTTGTTGCATCCAATAGGTTTTTTTGGAGTGGGAACTGTGACCACCCCACAAACTTGTTGGTCGGTGATGTCAATTCCCAACTGCATTTTAGGCATACCAAACTGTAAATGCATGCAATAATGAAAATAGCCGAATGCGCATGAACTGGAAACGGGTCCAGGGAGGGCCCGCATCCTTCACAGGCAGCTGACAAACCTTTGGATTCCGAAGGCTATGAAAATTGTACTGAAGAAACATAGAAGCAATTGCAAGGGCCAAAAGTACACACAGTCCAGCATGTCTCCTAGCTGTAGGCCATTGTAAGACGTCGCTGCCCTGAGGGAAGGTCAAACATTCCTCCAACAGCCCGGTCAGATTCTCGGGAGTCCAGAATAGTCACATAGTCCAGGCCTCCTTCTGTAAGGTTGGATCAGGCTTACTCCTCGGGCTGCTTTCATCCTCCACCTTCTCCTGCATTGGGCGGTGGGGCTCCGATCTGAAAGCGAGCTCAGCCGCTGTTGGGGAACCGGATGCAGTGCAAATCTGAACAAAAGTAGGATTCCAAGAGCACCTATTACACTTCATCAAATCGATTCCAACATATTGCACTTCTAGCAAGACATGATGTGAATGCCCTGGTGCCAATCCTTACACGAAGCCTTGCCTGCCCCCCAAAATGACGACTATCACAACAAAGTTTTCTGAACCTGACACACCTTGATCTCTCCTTGAAACATCCGCTTCCCGCGTCATTTCAAAACCCCTATCTTGTTCATTCATCCTAATCCCACAAACAAGTAAGTAAACAAGAACTCTCAAGATTTCTCACCTCACCCAAACCATCCCAAACCCATTGGCGACTCCTCCTCCTCGCTGCGCCCTTGTTTCCCCCGCCGCTCCTGCACCGCCGGACGGTCCTCCTCCTCCCGCGTGATGGGCCGCGACATCCTGGGGCGAAGCCGCCGGAGACTAAGCGCGGAAGCTCGTCCGGAGCTTTGCATATGGAGGAAATCATCAGTTAGTGGAGTGAAAACCACCCGTTTGGGAACCGGATTTCATGGTCTATAAACCAAGAACCTAAAACTTTTGAATGATACACGACTTGGTTGATCTTGGTTTGCCATAACAGCTGCTAACCGGACAAACCCACTGTCCAGCAGCTTGCAACAATACAGTTAACACGGGGCCCAATGACTCTCTAAGCGCCTCTGAATATCAATGACACGCAAAAACTAGAGCACCACAAGAAAAAAAGGAACACGCCGGCGCGAATGCGTGCGGACGCCAGCGTCCTGCCCTCCAGCTGCTTGGCGCGCTGTAGGGCCGCTTTCCGGAAGACCGCCTGCATTGGCATGCCGTTGGATCTTGTACAGATGGCACTGCCCCGAACAGTTGGCACTGCCCGCTGACAAATCTGATCTACGTTGCATGATCCATCTGTAATGTCGCAGGTTGGATATGTCATTGAGCGACGATTCCCAATCATGACCATCATAGGACTTGGGTGGAGCAGAGGTCTGGTGAAATCCATCTAATGAACTTGGATGGATGTAAAGCCTCTGAGATGTACGCTATGGTCATCTATGACATCTATGGCCTATGGCCTAAAATAATCTGCATGTTCCACGAGTGACTCACAAGTCATCAAGAATTCAAGGACCCCTTTCACTCACGGCTTGTGGCTTGAGCTCAAATCTGAAATGCACCTTGTCCACTCCAGGCGGATACTCCAGCGCCTCAAAAGATTGCCGAAGGTGTTCCCATTGCGTGTAAGTCTTCGTGGTCAAAACAAGCTGATGTCCTAAAAAACAAAACGGCTCAACATTCTACCAAAATTTATGCAAATATTTCAGGCATATTGCAATATCCCATTTGGAGCGCAAACCTGTCAAAGCCAAATGCCACACACCAAAGACTCTAGGAGAGTCGCCTTGGGCTTTTGAAGCGTCGCCTTTGGCCGCGGCCGCAGCAGCGCGAACCTCGCTTCGGCCGCGCCGAACGCCGCGGAGCCGTGGAGCACCGCGTGGGGTCGGAGGCGCGGCGCGGCGGCTGAGTGCGGGGCTGGTTGGACACGAGCTTGCCATCATGCACCTGGCAAAACTCGAGAAACGTTTTGGGGTTCGGGTTCACGTGGAGATGGCCCCCTGGCACCTCCCAATAACACAAAGACACTGTGGCAAGAACGAAGCGGAAACCATTTACGACCATTGGAGGCGAGCGTATGCCAGTGCGCTGGACTCTCAAAACCACTCCGGCCTTGAACTCGTTCAAGAGATTGCGATAGTTCATTCGCAGTTCCAGCAGGGCTGGCGACCCCCTGGGCAAATCACATGACCAACAGCCGTGTTGCAGGCTGCAAGAAACACCACGCATCAACAGGAGCGCAAGGAGTGCTCACTACTACGTCAACCCCGCCTGCCAGGCCTGAAACACCTTAACTGTTTTAGTGCCTCATATGGCCTCTATAGACCACCAAACCCGACCACCAAACCCGGTGAAGCTTTCGTGTGAAAGCCTTTGGGATCCCCAGGGTTGGCTTTGATATGCCCTCCGCTTTGATCAAGGCCAGCGCTCTTAGGTTGGAGGCCAGCGCTCTTAGGTTGGAGGCCATTAGTATTGAACCGTGAAATTTCCCGAGACATCCCGAGACCAACGACCTCCCAGAAACCCAGAAACCCAGAGCTGACTCTTTCCCGCCTGGCATCCAGCTTCATGCGCGAGCCGAAGCTCTTGGAGACGCCGATGGGTAAACTCTCCCGGTCCACCGTGGATAAGTCGATCCTCAAGACATGACGGACCAACCGGACCAACCGGACGGCGGACAAAGAGCCGTGGCAAAAAAGGTAGGGCTGCTGCACCTGAAGGCTTTTCTCTTTTCGGCCGAACTCCCTGTTTTTTGCGGTGTCTCCGTGCAAGAGTCTGAGAAGGCACATCTTTTGCTCACTTGGAACCGTGTAAGCGTGCCATCGTACAAGCAGGTCTCACTCGGCTTGCTACTGATGCAAATCAGGTCTTTACTATACATGAACATCTATCATCAGTCATCTATACTGAAGGTTTAATCATCTTTTTATCTATCACTCTCTGCCCGTCAATCACCTGTCAATCAGTGATCTCTCGTCTCTCTCTCTCTATCGTCATCGAAGTGAGGTCCAACAAATTCGCGACCTATCCAACCTTTCTCACATCACCGAGACGCGAGGCATTCTGCGACCAACTCGCCAGCTGCGATCGGCCTCAGGGGCAGGGATCCCAAAAAGGGAACGAAAACCGAAAACCGGCAAACTCGCAACGTGGATTGATGATTGTGTTTTGACATGTTTCCAGCTCGCTTCGGCTTTTTGACTGCAGACCTTTGGAAAAGGACATGTTACCCGCTAGACATACCTTGGTGGGGGTGAGCACGGCAACTGGACAGGATATGGATACATTCCCATGTATTATTTCACTTCTATGCCCATCTGCCAACATATCACTATCAGGAGTGAATCAACCGGAAAGACAGCTCAAACCGATGATATGTCTTCTTTGGGGATGGCGAAACCTAAAGCACCTGACGAAGGGCATCACTATTCACATATTTGTCCTCCGAGGAGGTCTATATTTATGTAATTCTATAACCTCCCCAAGTTCCCTCAGCACCTGATCACGTCCTGTCTTGATTCTTGATAGATCTCAGGAGCCGGCTATTGGTGGAAAACGAGGGACCAGAGACACTGCGATTCATCGGCATGCTGAAGAGATCCTGCCAGCCGAACATCTCTGCAGGGCCCCAGCTGTGCAGCAAGAAGAAACTCTTGGGACGTCCCGAAACCCCCATGGCCTGGAACAGTTCTTTTTTCTGAAGACCCAACCATACCCAACCAGTGGTTTTGGTACAAAGCATGCATACATGCTCGCCACCTATGAAACCTAAACCGCACGAAAAGGATACGCTACTCTGATAGGATCATTGTCTGAATAATGTGTCAATATATGTCAATATTATGTTCTTTTCAATCTGTTCTTTTCAAGTGCATAGTTTTGAGACATTATACATTGCGGCGCAAACAAACATCCACATGTGAAACATAAAACATACCGTTTGGGGGTTGGGGGCGTCCCCCAAAACCCACGTCGCACACCCGGCGCGGGGGGGCACCTTGCAAACTTCACTCTCCCAGTGCCATCCACCGTGCGGCGCCCCACGCGCCGCCCGCGCCGCCCGCGGAGGTCAGGGAGTTGTCGGGGGGCCGGGGGTCCAGTCGACGTTCGGGCGTCCGGCGTCGCAAAACGGAGCTTGAGCCCGGAGTGAATGAGAGATGTCGGCACCACTTTCAGTTGCAACCCCCAAACGGTTCACCGTGACAAGGCCGTTTCGCCCAGCAAAGGACACCGATACATCAATATGACATCGCCCTGATCGGAGTCACATGCGTTGCCAGAATGGATCCGTACAAAGCCAGCTTGTGGCATTGAACCCGATCACAAGCAGCGTAACACGACCTTCAGAACAAACGGAAGCAGGGTACTCCCTGGGACACTGTTCTACTAAATTGATGGAACTCTGTTTAGATTCATTGCATACTGCGAAACCACTTGTGAAGCCCATTTCCATCCATTTCCACAGGAAAATCCAGTGCTCTACTCCACTATCAGATGGAGAAGTACCGGCAAGAGCATGTCTTCTCGATAACCACTGACTGCTGAGGGACCACCCAACCATCATCAAAACCATCGTGCCAGTGGAAAGCGTTCAAGTCTTAGACCCTCTCACCTTTCTTTAGGCCGAATGGGACCGATACCTGCTCAACGGTGGCACGAACCAAGAACAGGGCCATACGTATAGAATGCCCAGATCTTCCCTTTTACTCATGAACTTTCCCACCTGACAGTCATAATCCACCAGTACCGAAAAATAAGGGCAAAATGAATCATTTGGACTGACACTCTCAGGGATAACAAAACCCGTTCTTTATGACCAGTGGGGTCGTGACACTCCGCTGAAAGCACCCTCATTCGAGAACAAACTCAGGGGCTCTAGGATGAGGGAGTGACTCAGGGGCAAAGATCTTGGACTCTTTGGGATGTCACGAGGCCAGAATGCGGCGAAATGCCCTGGCAGGGTGTAACGGAGGTATACCTGTGCCGCTGCCACGAATGGCCAGGACAGGCCTCGGCGTTGCACTGACTGGAGATCATCAGCTCAAGCAATGAACGCCTCTTGCTTTGAACCATGCGGCACACCCGTTGAGAAAACATATCAGCCAAACGCCTCCTTTACTTGACTTCTCTAGCACATTGACAAACCACTTTGAGTGTTTTGCTCGATTCCAGGGTCAGGCCAGGCGGTCTTGACTATAAGGGGCTTGACTTGAAAAAGGATCATGCAAGGCCTACATCACAAGACATGTAACATATGTACATGTATGTTCCACGTGACATATGACTTTCCGACGTTATGAGGCACCATTGCAGCCCTGCTTCCATTTCACACCCCCAACCCCCGGCCACCACCCGTTTGGGCACTCCCCACGGGCCATCGCTGCAAGCAGGCGTCGTGGGTCTGGAGCCTCTGGTGCGACCGAACCGTCCGCGCGGCGGGTGCCGCGCGAGTTGTGGAGGGGCAAAGGTGCGGAATCGGATGTGATCCAAAGATGGGGGGCGGGCTGCCACTTCGTGATTGTGTTCCATGGGACGATCTCTTGCAACTTTGTGAGCCGAATGCATCGACGCAAGCCTCACTGGATAGACTTCCTTCCCTGACTGATTAAGGACAGCTCCCCGCACTCCCAGCGGCTGGAGCCACCACAAGCTGAGGCTTTGGCCCAGCGCTGGTGGTAGTCCTTAGTTCCGCCGATGACAGGGACTCGTGCGTGGCACCGAGCTCTTGGACTTACGGGGGCCCTCGCCCCCGAAGAAACACGGAAAGACAGGTTTTCAAGTACAATGTGAGCACAGGAGCAGGAGTCCCAACAGTTGCTTTATGCTACTTCACTTTAGTATCTTTATAGTATACTTTAGTAGCATCTCGGGTGGGCACCAAATCATGGGGACATGGCAAAAAAGAACAACCAATTGAACATACTCCAAATTAGTCCTCAACCAACTGGCAGGACCACTCTAGAACAATTGGACCAAACCACCGCTGCTTCCGCCATCTTCCGCCATCTTCCGCGCCCCCCGCCGCGCTCCGAGCGAAAACTGCAGCTCCAAGTGGCGAGCACTTCTTTGAGCACTGAGAGCGCTGGAGGGCCTCAAGGTCGCTCCGCGTCACCCAAGTGGCCGGGCGGAGCGGCTGGGGAGGTCTCGTGGCCAAGCAAAAGTTTAAAAGTGAGGTGATGCGCGGCGTCTTCCTCTCTCACTAATTGTGCTTCACCAGGCTATTGCTCCTACCCCTATAATCCTGCCGCTCTATTGCCATGAATCAACCCACGGTGTGATCAAAGCCATACAGCAACTAACTACCTCCCACTCACCCGACTCTTCACCATGCTGGTGACACCCAGAGACGGAGCCAAATCCGTCCCACCGGCGCTCGCCTCACCCCACGCACCATCGGAGCAGGATGGGGGCGCCTGCCGTGGCATCGGGTTCCGGTCGTCACTGGTCGGTTGAAGTGTGCCGACCGGTTGAGGTCGACACCCTTTGGAACCTTGCACGGTGGATAGCTGAACAACTCGTTCGCTTCCATAGAGCCACGGTCACGGTGCAGAAGTTATTTACATGTCCTCTTCTCGCCTAGCGATTTAGTGAGGCACCCTATCGTCCTACAATATTTGCACAGGGACTCTCTAGCATGCCACTGCAAGTCTTCGCTCGGACAAGTCTTCGGGGTCACTCGCCTGGGGGATTGGTCTCCCGAGACTTTTCCCGAGGCAATGCTAGGATTCTGCAGATTCCTGTGGTTCTCGTTCTGTTGTCGTTCCTGCTATCTTTATCTTTCTGAGCACACTCACACACGGCACAATTCAAGAATTATAGTAAGTATGTCACAGAAATATAAGTGCATGGTTATCATTTCTTGTGAGCCCCCTATCGCTCTACAGGGTTTCGAGCACTTCCCCAAATTCAAAGGGACATCCAAAAAGAGCTGCCTTTACACTAATTAATTTTGAGCGTGCCCCATATAACATTTCATATATTTCGTAATTTCGTAGTGTTTGTTCATGCTTTTTTTTCTTCTGATGCAGTGCAAAGGTTATTACCCTCCCTCCAACAAACGTGGAAGTGGAAAACCCCCTGTTTGTGGAGGACAATTGTCTTTCCAACTGCCACTGTCCACCTCCTCAACGCGTCCTCCATGTCCGTTGCAATGTGAACCCAAAGTCGGAAGTGGTGAATGCTGAAACATAGAATCACAGTGGTTTCCAGCCATTGTTGGAGTATCAACGTCACGTGACATCATACAGTGGGGGCCTCATAATCTATTGCAAACTACCCTGCCGATCCAAGGGAATGAAATCATCTGTGAGATCATAGTCCAACCCCCGGCGTCTCAAAATCTACCCCAAGAAAAAGGCCATGCTTTGCCACATATCGCTGCTAGGAGCAAGGACGCTACTAGGGGCTCCTGGCCTTACTACTAGTAACAATAGAGCTACTTAAACCTTCTTCTTTTTCATATAACATCACCACCGCACATGTCCAAATCTTCCTCTGCTGGCCGACTTGGCCCAGCCCCGCCCCTCTCGTCGCACCTTCCCGGTGGCGGCAACGAGGACGAACGCATCGCGTTTGCCACGCATCGCAACCATGGCACGCCGGGAAGACCAAAGACGTACTCAGCGGAGAGGCGTTTCCGTGCGTTCCGAATTGAGGACATTAGTACTATAGCTGCATGGTCAATCTGGTCCTGCACATATATACTTATATTAAATTATTGTATCGCTTGGAGCGAAAAACATCAGCTCGCTGTGCTGGGTGTGGCTGTTTCAGGTGACCATCTCGTTGAAAGCCACGTCTTGCAAAAGAAGCACTGGGGGCTTCTTTTATCACTTAAACTTAAACCCCCCCCAAAAAAAACAGAGTAGAACCTTATAGTATAATGTCATATGACAATTGAATTGACAATCGCACACTAACAAAGCTAAGCTAAGCAAAGCGAAACAGCAAATGGCGGAAAACATTCTCCTACCTTTCAAGGAGGGTGCGCACAAGTCGGACACAACAGCCGCAAGCCAGCAATCTGTTGAGCACTCTCATTGTGGCCGCAACTGCGCATCCCTTCGTAACGTCCCCTCAACTTTCCCTTGTGCTGCGCAAATATCAGGAGAAAATGGAGCAAGCCGGAGCAACTGGGTTAAATCAGCCAATAAATTAATCTAACTACGGACCTCCGTCTTGGCATCGGACAGTTGGTGAGCTCTCAAACAGTGCTGTCACGGCATCGCAATCTCCGTGAGTTCAGGGTAACGGGTAATGCTTTCAAGAGTGATTATATAAAACCAATTGGACTTGTTTTGGTTCAACTATGTTCAACTCTGGGTGCAAGAGCATTCCCATGCCCAAGAGGGCATGTCCTGCCAATTCAATCGGAACGCCAAAACAGGGAGATAACGGTGAAACTGCTGAAGCCCGTCAATTGCACACGCTCAGCTGAATATCCACCTTGCGATCTGACGGCTCTTGAGCAAACAGAAATCAGAAATCGAAAAAAAAGACCACGTCAAAAAAATAAAACATACATGACAATGCCTGATACAATGGCTACCGTTGGCTTCACAAAGGGGCACAAACCCAGAAAACAATTTATGGGCGACTAAATCACCCACAAACTGCAAGATTCCTTGACGTTGCTCACAACAAATATGCACCGCTACGATCTTCAAGAGAACAAACATTCTGCAAATATGCGTTGCTCACATGCAAGTAAGATTTACAGTAGCTCTCTAAGTTCCCTGCTTTTGGAATGGCGGACCGGAAGTCCTCAGCAACACGCACTTGGGCACGAACCGAGGCATCTTAAGGCAAAATCGTTACAACCAATAAAACGAGGCTTGGTGAAACACAACAACACCACTCGCCCACCGACGCCCTGGGCATACAGTCCTCCTAGGTCCTAGGGATGGCTTCCTCTGCCGTACATGTCCTCCGCCGTCGCCCATGCTCTGCGCACCTTGAGAGCCATTTTCGCCCCAGTGGTCAAAACAAAGCTCCGAGGTGAAGAAGCAACTCGTTGCTCGAACAGGGAGGGTTTGGCATACCCCCCGTTTGAGCCACACACACACAGCTGGGAGAACCAAGGAGAGGTGAGTGTCCAACTCTTTTCAACCTGCCCTTCCCTTCCAGTTTCCCTTAGACTACGAACTGCTTCAAAGTTTTCAGACCAAGCCCAGTCCGAGTGAAGGCCTGCAAATTAAGGGGAGGAATGTCCACAACATGTCCACATGAGGCTCCTCGCCTCACTGCTCTTCGCGCCGCCGGGCTTGGGCTCAATGCTAAGTTTGGCACCTTTCCATGCCCTTCGGGCGTGGCCTTGTTGTGCACTTGCATGGCTGTGGCTGCAGCGTCGAAGTCGGTGTCGCAACAACTCGCAATGATGGCGAATTTGTTGCGCATGGTGCTCACGTGGATCTCCGCTCCTTGGGGCCGTGATCCGAGAAAGAAAAGAAGCAGTTGAGCATGGTCAAGAATGTCTAGAGTCTAGTCACGTCGACCTTCTCAGAGTTCTTTCCACGCCTTCGTTCCTTCATGCCGATGTCTTCATTTCCCACCTTTCCTTTCCCAAGCCCTGTTATGAAAGAGTTTTTGTCTCAAAAATTGCCCCAAACAAAATGAGCACATGCAGTCGATTGACACGCCTGAAGTGCAGAATGACTGACTGCATTTGCGGCCTCAAACAATATTTCCCCCCTGCATATAATAAAGGCTTCCAATCACCGCGGCATATACGCGTTTCAAGGGAATCGATGAATTACATGAAATCTGTAAACAGGTGGGTCGATCATCCTCAAGCCCTTTTTCGAGCTCTCCCTCGTCAACGCTCGGCGGCAACAAAACGAAACGCCACCACGGCGCGCTGCAGCTGCGCAAGGCCGAGGCGCCGAGGTCTTGAAGCTCAACACGTTTGAAGGTGATCTTTTCAAACTCCAGTTTCTTCACGCCACCCTGGTAGAAGGGGTACTTCTGCTCCGTGAAGGCCTCCCTCCTCAGCCCATGAAGAAGGCCAATGTGCAGGTCCATTATGTGCAGGTCCATGGAGCAAGGACCTGGAGCCTTCAATTTGATATAATTTGGTGGCAAGTGCTGATGTCCTCATCTCGAATAATAACTGTTTGGGGTGACTGGGTGTGACTGATTTGGCCATAGCTCTTGACTCGATGGACAACCTGAGCTTCTGGCACATCTTCTTGGATGCTGGGCCACTCCGCGCAGGTCATTGCGCGGTCGATCGTCGGCTGGATTCCGATCAGCACGACGCCTCACGGGCTGAAACATCAGGTCACACTGCTAACAACCTCGGGCCCAAACTTCTGACTCAAGTGACATGGAATCGTTGCAATCTACAATGTGTGGGACATTTGATGGTTATAGAGTTATAGTCTCAGTATTTAGGCTCATGGAATGCACATGTAATTATGGCTCCAGGTATTGTCTTTGGGCCCATATTTGCAGTACAATGACCATCCGCGGTCCTTCGGCATAATCATCCGTGATGCAGCTCTGGATCATCTGAAAAACAGTATGTCGATAAAAGGGATACCAGTGCGTTGCCCGAACGTTGACAGCCTCAAGCGGACAGAAAACGCCAAATCGATCGATAAAGTACTGAATTCCATTCAAGGGTTGCTTGTCGCACAGGTTCGAACAGCCTAGCGCAAACGACACTATGGTTATGCCGCGCATGGGTGAAAGCAAGGCAGCCTAGCCAAGGGCAAAGCAATGCGGCGTTGGCGGAATGCACAAAATCTTCGAAAACATCCGGAGCAAGTGCAGGACATTTGGTGCTTTTGGTCCGAGGCTTGAAAATCCCTTGGTCCTGGGTCAGGTTGGCTAACCTCTTCTGGTTGTAAGCTATGAGAGGTCTTCTGAAGCTTGCAACTTGAGGGGCCCGGTCGCTTGGTCCGGCCATTCGAGGTGTCACGGGACCAAGCGCCAGGAAAAAACACATGCCAGTGTATATATTACCATATGATTATATATATGCATGCTCTAAGTAAGTAATTCGGGCCGAGAGAATGGAGTGGGTGGAGCAGGAGCTGTGAAGATCTACGAAGATCAACGAAGAAATAATCTACGAAGTGCATGAGCGGAATGCCTACGAAGGTCGGAGCAGAAAAGCCATGAGAGTTCGAGCGAAAAATGGCTTGAACGCGATAAGATCAAGTGCAGAAGCTGACGAGGGCAACTATATATGGCCAGAGCAATACTTCGAACCATCAACTTGTCCAAGCTAAAGGCGAGGAAGTCTTGCAAACCCCAACATGCGGCACCGACCTTTAAGAGGTCGGCACAAGAGTTCCCAAGTCCCAGCATAGCGTGTGGCCTTGGGTGATGAAGGTTTCATGTCAATGTGTCTTCGTTTCCCAGAGTGGCTATCTGACTTCGTCCAAGGCACTGTGATGCGTTTGTTTACGTTCTGAAGAAGCTCGGACTCGACTGGAAGCGCCCAAGTGGCACCGTGCAACATCGTCTCAAAGTTCCTCAAATTCCACCTCACCGACCTGCACAGGTCTGGTAGTCCCCCCCTGCAAAGGGTTCATCCAGTCAGCCGTGAGCTGTGGCTTCAGAGGTTGAGGACTTGGATCAGGATCCACAAAACGACATAGCAGTGCTGCGGCAAATCCACTCTTGCCAAGAGTTGCTAGCTGCTTGGCCGGATGGCTATGGTTTCTGTTGGCCCCGAATCCTCCACCACTTGGTGTTGGAAGGGGTGCATGACTTGCAGCACTGTGAAAGAAAAGCTGAGGAAAGGAAGGGGTGCAAATCAGTCTCGGGTTTTGAGGTTGCCCAATGCAGGTGGCATATGGGTGTGTAGAGGCAGGTGGAGACAAACGAAATAAAGCAGGACAAAGAACACACGGAAGAACAGAAACATGGGGACATGGCAGCAATGAAGCGTTTCCGAACTTGCGGTCGGGAAATGACCCTGTGGGTGAGCAAGTCGTGGCTGTGATGGATCTTATGGCGCGGAGGGCATGGGAGCTGGGAGGTAACGCCTGCTGTAATAAGAGCCCTTGGAAGATTTGATGTGCCGACGCCAAGAGGCTCGGCATGAACGCCTCGAAGCGCCCATGCATGCTCACGTTGAACTACTAAGGAAGGGAACTGGCCCTCACTCCACCACCGCGAGTCTCGCTGATTCACTGCTCGAGCTGAGTGGTCTGAGCCTGAAGGACTTTGACCAGCGGCGCTTGCAACACCACGACTCACAGTAAGCTTTCGCCATACCAACGAAGCCGCGAGGGAGGTAGTCTGTAGATTCGATATGGCGGAGACCCCCAGGGTTGGCCAGCTGGTGATGCGCTGCAGTCGCTGACGGTGTTTGAGACAATGGCATGTGTGAACAGATTGAGCCATGATTGTTGCAATCCTCGGCCCTATCCGTTTACATCCTTATTTGCCGGACATTGACATACGAAGTGACATGGAATATGGGCCTTTCTTGGCCATGCTTGACATGCTGCGGCCTGACACACATCGCCTGTGGCCTTTTGCTGCAGGTGTTCACACAATGACTGGGTGATTTAGAGCGAGTTTTGATGAACCATGACATTATCTTATTCTAGCTTCTGAACGCCCGCCATCATTCAATGCTCCACCACCACACACTGGTTGCGAGAGGCGCGGGGTATATTGACCGAATTGAACACATCTCCCTTGAAGACCTCTGCTTCCGAACGGAAAATTATTAGTCACTCGTAGCCACACACTGTGCACAAAACTGGAACTGTGTTGAGCTGGCCTTCTTGGCACATGGAGAAAATCGGATAATCATCGGCTTCCTGTGAAAAACTGAGTTCTGAACCTAATCCCGTCTGTGAAGTTAAGTTCTGGTGGAGGCCGAGGGATGGGCGTCCAATAAAACGCAGAGTTGGAACCATCGGCATGTTGTACATCACCCGAGTATGTACAATTGCTGTCGCTTTGTGAAACTTCCGTCGCTTGTTTAGTCGTTTTCTGAGAAAAAAAAACTGCCGCTTCATGTGTTTGCCTGCCACTTTGGACCTTCAGTAGTGCAACAAGTGTTCTAACAATTTGTGCCATTTCGTTTTGTTTGTGCTTTTTTGATGGGAGTGTCACTGTGTCACTGTTGGTCATTTCCCCAATTCTATCCAAAATCCCAATAGTGCTGCCCTACATAATGTTCCACCGCCTGCCAGCAGGACTATGTTTTCTTCGAAGCAAGCCGGTGTCTAGAATGTGCCACACGGAGTTGTTCTGGCCTACGGCCTAAGTTCCTTGCACCCTTGGCTCGGCGTCGCAAGCTTAGAAGCTTTGAACGTGCAAGCTATCTTCTCTTGTCAAGGGGCCTTGGCCTTGGCGAAAAGATCAACAATGCCCGTGTGGCCCTTTTCGCGGGCACAGTCCAATGCAGTCTTGCCTCAGAACGACAGCTGTAGCAAAGCACAGCAAGCTCGTGGCATACCCTCAGGTGCACGTTCCTCCAAGCTATTGTGCAAAAGCTACTCTGGCCGACTTGTCTGCAACACTGGGTCTTGAGGGCCAACCTTTGTGTAGCCATCACTGAGAAGAGCGCCCAACTCTTTGCAAACGATTGCAAACGCGTGAACTCCACAATTCTGCTGCCTAAAAACTGGCATGGGCACCGGGGAAACAAATGTAACAAAAGCAGCAACCTACCTGGATGGAACCTGCACTTGGTGTCCAGAATGGAGCCAGCTCCAGATCGCAATATTGAAATAAGTCATGCGCTGCTGCACCTCCATCCAAACGGCCTCCGGTCCAGTCCCAGCGAGCCGCCCTGGTCTCCAGGGCCCCCCACCGAGCCAGGTTGCGTCCAGAGCCGCCTGGGCCTGCAGGAGCCGATCCACACATGTCTGGTGCCCTTCGTTGGCCGCCGTGAGCAACGGTGTGCCGCCTCGGCCACAACCAATTCGGGCAGGGCAGCTTGCTGTCGCACCTCCCAAATCTATCCAAATCTGAGGTCTGCCGCATCTGCCCGTCAGCCGACACATGTCCCATAAAATTCCGTTGTTTTCCGTTTCGCACAGATTTGGCTTGGCTGGCCATCAGCGCGCGTTAGTTTCAATTCGACTGTCTGGAAACTGAACTTTGGGATGAACACGGAGAGAACAACTAGTTGTCAATTGGCTACGGCAAGGCGTGTTTGAAGCCTCCAAAACTCGGAGGTGTGTCAACTGGATGAAAGGCAGTCCTTGGACCGCATGTAACGTTGCTCCATTGCCTTGGGCGGAGGACCTTGGTCAATGGAATGGAGAACCATGAAGAACCACGAAGAACCAAAACCGATCCTCAGCATGAACCCTTCATTTGTGCTATGTG